>LDKF01000046.1:24810-74282 GCA_001026735.1 Rotylenchulus reniformis
CTCATTTTTTACTTGAGTCATTATACCTAAAAAATTATAATAATAAAAATAAATGAGATAATTTATTTTATCTTCTAAATACCTTTTTAAAATTTTTGTGTAATTCTAAGTATCATAAGATTAATAATTTAGATTTTTTATTAATAATTTTTCCTATAATATATATGATATAGTGTAAATTTTTAAATTAAATTTTAATAATAATAAAGATTAGCGTTTCTTCCACAATTTTGATTGCCAGTCTATCGAATTTTTCCATAGGTTATTCATTGAACACTGAATGGAATGAATGGAAATTTCCTTAGAATGATGGAATTGAGAATGTTCAAAAATGGAAAGTGTTACCTCACTGTTATTATACCAGAGAGAAATAATTATTTATTTTGGGTGTTTACTCGATAGAATTGTGACGATAGAAATTATTATTTAAAATATTGTCATTTGGTATGAGATTGAATAAAACTATTTTAAAATTTATTTTACTATTAAAAATAAAATAAAAACTTTCATATCATTTTATGCAATTAAATATTTTTCGTTAATTTCTTAAAATATATTAAAAATCTTTTTAGAATCTTGTGTTATAATTCTTGGATTGAAAATAATTCAGCGCTTTGGAAACAGAGGCATGGCGAATAATTATTTTATATTTTTTGAATTATTTTTTCTAAATTTTTATCAGTTAAAATATTCAATGCCACTTTTGATAGTTGGTTATTTTATTTATTATATTCATATCCAGTATTTTTTTTATTTTAATCTCAATTAATTAATCATTAGTATTTAATTAAATTTTTTAATATATATTTTATTACATGTAAATATAATATTATTTAGATTATTATTGATAATAATAACATAAGTATAAATTTATTTTATTTTATTTTTTAGCTTTTATAATTAATTAGGCTTTACCAAATATCTTAATATTATGTGTAAGTCATCTCTAATTATCTAAATTTTTATTAGATCAAAATTATAAGTTTTGTGAAGATATTGCCAAATAAAATTATAATAATAAAATTTTTGAAATTATTAAATCAATTAATTTGTCGGTGCTAATGGATTATTTCTGATTATCACTATTATTAATATGTTTTTAAATATATATATAGGGTTATAATTTCTATAAATTAACTGTTTCGTTATTTAAATTTTATTCGATTTATTATTTCTTATATTATGCGTCAAATTTATTTTTTCATTTAAGTAGTTCATTATTGTATTATTATTTTACAATTTATTTTTTGTTTTTTTACAAAAATAAACATTTATATCTAAAATAAACAATTGTAAATTTTTATCAAATTTAAAAAGAAAATCATTATATTTCTTTGTACACTCACCTAATTCTCTTAAATAAATCTTTGCAATTTTCCTCTCATCGGCTTTGCGAGAGGAAAGATTTTCTTTGTAACGCTTCACTAGTGATCCTCCAATCAATTAAATGATCATAAGGGAACTGCTGAGGTCCCCTTCCCTTACAATAAATTATCCATCATTATGATTAAATTCTATCTATATTAAATAAATCAATTATATTCAAATAAATTTTTCTTTTATAAATAACTAATTACATTATTTTTAAATAATTTATCATTAATTTCCATATTGTATTTTTTATTAAATTTATTTTCGAAATTCTCTTACCTGTGGTATATATTTAGTTTTGATAAGGATAAATATTTTCAAATTTAAATTATTTGTCATAATTTGTATTATTTACTGATAGTTTTTATTATTTTTGTGATTTTTTCTGCTGCGTATGTTTTACCAGTCCCGCGAGTGGCTTGCTGGAATACCACATTGTTACTTGCTCCAATATAACTTTTTACTTAGCGAAGCCACAGTAGCGAAGCATTGGCTGAAAAAAAAATTTACAAAATAGCTTAAAAATAATAAATTTGTGAAAAATTCAAAATTAATTATTGAGCGTTTCATTTTTTAAACCTATTTTTTTCTTTATTTTAAATTTTAGAAAAATGATTTTATACTATAATTTTTTTAATTGATAAAATTTATCAGTACAAATAGCTTAGTTATAGATTTCATTGTACAAAATTGCATTTTATTTTATATATTGAAACTGATTACTAAATTTATAGTAACGATAAAATATTTTAATAAAATATTTTTCTTTTAATCCTTCTATTTTATTTGTTGTAACGTAGACATTTGTGGACCAATAAAGATAATAAAAAAATTTAAATATACTTTTAATTTTATTAAAGAAATAGTTGTTTTAATTAAATTATAATTGATTCTTTTAATTAATAAATTCATTATGTTAAGAATTAATTATTAATATAATTAATGGATTTTGTGTTTAACAAAAGATTAAATAATTGTAAGCAAATTCAATAGTTTAATAATTATATTATTTGAGAGATATTTTACTTAAAATTATTTGATTATTTAATTGATTATATTCGCTCATTCAAATCTAAATGTATATTTAAATTTTATGCATTTTTAATATTAATTATATATCCTTTTTATGAATTTTAAACATTATTTCTTATCATTTATTAAAAATAAATTTCTTTTTTTTTCTCGTTTTATTTAATTACTCTTATAAATATTAATTTTTTTATTTATATATTATATAGATATTATTAAAAAACGATATTATTGTACCGAATAACGGCTCGGATATAATGAACGATACATCCATCAATGTTTGAAAATATTTTTGAATATTAATTTAAATTTTTATTATTTTTTATTTACACTTTTTATATTTTCATTAAAAAAAATTACAGCTTAGTTACAAATTTCATTTTTTGTTAAAATTTACATTTTTATGAATTAATTCAATAATATTATTTTAATTCAATTTAATTCAATTTAATTCATTGAATTTTAATTCAATCTAAATTATAAGCATGATCCTCCTTCTTTCATGGTAAGACCGAGTTGGTATGAAGGAATTCTTCGATTTTTTGGATCTTATCAATTTTCTATTTGATGGATTTTTTATTTTTTTCAAAATTTTTCCATTTTTATTTAATAAATTTTTAATAGACCTAATCAAAAATCTTTTTTTAATAAATTACCTTTTTATACAGCAATATTTTTGCTTTGCTTTTTTACATAAAATAATAACATCCATTTACTAGTATGTATTCTTTTTAATTTTTTATATTTTATCTGATTAATTGTTACATTAATAAAAATTATATGAATAAGCTGTAACATTTTGCAACCTAATCATCTTTTTCTATAGTTTTAAAAAATAAATTAGTTATTATTTTATATTTATCTTATGTACAGTAAAAAATTTATAATAATTAGTTAATTTAATTATTTGTCTTTATTGCTTATTAGGAGTTGTCTTCCTTGCCTTAAAGCAAGGAACATCGGAAGAGTGCTGAATCGTTTAAATGTGCGTGATTGTGAAAGATAAGCAGATCAAAAATATTTTTTAAATTTTTAGTACAGAAGGCCTGTCGAGAATAACCAATTACATATTAATTTTTTTATAAAAATCTTTTTAATTATTTTAAAATTAATGGTCATCAAATTAGAAAAGTATTCTTTACCTATTTCTTTTTTGTTCATAATCTTATTTTTCTTATTCTATTTTTGTCATATATTAGATTATTTTTATATCTAAAAGTCTTATTTTTATGTATTGTGATATAAATTTTTTGAAAATTGAAATAAAAAATTTATAAATTAATTACGTTGATTAATTATTTAATTATTATTAATTTCTTATTTAAAAGGTGTAATTTTATATGGCCTGTTTATAAAAATTCTCTCTTAAACAAAATTACATAAAGATCTTTAAATTCATATTTAAATAATTTTTTCTTTTTCGAGCAAAAAATAATAAAAATTTTAATTTAAGAAAATTAATTTTTGTGATATCATTAATAGTATAAAATTCTAAATAAAAATTTTGTAATACAGAATTTTTTCTATTAAAATTTGATATTTAAAAATATATATATTTTTCCCGTTAAAGAACATATAAATTATGTGAAATTAGTTTAATTTAAGCATCAATTTAGGCATATGCCGCTGTAAGCTAATAAGTGAAGGATTCCCCTCTTAGAGCACTTTTATGGAGCACTGAATATAGCCAGATCTTTTCTTGCTAATTAGCTTAATAATTTAGATAAAAGAATGACATTTTTCGAATTAATTTTGTTGACTATCGATAATATTCTAATTGACACATTAAACAAATTTGGAAATTTTTCCTTAATTTTCCTAAAATTATTTAGTTATATTATTAGATTTTTCAATTTTTATTTTTATTAAAGATATCTTTTTAAATTTTTATTTTGAAATTTGTTGGAAATTTCTTATTATTTTTAATATTTATATAAAATTTATATAATTTAAGTTTGAATTATTAAGCTTATTAGGAATAAATTTGTTAATATTTTATTTACTTAATTATAAATATATTATTTAGGATTAACTTTGGTCATGTTTTATTTAGTTAATTTTTTATATATTATTCACTCTAATAGAATTAAGATTTTCTAGAGCTCCGATTCCGCTGGCGAAGACACCCCACCCCGTAAGATCTTGACATTTGCTTGATTCCAAAGCTCTTGCTAAAAGATTACTCTGCTTAAAATCAAATAAATGATTTTCTTTAAATTTATATTAAAATGACGAAGTATCAAGTTTTACTAAAATTATAAATCATTATTAATAAATAAAATATTTTATGAAAATATTATCGTAACTATTATATTTAAGAATTTCTACAGGGAAGATATGCTTCACAATCCCTATTCGTGATTTTCTAGAGCTCCGTTGGATCAGGATCTGGTAACAGGACGAGCAGGTTTGATATTCTGAATAAAATTCGCCAATTACTTATTTTATGAATCTATATTTTAAAAGTTAAATCAGTTTTAAAAATAATTATTGATCCTCGAAGGAATTAAAATTTTTGAATAGGATCCATAATTTTTATTTATTTTTTTCATAAAATCAAAATTTTATGATTTCTTGGATTTAATGATTTCTTGGATTATTGTTAATGCCTACTTTCCTTGCCATTTTGTCATCTTTGTATGGAAATTTTTGTAGTCAGCTGACGCTTGGTTTAAAATGAAGAAAAAATGATTAAAATATGCGCCGTTGATCAAATCAAGATCATGATCTGAAAAAATAATTTTTAAAATAATCATATTAAGGTATTCAATTATATTCGATTATATCAATTTAAAAGGTCTCAAATTGTTTGGTTGCATGGTGTTTTTCGGACAAAAAGTCTCCTCAATAATAGCTACTTATTTGTACCATCATCTACTTACTTGAACCATTTTATTCGAGTTTTAAAATAAAGATTCTACAAGAACAAAAATATATTTATGTTAAATCAAATAAAAATAAAAATGAGCGTTAGTTTAAAAAATTAAATAATAAAATCTTAATAAATATTTAATAAAATATTTATTTAATAAATAATTAGTAAAAATTTATTTTCCATCTTTAGGCTAAAAGATATTTTTAATTTTTGGCGCAAGCTTGCGAGCTATGCATTGTATAGCGTAATTATTCCTACTTCCGAAATAATGTTATATTTTGTTAATATGGATAGAAGCCCGTTATTCTTCCCATCATAGAAGAGGCAACATTAATAAAATAAAGTTTATTTTATTATTTTAAATATATTTAATTAAATGCACAATGCCCAAATATCATAGTATGGTATAATTATTTATATAAATCTACTGTTTAAATTTT
This sequence comes from Rotylenchulus reniformis, assembly GCA_001026735.1. NCBI lineage: Eukaryota > Metazoa > Nematoda > Chromadorea > Rhabditida > Hoplolaimidae > Rotylenchulus > Rotylenchulus reniformis. The sequence continues at coordinate 30,526 of LDKF01000046.1, forward strand.
TTAAATAACAACACTTTTTAATATATCTTCTAAAATTTTACCTATTTTTTAATTTTAAATAAATATGAATTATTTACCATGTTAAATTAATTTTTTTTATTAGCTTTGTTTTATTATTTAATTATATTTTTACAGTGAATTATTAATGATAATAAAATATTTATAATAAATGAAATTTTCCTCTCTTTGATTTCTTAGGTTAATTAGAAACAATTTTCAGATTTGATTATACTTTAATCTTTTGTTAAGACCTTCAAAAATTTAAAAATAGAATCATTCACCAAAAAAATTATTAGCTTTTTTAATCATATTCTTATTTTTATTTGAAAATTTTATTTTGGAGTAATTTAAGATTCTAAGATCTAGCCAACATCTAATCTTTTATTTTTATGTTATATATTGAATTTATCAATTCTATTCCTGCTTGTTGGAAAATCACGCGGGGTACAGGATCCAACATATACTGATCCAACATACGTGGGGTACAGGTTTCAACATATACTGATCCAACATATACTACCAACAATAACCGAGAATTCAAAAATTCTCAGTTATTAATTCCAATTTGATGAAGATATAGTTAAATATTTTAACAATTTCTATAATAATTTTTTATATAATTTTTTTGTGGAGATGAATTGCTTTATTCAGCTCCACAAATTTTGTTACATTTTTTATTTATTAAGTTTATTATTTCGGTTCTTTTTTATTAATTGTTGATTTACTTATTGCATTAATTAATCCAATTTTTATTAATTTCTTATAAATTTCAATATATATATTTACTTTTTCATTTTGTAATAATTTATTTTAAAATTTAGTGATTTTTTATATTTTTACAACATGAATTTCCAATGTAATTTTTTACAAATAAAACTATGGTAATATTTCTAATCTTTTTTGAGTTTTTTATATAAATATAAATGAAACTATTAAAAGTAAAGATTATTCATATATTTTTTGTTTATATATATATTTTTTTTTGTATATAAATATAAAATGAAACTATTAAAAGTAAAGATTATTCATATATTTGTCAATGCGAACCCAGTCTCTTTAAAACATTTATTATAAAAACAATAAAATGTAGTTCCTTTTACTCCCGAGAGCTATGATATAAAAAGTTAAATCGTTTTGTCAAAAAACACATCCTTGAAAGTTAAATCTTGTAACTGATAACTCAAAGCGATCAAAGTAAGTAATGAAGTAAAAACTAATAAAAAGAAATTTTAATATAATTTAAAACATAATAAATGACATAATTAAAATGAATTATTCAATATAAATATTTTCTCTGTAAAGGCCTAATAACATCATTATTATGTCGGCATAATGAGTTGAATAACGATTAAGTAAATAAAAATAAATGATGAAATATTTGATGGTAATTGATAGAAAAATGAAACTAGAAAGGTGAATTATGGTATATCAACTTAGATGTCTATTGAAAGATAATTATTTCGTTACAAATATTGGATTCATTTCTACTTATATGCGATGAATGAACTGTGATAGTCTCATATGCATTAAAATACTAAAAGATTTTTCCATCGATCTCTTCATAAATTTTGTCTCTTGGACTTGGATGAAATTTTTAATTATTTTATTATTTTGGTAATGTTCGTCTAAATTTAATAAAAATTATTTTAATCTAAAAAATTTTTTGTCGAATTATTAATATTTACAAATTAAATAAAAAATTTAAATTTAATTTCTATTCCACTTTTAATATATTTTTATATTATTTAATAAATTATATTTTTATCTTCTGTTAGAATTGCATTTTTTAATTTTTAAAATAATAGTTATTTCCCGTTTTTTTGTGCCAAGGTTATAAAATGTTATTTCCTTAGCGAAGGTTCGATTGATTTACCAATTATATTATTGTATTTTATTAAAAAGAATTAAATCGTTTAAAAATTTATCTTATCGAATCTTTAATTTAAAATTTTATCTTTATTTTATTTTTTCTATCTGTTTATTACTGAATGCCATACTTCAATTGGGTTAATTGAACGTGTTCAAGTTAATTTATTAAAACATAATTTTAATTTTTTATCCATTTACAGAATGTCATGCGAAATGGAAAATAGATTTGATCATTAATCTTTTTAATTTAAAATTTCTAAGATTATAATAAATCTGTTTTTTAATTTTTATTAAAAAATAATTCCATTTATTATATATATAATTATCGTTGAAATATCAGACTCTGATCTTATTCTCGGTTGGTCAGGGGTGAGATGATTATAAATTATTCTAAATAAATTGTTCATCAATAGCTAATATAGATTTTACTTTTTTATTTTAAATAATAAAAATATTTTTATATAATTTAAATTCAAAAAGATCATTCTATCGTGAACAATTCTCCTTTTCCGCTATAAGACAATAGTCAAGCCAATTAACCGATTATATTTGGGCATGAATAAAAATACTGGATAGCGGAGTTCCAATGTTCCGAACACTGCAGACTATACATAATTGTAGTTGTCATAAATTACATGACTCCTTTTGGTGTTCGGAACTAAATAATGTTTTCTAATTAATTATTTTGTTTTAAACATTTTTCTTATCAAAAATATTTATAGATTAAATTTGTAGATCATTTTTATGTAAATCCGATTATTTTATTCACATCATTATGATGATGAAATTTTGACCATGGTAAGTTTTAATTTTTATATTCAAAATTATTGGTATAATTTATTTTTTATTAAAATATCATTTTAAAACAATTGAAATTAATTTAATTATTTAGAATTAAATGCATTTATGAATTTATATTATTATAATTGTTATCATTTATTTGATAATTTCATAAATAATTCAACCTATATGCTTTAATTCAACCTATATGCTTAATAACATTGAGAATTTTCATGATTATCTTAATTATTTTAATAAATAGAGTTTTTATAATAAATTTATATTTTTTTGGTATATAATATAATAAATTTTAGATATTTTTTAATTTTTAATCGAAATTATCATTGGTGTTTTAAATAGATATGGATTCTATTTAATTACCAATATTGGTTAAAATACAATGTAAAATGTCATATCTTTTATAATATTATATCCGCTTTAAAATAACAATTTTGGCAAATTATCTTCAAATATTTAATTTAATAGATAATATCGTTTTGTTTAAGTTTAAAGGTGTAATAATTTTAAACATTAATTTAATTTATTTTAGTAGTTTTAATTTGATAATTTTATTTAACATGGAATCATGAACCAGTTTATTTTTTAATGATTGTGCAGAACTTAAGAAGTGTACAATTTATCAGTTTATTTATTAATCTTCTTGGTCTAATTTATAATTTAAATTATAATTGAAGATTTTATCATGAATTAATCATAATAACTTGTTATATCATATTATAGTTAAGAGAATTAATTAAAAAAATATTTCTGAATCGTTATAAAAATTTCATTGTTTCATTTTTTGTTTTTGAACCTGATGAAATTGCTGGATACACTCCCAGGTCTATCACTTGCTGCTGGAAAAACGGAAAAATATAGCTCTATTTAGAAAAGATACCATCTTATGATATTATATTATTCTAAAAAATGATAATAAAAAAAATTATTTTTTGATTATTACATAAAGTGTGAGCAGATTGAAAACTTAAAGGATCTTTCTAGGCAACCATATGCTATAGTCGATGCATTTACATGTTGGTGATTCCTCCAATTCTTGAAGATTTTTGTTTATAATAAATTGTCTTTATTCTACATTTTCAGTACTTATATTTTGATAATTTCATAAATAATGAAATTTTTAAACCAAAAAAAATTATATCTGGATTAATTAGCTATATGATATATTGGTATTAATCCTCTGCATAAATTTTCTCCACATTCTAATGATGTGAAACTAATACTGGAAATTAATATTTTGATGTGAAACTTATCAATTATTATTGTTTATATTATTTAAATTGTTTGGCAAGCAAAGTTTGTTAATCAACGAATCATGCAATCTATATTTATATTGAATTAATGCATTATATATGAATTATTTTTTGATGCGATTAGGTTTTATGAATTCTTAAATATGATCTGTTAAGTAAATTTAGTTATTTTTTATATTTAATTCAATTATTTATTAAAGAATAACAAGTGTAACTCATATATTAATCCTATATTCAATATATCAAATAAAGATATGTTATAAATAAATTAACAAAAAATTAAAATCATTAAATTTTAGATAGAAGATATTAAATATTTATATGCTAAATTTTTAATGTTAAGACGAGAGATTTTTTCATCCAGAATTCTCAAATCGAATCATTATTAAGATTTTTACTTAAAGTTTCAAATTTCCTTATCAATTTTTAAATAATTTATTAAACAAAATTTTATTATTCTCTGTTTTGTTAATATTGTTCAAAAAGGATTCCATCTCATTATTTATTTATTATGTGAATATATTTAATATCAGTTTGTTCCTTTTCTCTTAAATTATTCATATTTTAATTGTATTCATTTTCAAAGTAAATTATTAAATGAATTTTTTAATGATTCTTTATATAAGAAATTGGCATTAAATACCATACAATTGAGTTCTTCGTTTTTATTTATTGTTAATTTTTTTGTTTTATTAAAGAATAAAGGAAAATTCTTTATATGTCATTATATATTTTTTATTCTGTTGATTATAGTAAATCTGGTTAATTTGTTAGTTTTTAATATTAAATTATATTTCATAATATAAAAATATGTGATGTGTTATGACTTTTAAATATCATTGCATATTTAGCGCTCAATTCAATCAATATATTAATAATACTTTATTTGTTAATAAAAAATTTATTTTATTTGATTTTTACTATAGGTACTTTTAGAATTATCTAATTATTATTTTTAGTTATGATTTCAATTAATTTTTATTTACTTTGGTTTTATTGTTGTATGATGTTAAAATTTGAATTTTAGTTCATTGTATTTTATTTAGTATCTTTGCAATTTTTAAATTACTTAAATTAAAAAATGACCACCAGAGTATCGTACTGCATCAACGGGTGTAATAATATTGAATGAATATCCGATGCAGATATAAAGATGGATATCTGAAATGTATTTTGAAAAAAATGTCTCATAAATTTAATTACATATAATTTTATAAACTTGAAGTTAATTTGATTATTTTATTTTAAATTGGTTTTATCCATTAATAGAATCCTAATTGATTCGTTCTTTAATTACATTTTAAGTACTTTCCCCGAATTATATGAGTGTCGAACTTTTAATGAGAGTCAGGGCGTAATAGTTTGTATATAAAACTTTTTAAATTCTTTTTTGGGTTTTTATGCTTGATTAATAGATATTTATAAAAAAAATTTATTTTCTTATTTTAACACTTTTTTAATTTTTTTTTCTAATTGCCACTTCAATTTTAAATCTTTCTCTTCTTATTTTAGTATTTCCATATCTAAAAATATTTATTTATAAATAAATAACACATCATTTTTACTATATTTAATTAGAATGAAAGTGATCACGTATCTAAATTATTTGGACTATAAAAATAAAAATAATAATTTGGAAAGCTATTATTATTTGATATATCTCCAAAATTATCATTTGAAGGTTTTTATTCATAAAATTTATTTATTTTAATTCATTTATTTCTTGATTAGTTCTCGTTACAATTTTCGCATTGGATAATCTTCGCATGATTTAATTTCCGCAAATTTATAAAAACTTGATTTTACTTGCATTTTTAGATAATATAGGTTTATATTTTTCTGTGCCTTTAATATGAATTTTAAGTAATATAATTTTATACAATTTTTTTATTTTAAAATTAATTATTTGATTATTCATATTAAGTTGAATTTAAAATTTATTTTTATACTAATTCATTAGACGATTATTTTGTGATGATAGCTGAAAAAGGCTTGCCGCCAAAAAGTAATATTTTTTATTATTCGCAATTTATTAGTATTTAATGATTATTTAATTTTTATTAAAAAAGAGCTATCTTTTAATATTTATATTCATTTAAACATTTATTTTAATAATAATTTGTAATTTTTTATAAGATCAATTTATTTTACTTATATTTCCTAAATAATCTTATAATCTAATTAAATGAAGTCCATAACAATGTAATTGATATGCAATGCTCTGGTGTAATTTTGAATATTTCACAAATCTGTTGCTATTTTTTATTTTATTAAATTTATTGTTTATAAAAATCATAATAAGTTTTTTTATATTCATATAACTGGTTTTTTTTCTAATTTTTCTTTAAATTTATAATTTTAATTATTTATTAAGAGTCTTATAAAATATTCATACTACTTCAACCATAATTATTTATTTTTCACAAAATCACAAGATTTGCTATAAGATTAAATTTTAAATTCCAAATCAATTTATCTACTTTGATGATATTAATATATAATTTATTCTATATGAAACAGAATCATTTTATCTACTTATATATTCAAAATTTAATATTTTTTGTTAATTATTCTTTTATTTATTTTTTTATAGTTATTAATTTTTTAAATCATACCGCAAGGGTGCTAATTAGTAATGAATGTTATTTTTAATTATTTTATATTTACTATGAAAAAATATTTTATTTAATTATATTTATCAATTTCTTTTCTTTTTTATTATTTATAGTTCTAATTGTAGTGTGTTTATTGTTAACATATGTTTTTTTTCTTATTACAATATTTATATTACTTTATATTTAAATTAACATTTGATTTACAACAAATTTTTCCGTAAAATTTCAATTATTAATGATTATTATGAAAACTTCAATTATTAGTGAAAATTTTCTAACTGTCTAATAGGTATTATTTTTCTCGTAAAACTCTTGTAAAAATATTCAGGGTAAAATTATGCCATTTATTCCATTCATGCAAGGTAATATTATTTGAGTAATATATTTTAATTAATTGGTTTATTTGATTTTTAATTGAATTTATTTCGCAAAAAAACAATTATTAAATAATTAAAATTTTAATTAATTAGTTTATTTGATGTTTAATTGCATTTGTTTTGCAAAAAACAATTTATTATTTGATATGTTTTTTATTCATTATGTTTTTTACAGTTGTAATATTCTCCCACTGTATTTAAAATTTAAGGAATCAAGGAATTGCTTTGAATATCAATTTTAATTTTGCTTAGTAAGTAAATTTTGTTGCTGCCAAAAATGTGTAATTTTTTATTAAAGTTAATCACATAATAAATTACTTTTTTCAGCTCCAATTCAGCTCCTCCTAAATATATTATTTAGGAGGAGCTTGAAAAATTTTTCGAAATAATATTTTATAATTTTCAATGCTATATTAAATATTTATTATTGTCATGATAATAAAAATTATTGATCTAAATTTTTATTAAAGTAACTCTTATCTTATTATTGTATTTCTTTCCAATCAATTTTAGAACTTAGATTTTTTATTTATACTATATTACCTAATTTTGAGCCATTTAAGAATTTTTGGTATTATGATTTTTAATAAAGTAAAGATCATTCTAATTTATATTTCGCTAATTTTTTGTTTATTAATTATTGTTTTAAATAAAAATATCATTTTTTATTCTTAAATGTTATCCTATATTTTTTTAACTTTAATCTTTAAACAGGATTATAAAATTAAAAAGTGCCATTTATACGCATTATTTGATATTATATTTAATTTATATTTCTATTCATAAAATTAAATTTCCAGAAAATAATATCTTTATAATATAAAGGATAAATGATAATTGAGTCTTTCAGTCAAAAGCATTGAAAAACTTAAAATAAATTCTTGATTATCAATTAGTGGACACCTTAACAACTTTATACATCCCAAGCAAGACACATCTTCATCTCGTGTATTATGTGCAGTGATATTTATTTCCGCCCTTTTATTATGGATAGTTTGTTTCAAATTATATAGAATTCTATTGTTTTATTCAACAAAGAGAAATCATATTATTTTTATGAATATTATTATAAAAAATAATTTTTTAGTCATTAAACTTTAAAGATATATTTTAGCATAATCCAATATAATTATTATTAAATCTGAAAATTCTTTAGAATTAAAAAAACTCGAAATTATTAAATATCTTTCAAATAATAAATTTTAAATTTTTGACTGATTTTTTTCTCAAATCCAATCAAAGATGCAATCCAATGAAATATATTATATTCCACGATGTTATGATCTGGAAATTCGTCTGTGACTCAGCAAAAAACTATTCTATTTGAAATTATTTTTGACTTTTTTAATTTTTGTATTATTAATATATTAAATTATAAAATTATTGATTATTACCATTTATATATTGATTATTTTCGAAATTTTGGTTATTTTTTCTATTTTGGCGTTTTTGTTTTATATTTTGACCTAAGTAAAAATCAAAAATTTCATAAAATAACCAGAATATTTGATATAATTTGAAATGTAATTTAATTTAATATATTTAATATTAGAATAATCGATGCTATTTGAAATATTATCTACTAATTATTCTTAGGCTTTCAGCCTCTTATTTTTAATTAATCCCCCGGTTAAATTAATAAATTTAAAGATATATTGTTATTTATCAAAAATACAAATTTATAAGATAAAATTTTATTTATCAAAAGTGCGTATTTTTATAAGTATTTAAAAAAATAATTAATTTTTTCAAATTGCGTTATAATTTATTTTAATATTATTGAGAAATTTTTTCACTAGCAATTTATGTTAGAATTTTACTCATGGATTACGATCCAGAAAATTGTTAATATTTTTAAAAAAAAATATTTTTTATTAAAAATGCTAAGATTTAATTTTTATATTTAATTTAAAATCAATCACTTTTTCGTATATATTTTGTCTATTTTAATATAAATATTTTTTAATTTTTTTTATAAAAAATTCCAATTTGAAATAGCTAAATAAATTATTGATTTGTCAAGTGCCGACGAACATTCGGATGGTTTTACACATCCATTAATGTCATTGCTCAAGTATCTTTTAGTAAAAATAATTATATTAAATATTATTTTCATAGAATATTAAAGATTTATTTGGAAAAATTTAATTTTATTTTTTTGTTAAAAGTTCTTTAAAAGTTCCTATCTAAAAATTATTTTATATTATTTATGGCTTTCAAATAGATTCTTTTAAATAAACTTAAAATATATATTAATTAATGTTGAAAATTTAGCGATCTATTGTTGAATTCTTTGTTTAAATAATATTTATTTATTTAAAATATTAAAAATAAAAGTAAATCATTCCTGATTCTAGATTTCATTATCTATTAATTCATTTTTCGCTTAAAAATTACTTTCTTTTTGTGAAGAATTGTTTTTTAATTACTAGTAATTATTCTGATTTCATTAATTAATTCCGAAATTTTCATTAATTTCATTTCTATATATCAATAACTCACTAAATAAATAGTGTTTGCAAAAGAATTTGGAGATCTTTCGTTAAAAAATGTCTAATTTATTTAAATGCTTTATTTCGTAATCAAAAAATGGTATTATGATCATTATTTTAACAAATAATAATATTTTTAATTTTTATAGACGAAAAAGATAAAGTAATTTTTATTTTATTTCCACTTAATACTACTAAAAAATTTTATCTATTTTCTTTGAGTCTTTGCATATGTTATTATTTTTTATGTAGATTTAATGTAAATATTGTCGGCAGCATTTTTTAAATCTTCAAAAGTGATCTGACTGTTGCTGGATAAAGTTCTGTATATATAGCTGGTATATGTTAAGTTGTTGTTATTAAATATTGAATTTTATTTTATTACTTATTGAAAATAATAATTTTAGCAAAAATTTTTACCGAAAAATTTATTTATTCCTATTTTAGAATAAATTACAAAAAAAAATATTTATATTATTTTAAATTACGAAATATTTAAAATTTTTAAAAATGAGCATTTATAGAATTTTTCATATAATTTTGTTCTATTTTCTCAAATGAATCCATCAATAAATCCTGGTAGAAAATTATATATCATAAATTTATTTATGTATGCCCTTTATTGATTGACATTATACACTAATAACATATTAGTTTATAAAATATTATTAATAATTTAAATTTTAATTAATTCTAACTCATATAAAAACTAAAATTCTACATAAATAATTAAATTAAGCAAATTTTGCTAAATATTAAATTTTGCTAAATCAACATTAAGAGAGATAAAAAAATTTATTTAATTTTATTAAAGTAGAACGAAATTTTTTTTTTGCAGTACATAAGTGTTCTTCATCTCTTCATTTCCATTGTATTTAATTTTAAACTAAATATATGATAAATAAATATTTTTTTACATACATGTTTTATTCTTGAATCTTTTAAAAACTCTATATATTATTTTGCATGAACCTACGAATTTTTGATGTATAAATATATTTAAGATATTTTAATACACAAAAAAATAAAGATTTTTCATCAATAATAAAATAAAGTAACATTTAAAACAATGTTTTATTTTAATTCTTTTATTTTTTAATATTTATATAATATAAAATCCTAACTAGCTAAATAGATATGTATTTATTTATTTTAAAATGATTATATTAAAATAATTTCTATTTAGATTTATTGGTAATTAAAATTTTTTATATTGCAATTATCCCTTTATGGATATTAATTCAAATTTTATAATATCTTCCATCCTCAGTATCTTAGAGCTAAGATACTCTCTAAGATACTTGAGCGAGATCTCAAGTGTCTTAGAGATACTTGAGAGATCTTAGACCAGTGTATGATAATTAATGTAATTGAAAATCAAAATTATATTATTTTTATTATTATAATAAAGAATTATAACCTTTTTCTCGTTTTATAATATGTTTTATAAAAAATATATCTAGTTTTTTCAAGTATTGTTGATAGTAAAAATTTTTTTAACTATTATTATAATTATATATAATAAATTAGGAATTTGTAATAAAAAAATTGTAAATATTTATATTTCTCGAATTTTCATTGCACGTTGGCGGCGCTAGCGGGTTGTATGGCGGTACGGAGTGGATCATCTGAAGTAGTGGCGACAATCGCTATAGCGCCAAGTCAAGCTATCCCCCGAAGATTCGGATCCAGCATTGCAGTGTTATGGGCATCTGGACTTCCGACACCGGTTTGCGAGAGCTAAATTGTCCTGTACAATATAGGAGATAAGGAAAACAAAAATTTAGATAATATTTATATATCACATACTTTTATATGATCTATGCTATATTTAAAATTAAATTATTAATGAATGAATAATTTAATTTTATTGTTGTATTTCTTTTTAAATAATTAAATACATTTTTAATAATGTAATAGTAGACTTAATTCGATTAAAAAATATAACTTTCAATTTATTTTTAATTTAATTATGGAGCTTATTATATTTTATATTAAAAAATTCTACAGAAATTTATATTTCAATTATAAAAGTATAAAATTCATTTTTATGTAAAAATATAATTTATTCTTTTAATTTGTTTGTACCTTTCTAAAGATATTNATAATGCAACAATGCTAATAACAATGATACAACAATGATACAATGACAATAATAGTCCAATACTAATGTTATATATTTTATTAATTTTCTAATTTATTTTATTAATTATACTATTACTTCTACCTGCGCATATATGGAGTAATTTAATCAATCCTTACTTTATAGAAATTGATACCTGCGCATATATGAAGTTATTTAATCAATCCTTGCTTTATAGAAATTGATAAAGAAATTTATATAATTTTTAACATTCGTATTTTAAATATTTTTTAATCACAACTAAATAATTTTTATTTTTTATTTAAAAATATTAATTTTGTAATTGTATGCTGTTCGCTTGGATTAAGAAAGAAACTTGAATAATTCACACTTTTAGAATTTTTATTTTATTCTTACATTCAGGATTTCTAATCTTAATTATATTAAAATATTTTACTCATAATATGATATTTAATCATTAATCAGTAAGAAATTTGTAATTTTTTATCAAAATATATATTCTAGAAAATAAATTTTTCTCATTTTTATTTATTATAATAATTTTTGAACATTGACATTTATTATTTATAATAATAATTTTATACAAGAAAAATAAATCAAAAATATTTTTATAATAAATTCATATTGGAATAAGGTTATTTTTTGATTCTATCTAATTAGATTTAAATATTCAAATAAGCAGTATTTGAATTATAATTTTTTTGTTCTTTAAAATAAATCTTAATATAAATATTATTGAATTAACTAGTGTTTAAATTTTATTTAATATAAAAGAAATATTATTTTCACGAATAACTCCATCTATTTTAATCTAATAATTATAATAGCATTTAAATATAAACTGTTTGTCTTATAATTACATCTCAATAATAAAAAGTATTTGTATTTTTAAGTGGTGTAAATCTTTCATCTATTCTAGAAAATAATGTTTAATAATTATTTTAAATTATCATAGTTGTTCATTCTTAATTTCAGATGCAAGAAGGAGAAAGAATAACGCCGCTAGCATAATATAATTGTATTTAAATATTATCATGTTTACGAAGAGCAAAGGGGAAAATAATACCCTTTAAACATTCCGCATTTGCTTGCTGACAAATTCCGCATTTGGTTTAGCTCAACCATTTTATGATGATTTCGTCAATTTATAATTGATCACTTTCATTTCATGTGATTAAAAATAAAAATATATGAGTATTATATTAATATTAATTAAATGAGATTTAAATTATAATTTTCTATTATAAATTCTTTTTAATAATGTTCATATAAGAATTTTAAAATAATGATTTTTTAATAAAATGATGTATTCGATTTAAATTTTCAATTCTTGTATTATATGAAGATGATTATTTTTTGATGCTTAATTAATTTTTAATTATAAATTAAATAATATTTTTTTATTCATGCTTCAAGCAAATTTTTCATGAATATTCCATATTTTTATATTTGCGAAATTTAAATATTATACTTTAGTGTTATTTCATGCGTTTTGTTTGCCAATTGTTGCTTAAATTTATTAAGGTTTGAATTATCTTTTAAATGTAGATTTTGCTTGAATTTCGCTTTAGAAATAATAATAATTTCTACAGAATCTATATTTCATATTAAATTTTAAATAAATATAAATTTAGTTTGAATTTAATAGATATATAAATTTTAATATTTTTTTATTTTGATATAATGATTTCAGTATTTTTATCTATAATAGTAGATAGTAACATGAACTTTAAATATTATTTCCATCTTTTTTTTCAAAAATATATTATATTAATTTTATTACTTATATATTTTGTAAATTTTAAGATTTGTTCCTTGTATTATTATTTCATACTTAATATTAAACGAAGATTTTCTAAAAAATAATTATTTTTTATGGCATATATAGAGCTTGAATAAAAATTTTTAATTTCAAGTTTATTATTGTTATTTTTTCTAATTTACAACTATTATTTAAAAAATTCTATTTTTCTTTAAAATGGTCGAAGTGTGGCAAAGCGGGTGTCGTGACTCGTTTAAGATTGCCCTTTAAAATTAATATAAATGAAAAAGATTAATGGATTTTTTGCATTCGAGTATTTTTGGTTTTTAGTTTTTAATATTTAGTATTTTTGGATTTTTAATAGTTGGATTTTTTTAATTATCGGAATATATTGGATTTTATATTTGTATTTTTTGGATTTTTTGACTATCCGTATATATGATTTTATAGAATGTAGACATCCTGATTGGATAACTGGATAATTGAATATATGGATATTCAATTGGACATTTGAAAATCCAAATTGGATAAATGATTTATTGATTTTAAATTTCTATATCTTTGGATTTTTTTGGATTTTGGAATATTAGCTATTTGGACTGGTAAAAGCAATGGAAAAAAGTTCGTAATTAATGGAATCCTTCGTCATATATCTATTACTTAAATGCTATTAAAATTATATTTAATACAATTTTTAATTAAAATAAAATCCTTTTTTCTTTGGCCATCTTGATTTTCAAAAGAATGGCATCTTTTCATTATTAGTAATATTTATTTTCTTTATATAAATATTTCAGAACAAACGCATATTTATTTTTCAGAACTTTTTCGAAACTATTTAAATTCACTAATCCGATGGAATATCATAAAGTAATAATAAATACTTAATAATTACATTGAATTAATTTTTAGTATTTAAATTTGTTATTATTATTTCTATTCATTCTTTATTCATTGCATTTATTCTATATAATATAATTCAACTTGCCATAATATAAAAAAAATTTATTCTGTAAAATCTCTTCTATAATTCATTAATATCCCAAATTATAGAGGGTTATATATTTAAAATAATTATTATTAATCTTAATTTTTACTTCCAATGCCTTTGTTGGGAATTCTTTTTGTGGGATCGAACTCAATTACAAATTTAAAAAATTTAGTAAGACATAAAATTTTTATAATAATCTTTATTACGTGTATATAACTCATGTATAATAAAAAATTATTATTATTAATAATTATTTTGTTTTTATTTTTTGTATTTATCAAGATGAATATTTTGAATTATTTTCTTATTCTTGATAACCTATTGCAGCATATCTATATAAAAATCATATTCTTTATTAATCGATTATTATATTTTTTAATTTTGTTCAATAAATCATCATTTTTTTCATGGTATAAAGTAACTTTTGATAAATTTGGTCTCGTCTATTTCCACTGTGACACCAGGTCCGCCAATATTAATTTTTCCTAATATTTATATAATAGCAAATGATTTTGACTTCAATAAAAATATTTATGCTATTATTTTTTAGTTAGAAATTTTTCACTAGATATTTCATGAATTAGGTTATTAGATTTCGAAAATTTACACATTTAATTGATCCATTATTATAAATAAATCATTTTTTATATTTATAATTTTATTTTAAAATATTAACATTGAATAGATCGCACAAGTGATCAGGAACTGGCATGAGGATTATTGTGTATTGTCCGTTTAGTATGGAGAAAAATTTCGGCGATTACTAATTTTTGAATCAATATTTTAACTGTTAGTTCATTTTTAAAAATAATTATTAATTCAGCATTTATTAAAACTTTATTTATTTGCTAGATTGATTTAAAAAATTTACAGCAAATTAAAAGTTTAAACCATTATTTGTATATTTTTTAAATCGATTTTCAATATGCTATTATTCTTAACATTCTTAACAATACTAAATTACCATTGTTAAAAAATTTACATATTTAAATGATTTTACAATTTTAAATTAGATGCATCTTTATTAAATTAATAGTTTGATATATTTTAAATGATTCTAGGTTTGTGAAAAAATTAAAATATCTTTTATTATTAATTAAATCATTTTTAGGAATTTTTGACTTTAAAAATGACTATAAATTCTATTCAATCGAAATAAATCAATTTTATTTTGAAAGATGAATTATTTATCGCTGAAAATTGACGAGTTTAATTGTTCTTTAAATTTTCTAGAACAAATTCCAGAATTAAATAATTTTTAAAAAATCGATTTTTATTAATTTCCATGTTTAAAAAATAAATTTTAACAAATTTTTAATTATTTTAAATATATCTTAATAAAAAAATTATTTTGAAATTTTCAATCAAATAAGGCTTTTGAAAAGTTAATTTTCGATTTATTAATTTTAATATTTTATATCCTTTAAATTCCTGTCATTTTTATCACATTTATGTCTTATAATAAAATGGCTTATTTTATTCTGTTGATTGCATTCATAATTAAAAGATGGATGACTTCTTCTCAATATCTTATTGATAAGAAATTTTTCAAAATTTTTTAATTTTTCAATCAAACTTGGATACCACAATTAATATTATTTTTTCTATTTGGAAAAAAATCATAATATCATAAATTTTTCGTAAAATAATTTTTATTTAATAAATTTATTAATTGATTAGTTTTTATTCTGTTTATTCCAAAAGCAAATTTTTTTAATTTAAAATATTTATTGTATGAAAAAAATACAATATTAGATGATATTTGAAATAATTATGTAAAATTAATATGTGCTATATTTAGATTTATGTCTTATACAGTGAGTTCACTTTCACTCAAAGCAGCTGCAACTCATAAAAAATCGGTACACGACATTTTTTTGCTAATTTCTTTCTAAACTTTTTGTTTTAAAATTTTTAAAAATTTATTAGAATTTTTTCTTAATTTTCATAATTTATAGAATAATTTAATTTAATATTATGTAACCAGAAAACATCTATAGAAAGGCTCGGACTTTGAAGCTTTTAATATCTTTGGATTTGCTAGAAACATGTTGTTTTTGATTAAAAATATCCATTTTGTATAGAAATTATCATTATTCTTATATTAAGTAAATTGAATTCTTCTTTATAAACTAGTTGGAAAAATAATAAATTTTCCCTTTAATAAATTAAAAGAATATCTGAGCTTTCCAATAAATTTTTTTTAATATATTATGAATTGTCTTGCATTAATTTTCAAACTAAAATTATATAATTTTTAAATTATTCATGCATAAAATTAATACTGTTCCTTAAATAAATTTTTAAATTAAAATGTGAAAAAAATAAAAATGATTTTATGGTGGATGATGTTAAAGGTAAAATCAAAATTTTTTAAACCATTTTCTCACGAGAATAAAGGTTAAATAAATCTCCTGCACCACAAAACATTGATGTTTTTGAAATGATCCAACAATTTTTATATATTTGTCTTTGAATGTTCAAAAACTAAATTTAAATGGTTTGTTTATTTTGGTTTCTGTATAAAATTTTTACTTTTTGTCTAAATATGAAGATTATATATCTGTATTATGATTTATGTTTATATATTTTATGAAAAATTGAATTTATTTTTTGTGCTTCAATAAAGCATTTAATAAATCTTGTGGTGAATTATAAATTTTAACATTTTATTTATTATTTTTTGATATTATCTTAATCAAATATTTTTGTGATTGCAATATTTTTTCTATTATTAATCACATATACTTTTTTATGATAATTTTTTAATCAATATATAAGTAATTAATAAGGAAAAATAATTATAAATTAATTATTATTTTTTCTTCTATACATTGTTAGTTTATCTGTTCTGACAGATTCTTTCTCTGGCAGGATCGCCGGATTTATTGAAAAATTCTTGAAAAAATTAATGATAAAAATTTTTTTAATTTTATTTTGAAAAAGATTTATACATTTATTCCAATTTTAACTGCTTGTTCTATATAATATCTAAATTTCTTTTATGAATTATTCTCTGGAATAGCAATGTTTTTATTTATTATTTAAACATACCATCATAAAATCCTCAATAGTATGCATTTATTTTCTAGTAGATGATTTTTTATTTTCAATTATTTTATATTTATTAAGTGAAATAAATCATTAAAAAATATAAATATTTATTATTTCTATAATAAATAATGATAAAATCATTTTCTATTCAATATACAAAAAATTCTTCCTAGTTTATTTCCGATTTTATTGTAAAAATTTTAAATTGTTCGATTCATCTATTGGATTATTTTGCACATACTTCTCAATTTTAATATTAACATTATATTAAATAATTAATAGTTATTTGAAATCTTTTAGTTTTTAAAATATAAAATATTAAATAAATAATTTACCATTTTCTATTTAAAAGAACATATAATCACTTATAATTATGTTTTTTTCCTGTTTCATAATACAAACAAAAAAAATTTTAAATTTTTATGTATTTTTTGAAAGTAAAAAGCTAGATTATTATTTTTAATATTTAAATTTGATAGCATATGTTTATAATTATTTTCAAGATCTATCAAAAATAATATATTTTAAGTATTCTCAGGCATTTTTCTTAAATAATTTCATTAACTTTATTTGCACTTATATATCAGTACTATTTCTTTTTTTGCTAATATACAATAATTTAATTTTTTTTTAAATATATTAATTGTTTCTAGTTTACTCTCTTAAAAGCGTTATTATCATATCTGACTTAAATTCTTTAATTCAAATAAATTTTTTATTAATGCCTATCAGACATCCTTCCACCAGCAAGTTTATTTGTAGGAAATCTAATAATATATTTTTTGGACTGCAGTGACAATGGGCTGAATTATCTTTTTATATTTTAAAAATTAATTTCAAAGGTGTTTTAAAAAATATATAATTTATATTGCGAAAAATTATTTTAAATTAAATTCAAATGAAATTATATATTTAATTCTTTAGCTTTTTCAAAATTATTTTAATTTTTAGCATCATTTATTTAATTTCTTTCGAATTTTGGAATTCAATTTTCTATTTCAAGTCAATTTTATTTATTAATAAATACATTTCTAATAAAAAATTATACCTATTATTTCATTTTTATGTTGAAACTATTCTCTGTATTTTGCTCTTATTTTTTATGATCTCAAAATAATTATTCTTTCTATTTATTATTTTTAACATAATTCAAAAATTTATAATTATAAAAATTTACAATTTAAATTTTCTATAAATATTTCATCAGTATTTCTTCATCTTATATTGAGGTTTTTAATTTGATTATAATTTTCATATTTTTCTAAGGAATTTTTTTAAAAAAAATTAATTACCTTTGTTTATTGAACTTAAATAAAACATGAGCAAATAAATATAATGAAGGGGTGATCTCTGATCAGTCCTCTCTCGTTGCCGAAGGATTTCGGCGACATTCCCGCCTCAGGTCCCCTTTATACATTTAAATTTTTACAAAATATGAAACATAAAACAATTTTTTTCAGTTGAATGTGATAATAAATATTTATTAATGCATCAGAATAATATGCATTTTGGAAACCATACCTATTTATTTTTTATTTTTCGACAATCTTTATTTAATATTATATTTGATAATATGTTTCTCAATCTTATTATTAAAATATTTATTTTTTTTGTAAAATTTTGTAGGAAAATTTAATCCAGTATTAGATAATATTATAAAATTAATTTATGTAAAATCAAAATTGTGCTATGTTTTAGCATTGTCTATGTCTTATACAGTGTGTTAACTTTAGCTTAAAGCAGCAGCTATTCGTAAAAAATATTATACAGGGCATTAATTGTATTGCAATGCCTTATAAAATCGAGTTCTATTTGCATCTTTGTGGCCATTCAAAAAAATGCATTATTTGAAATAATTATTCCAAAATAATATCTATGGAGTCGAGTTCTATTTGCACCTTTGTGGCCATTTAAAAAATATTCTATTTAATTTGATTATTCTTTATTTTATTATAATAATTTAAAAAATAATAAATTTCCCCATTAATAAAAAAGTCTTTTATTTTTCATAATAGTTTTATATCTGATATTACGATTGTTATTTTTTATGCCTTGTTTTCATGTACTGAACGTGCTCCAATAAATATTATGAATAGGGTGAGGATAGTTAGGCATGTAAAAATGGCAAAAATAGGCGCCTAAAATAGGCTCAAAAAAGCCAAAATAGGCACCAAAATAGGCATTTAAAATGACCAAATTTTTACATAAAATATGCTCAACATTTACTAAAACATGTAAAAAATGAATATTTACAAAAAAACACAAATTTTTTAACGAAAACCCATAAAAACCATTCATTTAGTTGATTTCACTAATCATTTTTGAAAATTTTCATAAAAAGCCTGATAGTTGAAAAAGATAGGCATGAAATGATTAAAAAATTCAAAAATAGCTACAAAATGGAGAAAATTACAAAGGAATTATGAAATGCCTAAAATTTACAAAATTTATACAAAATTTCTACAAATTTTTAAAATGCAAAAAATATGCTGGAAGTGCCAAAATAGACAATATTTTAGGCATTTTTGGCTAAAAATTACAAAATAGGCACAAAATATGCTCGAAAATGCCAAAATAGGCACAAAATAGGCAAGTAGGCAAATAGGCACGAAAAAGGCAAAATAGGCAAAAATAGGCAATTTAAAAGTCACTCTAGAAGTTTCAAATAAAGTGGAAAATGCGTTTTTCGTGGTTATTTCGACGTTCTGATGTCAGGAAAAAAATAGACATTTGCCTAACTATCCTCACCCTAATTATGAATTAAGATTTGTGATTTCACATTAATTACTGATTTAATATATTTAAATTCTAATCTATTTTAATTTTAATATTTTTTGATAAAGGTTTGAACTATTTATTTATTAAATCTTGTAAATATTAAATTTTGTAAGATTTAGTATTATTTCTAAATTGAAATATCTGTGAAAATTTTATAATTTTTAAATCTTGTTTGATTACAAAAATTTTTAAAACATTAAGATCCATATTAATTATTTTTGTCTATTTAAATATTGTATTCATAATATAATAGTTAAATATTTTCTAATTTTTCATTTTTTCAATGAATGTATGATTTATTATTGCATAGATTTATTTACACAATCTTCACTTTTTAATCAATTAATTATTAAATTAATATTTATTTTTTGTAAAATTAAATCTTGTAAATATTAAATTTTTGTAAGATTGTAAGATTTAGTATTATTTCTAAATTGAAATATCTGTGAAAATTTTATACATTTCCCATTTAATGTAACAATAAGTTTTTATCCTTATAAATTATCATAATTTAAACCAATGAACTTTAAAATAACTTCATTATAAAAACATTATTTAATAATTTTTATATCTTCTGATTGGAGTTCTAGTTATAAATTTTTGTCTTCACTTGCATGTAATTGCCGACTTTGATGTCGAATTCCACATCTGATATTTTTCTTGTATCAGAATAGTCATTTAATTCTTTTATTGAATTGTTAATATATTTATGATTTTTTTGTGATTTTTCTTTATGAGATTCGAGCAAATCAGTTTTTATAATAAAAATTTGGTAGAAAATTAAATTATATTCATAATCTTAAATCTTATATATATATCACAGAAACTAATTATATTAAATAATTACATTTTAATATAGTTTTAAAGGCAAAATTTATTCATGGTTCTGACAATTAATTAACTTAATAATTAATAATTATTAAGGCAAATAATTTTTTCCATTTTAATAAAGTTTTATGAAAACAATTTGTCTATATTTATTTTCTACAATTGATTGTTATTATTAAATAGCTAATTATTGAATAAATCATGCTTTTATAAAATATCAAATCAAATTATATATTTTACTAATTTTTATAAAGCTAGCTGAAATAAGATTTAAAACTGTTTGAAATGCTTGTCTAGCATATTAATTTATGAAATAAATTTTTAAATTTATCAACAATGTCAAATAATTTATTCAAATAATTATTATTTATAAAAAATGAGAGGGAAATTAATATGTATTAGAAATTCGTTTTAATATTTTTCCAATTTATTTTTCTTTATGGAAAATATGTTAATTTTAATTTATGTAAATCGATGGATGGTAAGATTTTTTATAAAACTAATAAAAAAATTTTCATTTAATTTAATCATTATATCTACTTATATAATTTATGTGAAAAAATTTTAATGGTCAAAATTTCTTTTAAAATTTATGTTATCATCAATTTTTCTTTTTAAATATATTTAATTCATCTTAGCATATGAATAATTTATGTATCATTGTATAAGAAAAAAATTACAAAAAAAGCCATTCAATTAAAACTTGATCTTACACTGTTGCGAAACATGAAGTTTGACCGGAGATGAAATTGGCAATGACTTCTCCATGACGCTCACAAATTGGTTCGTAGAACTCATTCAGCTTGTATTCATCAGTATAATATTTTTTATATTTAATTTTTTGGTTATTATTCTGCAATTTTTATCATTTAAGAAAGAATTTTATACGATTTCTATAAAATATTTTTCTACATACATTTTTTAATATTGTTCCTAAATATCAGTTAAAATTCTCTTTAATAATATTTATTATTTATAATTTGACTTTATAATTAATGCTGATGCGAATCGATCATGTCGTCAAGAATATTTCGACAATATTAATTACCGTATTCTCTCTAATAGAAGGGGCCCCTTCTATTGTTTCAACCTCCTTCCAAGGGGCCCCTTCTATTAGAGAGGCCCCTTCAATTAGAGAGGCCTCTTCTATTTTTCAAAGGCTGAAAATTCTTTAAGGCTATTAGCAGAAGATTAAAAAAAGGTAATTTTAAGTTTTAACTTTCTGCCACTGTTAGGATCAGCATAATTTTCTTCAAAAATTATCAAAATGAATTTTGTTTTTAAAAATGATCAATATTTGATCAACATTCCCAATTATATAGTTCAAAAAACTAAATATTCATATACTGCGGTAGCAGAATGTGGCCACGGTTCCACGACTTTAAGAGTCGGATGTCCACATAGGAACGAAAAGACTAAATACACTGCTCAAATTGTATATTAATTTTTTTCCTTTTAATAAACACTTTTTAAGAAATGACATAGCACCGAACAACTATTATTACACGAGCACAAGTGTACTCACTCATTTTCTCTAATCTGCCTGTTCTCTCACACTTTCTGCTTCTTTGTTCCAACGTGATTCGATAAAAAAATGGTCAAACAGCGCTTTTCGTTTCAATGTGGACATCCGACCTCCGAAAATCGTGCAACCCGGCCACGCTTAAGCGACCGCAGAATATATGGCTTGGGGGCTCATCACCAAAAAGAGGGGGCCTCTTCAATTAGAGGGCCCCTTCAAATGGAGAGGCCCCTTCTATTTTTCAACCCCCTCACAGGGGGCCCCTTCTATTGGAGAGGCCCCTTCAATTAGAGAGGCCCTTCTATTAGAGAGAATACGGTATATGTAAGAATTTGAATCAACATTCTTTGAATAAAAATGCGATTATTTATATTTTTAAAATTAATTAAAAATTTAAATTGAAAGTTATAGTTTTTAGTTTAAATTTTATTTGTTTGTTTTAAAAATATTGATAAAATAGGGAGATTTAATTTTTTTGTTAAATTATATCTGAATTGGTATATCGGATATATATTTTGAATGTTGTTTCAGTAGATGGTACAAAAATATTATTAATTTTCAATACGGGTCATTTTTTCCATTATCTTCCATTTATTTAATTTATAAATATCAAGACTAATACCACTATATTTCTTTAGAAATGGATATTTTTCTTCATAGGTAAAAAAAGACAATATGATCTCATTTCTTGTCCAATATTTTTTTTGAAAAAAGTATATTAAATTAATATTTTTATTCTTTTAAAATTAAAATGAATAAAATAAATAATTTATTTAAGTATAATTTATTTATTAATAATTGATTTCTCATGGCCAGAATACATCATCATAATGTGGGAAAATTTTTTTTTAGAAATTTATTATCGTTTCTTATAAATTTATTAATTTTGGGTCCATAAGCTTTTATTATTAGTAATTGGAACTCGATCTATGTAAACTTGATATTGACTATTTTAAATCAAATTTTAGGTTTTCATTTTTTCGGCATAATTAATCCTTGAAAATCTTCGGTTGTTAATAAAAAAATAGTTATTAGATAAGATCAAATCATTAATAATTATTAATTCTCTCTTTATGATATCATTTATGTTTAAACACTCTTTATAATATCTAAATTTTTATTAGTTCATCTTTTAAGAATTTTATTTATGTTGTAGAATTTTTATTATTAGTAAAACTAAATTTTTATAGTTCTTTTTTAATTTATGTTGTAGAATTTTTTTTTTATTTATGTTGTAGAATTTTTATTATTAGTAAAACTAAATTTTTATAGTTCTTTTTAAGAATTTTATTTATGTTGTAGGGCACTATTTTTATGTGTTGTAACTTTTATGCTTTCCATAAGTTCAAAAAAGTTCTCTCATAAAAATTGTCCCAGATTTAAAGGTGAACAAATGAGATGCAAATCAAAGTATTTATTTTAAAATCGGTTGAAAAAAATAAAACTTAAAGACAATCATTAAACAACTCTAGCAAACGTAAAAAAATTACCTTACAAAATAGATTTTATTTTTTTCAATGCCTTTTTTCGCTTTTTTCGTTCTTCTGGTGAGATAGTTCTTTGCGAAGCTGTGGACTCAGATCTTTGCAACCACCCCAAAAGTAGCTCTTCTTTTCCTTTTCTCTTCTATAATAATTTTTTGCAATTCTATTTTTTAACTTTTTATTACATTAAATTTTCATATGAAATTACCTGTTATTTTTATTTTATTTTTAAAAGCTTATCCTTATAAAATATTATGAATCTATTTAGTAGATTAAGTTTCAATTCGGAAATTCATGTTCAATTTGATGAAATCGTAGTTGAATATTTTTATTAATTCGATATTGTTATATATTCAGCTCCATAAATGTTGGTATATTTTTTATTGTTTTTTAATAAATTTTTATTTATAATCTTTTTATTAATTTTGATCCACTTTTGATTATAAAAAATCTTAAGCCTTTTTTATAATTTTAATTCTCTAGCATTTAATATTTATTAAGTAAAAATCCAAAATTTTTATTTTTTTTGCTTTGCATTAATTAAATTCTTATTTAAACATTAATTTAAAACATTTAAATTTATGTTAATTTTCAAGTGTATATAGTTTTTTAGATATATTTTAATATATATTGATTGTTTAAATTTTTTAAAAGTCGTATATTATTTACAAGTTAATATTGAAATATAATAAAACTCAAAAAAAGTTTAATGAACAAATGACAAAATTACAATTGATTCTTGGACAGCTTTATGTATTTATCCCAAATATTTCTGATTGATTGATCTGTAAATAATATACTTGATAATATCGTTATCATACTAAAAGTGCAAGCGAATAAATCATATTCTTAATTATTAAAATTTTAATATTTTTATTTAAAATATTTCTCGCATTATTTAATCTAATAATTATATTATTTGCGCATATACTTGAGTTTTTTTTGTCGCGTAACAGCACGAAGTTAATATAAAATGCAACCATAAATTTTTGATACTCTTTAGATAAATTCGTTAAATTTTTGAAAAAATATTTTTATAAATTTTCAACAATTAATCAATATGTTCATGTTCTATTGAGCTCTTTTTAAAATTGATCGAACCTAGAATATTTCATTTTTAAGATAAGGATATCAAATGAAGTTTTAATTTTCCTTGAAAAATAACTTAAAAAATCATAAGAATTTTATTTAATTATGATTTTTCATCTTAATTTTAACTATAAATTTATTTATAGTCCAATACTCCTATTTGTACTTGTACTTCTTAGCCAATGATAATTATAATTTCTTTTATTTTATTATGCTTTTCATGACATCTAATTTCTTCATCTTTTCTATTATACGCCCTTAATATTAAAATTATTATTTTTTATTTTATTTTAATTCATTTTTTAATTTAAACCAAAATTTTAAGAGTTTTTTTTAATCTATTATCAAACCATATAGAGAATATTTTTTTTATTGAATGATTTTCTGATAAAAATTACTGTTACGACTTAGATAATAACATAAGAAGGGTAAAAACATTAATTTTTTAAATTCATTTTCTGTTTTAATAATAATTTAAATTATTTAAACAATATCAAATTATCAATAATTAAATAATTCTTGCTTTTTTGCTTTGCTATTTGAAAATATTTATATGTAAATCATCATAACATCTAAATTTTTTAATTCCTATCATATTACAAGATCTGAGTTTATTATGGAGATTATTTTTCACTATATTATTACCTAATATTATTATTATTCATCTTTATTTTTATTTTTAATTTATATTATAGAATTTATCTATTTTTTTGTATTTTCTCAATATTCTCAATATTCTATTCTCAATATTATTGTTCTCAACTAATATTTTGTTCTATTATAAATTATCGCAAGTCAGTTGAATTTTTTAAATTTTCGTTAAACTTTTTCTACAAACTTGCACGCTGTAATCTCAATCAATAGTTTTTTTTCTAATTAATATATTATTGAAGAAATTTTACAATATTTTTTAGATTTTTTGAAACGATGAATTGGTTTTATTTTATTTTTAATGCCATGAACATGTTATAATTTGTGTCCGAAAAAAATAGAAAATATTATAAATGCTTATTTTTCAAATTATAATTCTTTATTATTTTTCAAAATAAGATTGACATACTTCAAAGCTTATAAATTTATTTTATTAATAATTGGCAAACCGTTTTTTATTGTTATTTAGCTAATAAATATAATACAATGATTTATGATTAAATTGATTTTTAATATTCTTATATTATACATCATTTATCTTTCATTTTGATTTATTGATTTTGTATTTTATGATTTTATATTTTAGTAAGAAGGATATAAATCATTTAATAATCATAAAGAATATTAAAATATACTTTTTTAAAGTACTATTTTTTATGAATAATACTAACAGTAATTTAAAGTGATATTATATATTATATATGTTAAAGTGGTATTATATACTTATAATACATTTACTGCTCGTTATGCCGTAAGTGGTATGTACATCCACACAAAGTGACATCGTAGAGATCAGTTTCATTCGCGTTGGTGTGCACTAGAATATTTATTTTTTATTTTTAAATATTTAAGTAGTATATTTCGATAAAATAATTTTTCGATAAAATTATTTTTCTTAAATATAATTTATTAGATTATATTAGATTAATTATTTTAAATAATTTGTTATTTTATAAATACAATGGCCAAATTTCCATTTTTTTAATTTCAAAAAGATTTTTAATTTTTCTCGTATCTTGACCAATTAGCAGATCATGATTTGATCCTATTTATCTTTAAATGACTTGGCGTTGGCATTTTAGCAATTTTTAGAATAAATTTAAGGTTAACTATGGAATAACATGTATAAAATCATTTTGATTCCTTATAAAAAAATTTCATGCTTATTTTTACAACGATTATTAATATTCAAAATTATTAAATTAAATAAAATTGATAATATAGAAAATATAACCATTAAGAATAAAATTAAAAAAGATAAAAACATTATATCATTATCTTTTAATAGTCTTAATTATTATTTTTATTATTATTAATTTTTTTAATTTTTTTATTTTTATTATTATTATTATTGTTATTATTTTATTATTATTATTTCTTATTATTATTTTCTCTTAAATTTTACTTTATCTCGAAAGAAATATTAATGAAATAAAGAATAAGATCATAATCTAGATTTTAAATACATTTATATATTTTAAAAATGA
Organism: Rotylenchulus reniformis; assembly: GCA_001026735.1. Lineage (NCBI taxonomy): Eukaryota > Metazoa > Nematoda > Chromadorea > Rhabditida > Hoplolaimidae > Rotylenchulus > Rotylenchulus reniformis. The sequence continues at coordinate 57,680 of LDKF01000046.1, forward strand.
TTATCTTAATAATGTTAGATTTTAAATAAAATATTAAATTTTTATCATCTTACAACTTTTTTATTTAATCTTATTTTAAGGTTCAAAAATATTTTTTAAATTTAGTCTTTATATTTTAAAAAATGATTATCCGAATAAAGGTGAGATTTAAAAATAATTTTTATCATCTTAAAGTTTTAAACAGTATTTTTGATTATTTTATATTTTTTAATAGTTCAAAAAAATATTTTTTTAATTTTAGCCTAATAAGTTAATTCTTTATATTCTAGTTAATTTAATTATTTTTCTAAAGAGACTTCATGATTTTTCTTATTTTACTGATGTATGTTTAACAGTTCAATAAATTTTCTCTAAATAAATTTTTAATTAATATTTTGATACTTTTATATGAATGGCTATAACTTTGATGTACTTCCTTTTAATAATATTTATAAAAGTGTCAAATTTTATAAAGGTAAAGAATTCTTTTAATAAATAACTTATCATTGCGCAGTGCAAATCTATTCAGGCATAATTTTGCGCAGTGCAAATCTTCCCCATAGATTATTCAGGCATAATTTGCATGCGAACTTTATTTTTTAACTTTATTAATTAATAAAAAAAAATTTAAATTTTTATTAAATTTTTAAAAACCAAATTTAAAAAATTGTTGCATAAGTTGTAAAAAATTTTGGAATATTATATCTTTAAATATTTCTACCTTCATAAATTAAATATTATATTAATGAAATATTTTTATTTTTATTATTTAATGTTTTTAAGTATAAAATTTTTACTTGATCTTTATTATCGTGATCAGGTAATAATGTTTTTTGCTGTCAAGATTTCACTGATGATGTAGCATGGTTCCATTATCGAAAGTATTTTACTATTTCTATCAGGTTTGAATTTTAGCTTAAAATTATTATTTTTCATATAGTTTTTAAATTGAATATTTATTTATTTGTTTTTATTATCTATAAAAAAATTTTGAGAAGTTAATTTTTAATTTTATAAAGCTTTTGATTTTATATCAATAATTGATATTTTTACATCTTTGCTGTATTAGCAAATTTTAGATCGTCTTTATTTATTTAATGGTTAGTTAATTATATAATATATTTATTTGACAAAGAAACGATTTTTAAATTTTATTTTTGATAAGATTAGAAAATAAAATTAGAACAATTTTTTATAAAAAAAATTTAATTTTATTTATTATCTTCCTTTATTTTTTATCACTAAGGAATTTTTATTATTATCTTTTTTTTGAATTATTTCAACTAAAATATTTTGTCTAAAATAATAAAGGTGTTAAAAATAAATCTTTAAAAATTTATTTATGTGCCTTTATAATCCTTTTATTTTTTCGATATATAACTTTTTTATATTTTTTGATGAAAATTTTTTTTAATAAATGTTATAAATAAATTTAAAGAATTTCTTTAAAAAATGAAGCGTTCCATTATTTGAGCTGATAAAACAATGTTGTTGTACTTATTTTGTTTGAATTTACAATTGTTTATTTATTAATTTTTTTCTTTTTTAATTATATATTTATTTTAATATTATTAATTTATTTTAGGCCTCTCAGCTACTTATTTTGGATTTAATTGTATTTTAATAAGTTTTATTTAGAAGTCTTATTAAATGTTGATTTAAAATGTTCTATATATTGTTCATAATCCATCTAATTGTTAAAAAATTATTTCATTTTTAACATTTATGCATAACACGTTAAATAATTAAATAAATATAAATAAAAGCGAATATAATTAAAAATAAATTTTTTCTATTTTTATTAAAAATTAGTTTATAATACATTAAACATATGTATAAATAGTTTTTAAAAGTAAGAAAAAATGATTTTTCTAAGTTCCCACATTTATAATCCTATAAAGACTTTACAGGGCCTTATCATCAAATTCCTTACTGCAGCTACAACCTTTTTGTGTTATTAATATGTTAATTTTAATTTTTTGTTTTGAATATGTGATTGAAATTATTAAAAAAATTTATTGCTTTTTTCTATCATTTATTTTAATTTATATCAATTGAAATTAATATAACTAATTTTTATTTACTTTTAAAATAAGAAAAATTATATTATGCACTATAGCTTATGCTATTTTTTACAAATTGTTAATGAAAATACATGCAAAATTATATTTTCTTAAAATTTAAAAAATTAATTTTTCTCGTTCACATTTGTGAAAATTTTAAATGAAATTCTTTATATTAAAATTAACTATTTATTTAAATATTACTTCATAGTATTTTAAATATAAGCAGAGATTAAGTTATAATGAGTGAATTCTTAAAAATTTTACTTTTTTTCTTTATGATTTTTATTAAAAATTCAATTTTTTGCAATTAATTCGATACAATAACTAATATAATCTGTAATATTGTTGAAAAAATATATCTTGTGAATAGATTAATTATGGAGGAGGGCTAGATCATTAGCAGTAAGACTATTTTTTATATTTTATAAAATTTTTCTTAAAATATTAAAAATTAAAATTTTAATTTTAAATTAAATTAAGTATCAATATGATTGGTCACAATAAGAGTAAAAAATAAAAAAGTAAATGATTAAATATCTTCTTTGTATTCTAATTTGCTATTTTGGATATATTTATTTTGGTCTCCTATGCCTTTTTGAGCTTCTTAGCTTGATTCACTACTTCTTGCTCTTTGAGAAGAGCTATTTTTGAGGAGGGAACAAAAGAATTCTAAGAATGATATGAATTTTAATTAATTAAATGAATTTTATTATTTTATTACAGGTTAATTTATTTGATTTTAATTTTCTATCCAATAGTTTTCGTTGATTTTTTGAAATTGCACAAAAAATTATTATTATATAATTGATTTTTGTTTTTGGTCATATTCCTTTTTTGAGTTTTTTATTCAAATTTTTGTTATTTTTTTCAATATTTATTAACTAAAATTTTTTTAGCTTATTATCATTCTATTTTTATTATATGATATAAGAATAGCATTTATTTCAAAATTTCAAAGCTGATAAATAGACACCTTACATTGAGCCAGTCTGAATTTTACCTTTAATTTCAGGATTTTCCGATTACAGAATCCAGCTTTAATTTAAAAAATTATATCAACATTTTTTAGATTATTTATTTTTATATAAAATTAATCGTCTTTTAATTATAACTCATCAATTAGACTAAACATGAAAAGAATAATAATAAATTCGCATTTCCTTTAATCACAATAAATTTTATTTGATTAATTTTTATCTTTTTAATATATAGGCATAATACTCAATAGTCTTAAATAAATTAAAATAAATTAATAAAATTTATATATTTCATATTAAAAAACACATTATTTAAAAAATAATATTTTTGTTAATTTTTTAATTTTAAAAATCAAGTGATTAAAATTAATTTTGATTAAGACCAACTTATCACGTTTAATTAGTAATTGGGGGATTTTTTTAGTTTTTTTGTCTTTATTAACCAATTATTATATATACAAAATAACAAAAAATTCATATATTATACATCAATTAATCTTATAATAATATTGAACTTTTAATAATTAAAATATTTTTATATGATTTTCAGTCATCGAACGTTTTGATTCGTTGGTAATCAGTTTTAGCATAATCATTAAATATTTATTATGATACTGAGTAATAAAAAATAAATCTTCAATAAAATATCATTTTTATATTCTATGACGAATAATGAAAAATTCTAAAATTAAAAAAATCAACTTTATATTTTAAATTATAATAAATTTTAAAAGGATTTTAAATAATAATTACAGATAATTAGATAATATATAATAATATTAATATATATTTGATTAATTTTAATTGTACTATAAAATTATGGCAAACTGATTAGATTTATTGTTTTTTATGTTACTTACTTTATGTATGAATAGGATGATTCAAAAATTTTTTTTATTTTTTTCAATTTTAATGTTTCAAAAGCTATTCATTATCTATTTTTTATACATTCCATTTTTATATTTAGATTATTTTAGTTCAGTTTACATATTTACAATCATTATATTTTGATGATATTACTTTTCTCATAAATGATTTTATATATTTTTGGGCGAACTAGTTAAGAGTAAATAAAAATAATTTTAATACTAATTGACAAGGTTTATTTGGTTGAATTTTTTATTAATTTATTTTTATTTTGCTTTAAAAATTTTATTATTTAATTTTTACAATTTAAATTTTAATTAAAATAAATTTTTAATTTATTTTAATTTAAATTACCTTTTCATTTGATTGTATCAATTCAGTTTTTTAATTTAATAATGTATATTGATTAAAAATTATATTTTTTGAATCAAAAATTTTTTTAATAAGCATTAGAATTATTTACTTTAATGCGTATATAGAACTGAATAATAAATAATGATTCATCTTATAAAATTTTATTATTCCAGTATATTTAAATAATACATTATAATTTAAAATTAAAATTTATTATTAATTTCTGTAAATTTTGCATAATTATTATATTTTTCTTTTTTTCTTTCAAAAAGTCTAATATGGCAAAACGGGTGCCTTGATTCGTTTGATGTAGCAATATTCATGAAGAAGGTAATTATTATATTATTGGTATCATATTGTTTAAATAAATAATTAAATGTAGCAATATTCATGAAGAAGGTAATTATTATATTATTGGTATCATATTGTTTAAATAAATAATTAAATTAAATACACATATATAACAAAGTATTATACAAAGTAATTAAGAAATTAATTTCATACAAATTAAATTAACTAAATAGAATTATGTTTTTTCTGAAAAAATAAAAGAGCAATGTTTTGTTGTTTAATGATTAAAGAGTTGTCTAAATGATTATACAAGTTACATTTATAACTATTGTATTTCAATTATTATCTCTCAATAGACAAAAATTAACAAATATCTCATTATTGATAAAAAAAATTCTAGTGTTTGATATTTATAATATTTAATTAATTGATTATATAAGAATATTTAAGCGAATTTATGTTTTTATATAATATAAATGTTTCTTTAATATTCGTAAATATATTTATCACTCAATTTATATAAATTATTTAATATCTTTAAAATTCCATTAGATATCATAACTAGATTATATTAACATATTTTATGAATATGTTTTAAATATTTTAATTGATATTTGATTGAAAAATATTTTTATTTAAAAAACTTATATTTTTATTTTTAAAAACTGTTGTAACATCAATTATTTTTATATAAATCGATTTAACATTTAGATTAATTTCTGAATGATGAAGCATAAAACCTACCAGCTGTATGCATCTAAGCAGTCGCTTTGATGTAACTCGACAGATTAATTCAGTTTCTTTATTTAAGTTGCCATTGTACAGACTAAAAACTTTAATTATTTATTCAAAAATATTATTAAATATGTTAAGACGCTTTAAAGATTGAATAAATCATTATTTATTTATAAATTCTTTTAGTTTTTTTAATTATTTGCTGTTAATTTAAATATATGATTGTCGGGCCAATAATTGTGTTTATATTGTGGAATTGTGAGAAGGTTATTGATGATAACACTTGCAATCTCGATTGACGAATTGGCACAAAGCTTTTAACCACATCATCTTCTTTGAATTTGATAAAATAATTTTTACCTTGTTTTGTTTTTTAATTTTTTATTTTTTTTATAATTTTTTTGAACTAAAATTTTTTAAGCTAAAAAATTCTCGATTCATTTATTTGAAATTTCCATTGATTAATTGATTAATTATAGGAAAGGTATATCAGTCGACGATCAGGCAGGAAGAATCCCCAATTTGACAATCACAAAACTAGGTTAGTATTATTTTTGATTTATTTCAAAGTTAATATGTTGAATTCATTTTAAAATCTTATTAACCATTTTTATGAATTTATTTTATGTGAATGAATTTTCTTGGAGCTCTTTAAAGCAAATCACAGCTTTATCGGTACCAGCTTTGTATTAAAAATAAATTTATTAACTTGAATGGAATTCGTTATCAAAGATTTATTTTTTAGATTTTATCATTGTATTCTTCAAAAATTGAATTATTTTTATATAGTTTATATCAAACTTTTTAAAATGATCTTATACACGCAGATAAAGAAACTTTTCTACTGTTATTTTTTTATTTTTTGGATATTATCAAAAAAAATATTGCTTTAATTTAGATTAGAATAATATAATAATAGTAATTTAATATATTCAGTTTATATTTTTTATTTGTAGAGGATTCAATTATATTTGGGTGAAGAGGACATGTAGTCATATTATCATAAAAACTATAATCAAATAATCTATAGACATGTAGTCAGATTATCATTAAATACCATAATCAAATAATCTATATTAAAAATTAATTTTTTAATTTAATTTATTTTAATTATCTTTCAAAAAATTCTTTCTAAATATTCAAGAATATAAGTTTTCCTAGCTTAATGGTTCAATTAAATTAAATTGAATAACATCAAAAAAAGATAAATCAAACAAAAGCACCAAAAAATTATTTCGAATCTTATCATAACTACATCTTATTGATTTATGTGTATCTTATGTAGTATACTATTCTTGATATATTTTATTTTATGTTATTCAGCATCTTTCAAATAATTATTAGAATAAATATTTATAATTTGTAATTTGTAATCAAAATATATTTTAGAAATAACTATAATGAGTTAAATATATTGTTGAAATGATGTATATATAACTTTAAAATTTAATATTGGGCTTCATTAAAAATCTCAGCAAATCCAATTTTTATTATATTGAATTTTATTATTTTTCTACTAAGAAAAATTATTGTAAAATTATCGTTTTTCATTAATATTGAAAATAATAAATTATTTTTTTATAAAAAAAATTCGTTAGAATAGGAGTATATATTAAAGTAATTACATTAAGTGAACTTCGATCTATCATATTTAAAAAGAATTAATTTAGATGAATTTTAATATAGCTATGAAAAAATTTTGTAAAAAAATCATTAGTTGAAGTTTGATTTTCCTTCTTTTTTGACTTTTATTTTTTATTAGATTAAATTAAAAGTAATTATCTATATTATTTTTTGATTAATAAACTTTTGCTACCGAATTGATTTTTTATTTCTGTTTTCTAATGTTTGAATTAAAAATGCTATATTTAATAAAAAAAATTATCGGAATGATCCTCAGAATGGATTAGCAAATGCAGGTAATTTTTTTTTATTTTTTAAAAAATGTTTAAGTAATTGTGAATATTAGATAAACATAAGAATTTATTTTAAATTAATTCAAGGTAGAGTACTTAGTTCATAAAAGGTCTTAAAATGATTTCACTCATATGTAATAAATTACATACATTTTCATAATCACTTCTGAAATTAGTGTGTTGAATTATGTTTATTTGATGCTCCACAGTTTTTCCATTTCCAAAAATTTTGATTCATAAAAATATGGAGTTTGCGTTTTAAAATAAATATAATTACTCTGAAAATCTAAATAAAGAAATGTTTACAGTATTCAATGTGTGCACAAACCTTCTAATGATTGTGCAAAATTTATTTTTATAATAATATTTAATAAAAATAATAATTACTTAATGATGAAATTAATTTAAAAATCATATATTTCTAATTATATTAAATCTATAAAAAATTTATATAAAATTATTTTAAAAATAGAGAAGGTTCCTCTCTATTGTAATTTTTTTAATCCATATTGATGTATGTACAATGAATATGTTGGAATATAATTTTTACAACTGATTTTTATTTTTTTTAATATACATTATAATATATATTTTTTAATTATATGCATGATTTAAATAAATAATTTTTGGGTATATTATATATTAAGTTTATAAATGTGTTACCGTTAAAAGATGATTTCTTAAGCAATATTAAATAATTTATTTATATATTTTATTTAAAAAATATATATTTAAAATTCACTTTTTCACTGTCAAAAGATAAAAAATTGATAATTCAAAAATTTTGATATTAAATAAAATATACAAAAAAAATTATTTTATAATATTATATTTATTTTTAAATAAGAAGCATGGTTTTTTATTTCTGATGATATTAAAAATCTTCTTTAACACATTGATCTTCTGATAATAAAATTGAGATTTACTGTTTTTATTGTATTTAACCTTTTTTGTTATATTTTTTTGAATATAAGTCCAGTCATTTTCATCATCACATCTGAAAAAATTTCAAAATATTAATTTACTAATTTAAAATAATAAAATTATGTAAAATCTTTTTTAATATATAAGATATTTCTTTTTGGTTTTTTCTTGCTAAACCATTTTGATTTGTTGAAATTATATTAAAATTTTATAGGTTTTTGTTCTGTTCTTCCAAGACATAATTATCCAGATCATCACCCAGATTGTAAGACCAAGATTTAATTTTTATTGTTGATTATTTTTAGAAATTTGCTTCATGATACCTTGGTTAGATATTTTTGCTCTTGATTCGCAAGCTTAGATAATTATTTAGTTTATTTTTTGACAGTTCTGCAATTTTTTGATTATCATTATATTCCTGTCATATTTTCTATTGTGGGTCACTTAGTGCTTTCAAAATTTAATCAAATCTGAATTGATATTTGGAACTAAGATATTAATCTTCATTTTCTTTAGAAGATTACTTCTTTGAAAATATTATTATATTTTGGCTTCAATTATATTGCTATCATTTTTAAAAATATATAATCAAAAATTTTTAAGAACACAGCAATTGATAAATTAATCATTATTAATTAAATTGTATTTATATTTTCAAAAATTTAGCATTTTTTGTATTTAATTCTTAAGAGACTTTGTTTATATTCAATATTTTTTAGTTTAAAGCAAATATTTAATTGTTTAATTATTGATTAAAACAAAGGGCTTAATTTAAATTAATTTTAGTTTAATTATTTAAGAATTTAATTTAATTGAATGCTTGATGCACTCAGCTTCATCCAATTGTGTTGCTTGAGAAAAGATTCATACCTTTGTCTTTTTGATGGTTTATTTATATGTATAATATCTTTAATATTTTTTATCAATTTATAATTTATTTGATATTATTTATTTTTATTCAATATTTTATATCTATATAAAAATAATTATATATTTTTCACTATTTCTTAATAGAGTTTTTTAATTAATTTATTATTTTTAAAATGATTATTTCGGAACAGATAACATGAATAGATTAAGAATAATTAGTTGCATCAATTTTTCTTTTTTTCTATAAGGACAATGTTATTTTGTAGTTTTTTACGAAATAAATTACCATTAATTTCTTTTAAGAACAAAATTTTTATAAAAATTACAGATTATTTTTAAAAACATAGTGAAAAATAATTTAATTTTTCAATCCAAAAAAGATATCTCGTCTTTCTCATGTTTAATAATTAATTTACCATAATTTGAGATAAAATTATATAATTTAATTGTGTAGCTCTTTTCATCCGATAAAAATATTTTAATTTATATATAATCAATTAGAAATATAATTATGTAATCAAATATTTTAAATGTTTAAAATTATGGTCAAGTGAGTTGTTAGAATCGTTTCAGTGTTATAGATTAAGTAGCATTTATTTTTTTTAATTCTATATTATTTTTCTTGACATACTAAGTATTAAAAAATAATTTAATTAATTTTTTTATTTGATTTACCGTATTCTCTCTAATACAAGGGGCCCCTTCTATTGTTTCAACCTCCTCCAAGGGGGCCCCTTTTATTAGAGAGGCCCCTTCAATTAGAGAGGCCTCTTCTATTTTTCAACACATTAGATTAAACGCAGACTTATTGGCCTTCCTGATTTTCGAACTCCCTTGTTAATATTTGAAATTCCTTTAAAAGATGATTTTTCAGCAATTTGAAATTTTTAGAAATGATAAAAAAGCCGGATTACAAATTTTTCGCGCTAATTTTACTCCTTTTTTGTCATTAATATGGTAGCTAATCCAATTCTTAAGCTGACAAGATCTTAAGGGGCCCTTTCAATTAGAGAGGCCCCTTCAATTGGAGAGGCCCCTTCTATTTTTCAACCCACTCACAAGGGGCTCCTTCTATTAGAGAGGCCCCTTCAATTAGAGAGGCCCTTCTATTAGAGAGAATACGGTATTTTATAAAATTTTTAAAACAACATTTTAACATACAACATGTGAATATAATTATTTATTTCATCATTTTCTTTATTTTCTTTTTTATAGAATTCATTGTTCCGTTTCAATATAAATTAATTTGATAAATAAATTATATATTTGATAAATATTTACATTTAAAACATGAATTTTTATTAATAAATTAATTCTAGATTTTTTCAATTTTAAGACAATTTTTCGAATTAATTATTTTAAATTTTATATATTGTAGGGTTTTATTTTATGTTATTATCCATAATAGAAATCACTTGCAGTTACGGCTCGGTATGATCCACATTCACTCTTATCAATTAAATAAAAAATCTTATTAAATCATGATTAATTTTAATTCAAAATGTATTAGATTTTAAAATAATTAAATTTTTTGTTTTTTTAATTTTATATTATATTTATTATCGTCTATTATAATATGGTTTTTAGTAGCGTTGAAATCAAATATTTTAAAATTAATTTTTCAGCAATGACATCGAAAAAAGATTGAGCTCATTTTTAATGTAATTGAATTCAATATCGATTTGTTTATAACTATTTTATAATAATTATAATAATCTTTTGTTAAAATTAATACTATTCTTGTTTAGATAAATCATTTTTTATAAACAATTCCATTAATAAAAATATAATCCACCTAATTTATATTAATTTTCACAATTCCTCTACTAATACAATTTTTATGAATTTATCTATTTTTAATAAAAATGTTTCCTACAGAGACAATGCAAGTTCCACTTTTACTCTAAAAATTTAGATTAATATATTTGATGGATGAACATTTTAAAAATATTAATTAAATTTAATGGGAATTATTTTATTCGGTTTAGGTTTAATATCATTTTAAGACCTATGAAACGAAATTTTAAACATGATTTATTTATTTATTTATATTTTTTAATTTTTTCATATAATTTTTTCCCTTGCTTTACATTAAAAAATATTATCTCGACTGAATGTCAGTCTTCGTTAAATTATTTTTATTATTATTTTCTTTTTAAATTAATAGGTATATGCGAATTTTTGCCATTGCATTTATTTACAAAAAAAATACCAAATAATTTAAATTTTTGGATGCACTTTTTATTAATAATATTTTAAATTTTAATCACATTTAGATCAATTTAAGGGAAAATTTTTTTATATTTACTTTCATGTAATTATTTGATATGCATCTATTCTCATCTCAATGAGAACAATTGTTTATTCTCTTTGAAATTTCATTTAATTTTTAAAAAATTTTATATTTACTTTCATGTAATTTTTTGATATGCAACTATTCTCATCTCAAAGAGAGATTTTTTGATTTTTTTTTGAAATTTTTTGAATTATGTATAATTTTTAGTTTGATATTAATGATGGTTATTAATTAATTTTAAGAATTATTATTATTTATTTGTTATCTATTTTATAATTTAATATAAGAAATAACTTCAATTTAGTTATTTATATATATTATTGATGATTTGAAAATAGAGTATTATGAATTAAACCAACAAAATTATGATGATGAATAGAGGATAGAATTTTCATAAAATGGGTCAAATGGACAAAATCAAGAAATCATTGAAGAAAAACGAAAAAAAATTGAAGAAAGAGAAAAAAAATTTAAAATTATTTATCTTGTTTATTATTTTTTAATTCTTTTATTTTTTCCATAGATATTAAAAATATACTCTATTTACGAAAATTTTTATGAAAATTTTAATTCCAATTAAAATTAAATTTTAATTCCAAGAGCAATTGTTAAATTTATTGTTATTTTTAATTTTTCATTATATTTTTGAGAAAGGGGGGAATATTTTTTTAATATGGTTTTAGGTTAATTCTGTTTCTAATTTGTTATTTTAATAAAATCGGAAAGAAATTTCCATGTAAATATAAAATATATATATCAATTAAAAATCTTTAATAATTTGTCACTTTTACTCACTTATTCGTCGGTAAAATTCATTGGATTTCTGATTATTTATTTTTAAGCACGGTTGGGCTTCAATTTTTCTTGTTTCGATTAATTAAACCTTCATATTACCCTGATCTTTAACGAGTTTTAACTTAAGAAATTATTGTATTTAATTTCTTTTATGCAAATTATATTGAAAAATTAAAAAATATATTAATATCTATAGATTTATTTTAATTAAACAATAAATTCCATAGTGAAGAATAAATTTTTGTTTGCTTAATTCTAATTCTACAATTTGTGTTTTTAAATAAATATAGAAATATTTATATTTTGTTTTTTAATTTTGTAATTTATTAAATATTAATAAAATGTTATTATTAGATTTGATGTTGTTGTTGCAGCTGCTATTGTTATTGTTGCTGATAAACAAAGCCAGAACGGAGGGCCGGCCGGGCCCAGTAGTTCCATTAAATTCTTTGTGATATGAAGAAAATCTCAACAGCCAATTGAATGGCATCCGGAGGCGGAAGTTGGAGATGGGGAATGAGAGGATAATGTGGAAGTGTTAGCAAATCCCGAAAAGAATCTGGTGAGGATAAAGGAGGAGGTAAAGTTTGGGATGGATGATATGGTGTTCCTCCGGCAATTGAGGCCCTTATGACCCTTGCTGATTGCTTGTGGAAACTCGCGGGATTTTTTTCATTGCTTTAATTTACTTTTATATCATTTTATTACATATTATTTCATTACTATTTTTCTGCTTTTCTAGATTATACATAATTTTTAAAAATTGAGAACTATTTTATTTTTCCAACTTAACAGTGATTAATTGGTCGCATTGACCAATCCGATATTGGGTATGCCTAATACTCCAATGTTTTTGGCCCTCTTCAATAATAATACTAACCATTTTAGTTTTTATTATTTACTTGATCTTTATTATCGTGACCAGGTAATAATGTTTTGGCTGTCAACATTTCACTGATATAGTAGTCTAGGTTCAATACATCGACAGTATTTTATTATTTCTATTAGGCTTGAACTTTAGCTTTAAATCATTAATATTCACATAGTTTTTAAATAGAATATTTGTATATTGTTTTTATTTTCTATAATTATTTAATGCTTGCAATATATTGGGCAGCAACTTCTATTTCCAGTTAAAAATAATTTTAGCTAAAGTATATTTTTCTAACTTTCAGTATTTTTTATTTTTGATTTATGAAACATTCCAAATTATAATGTAATGAGAAATGAGATCGAAGTTGACGAATTTATCAGCTCATGCAATTTTTTAATATGTTTTATTTTGTAATTATGTATTCTACACAAAATAAATTCTAATTTTTTAGATTCATGTAGCAATTATGAGCCCCAAAAACGTGAACTATAGCCCTTTTATCTGCAAACGACCACTTCTTTAGAATTATTGTGATTTTGTTCTTTTATTTCAATAATATAAATATTTATAGTTCAATTCATATATTTCATATAAATTTTTAAACTATTTCTTTATTATTTATTTAGTAAATACTGGGTGAAAAATGCTTTTTTAAATCAATATAAATCTTTTTAGCATAGGTTTTGATGAATTAAACAAATCAGTTCTCAATTGTTTGATTAGTTGTTCTCAACGAATTGTTTAATTGTTGTATAATCTTCATTAAAAATTATCACTTTATTATTCAGGCTAAAAAGTCTATTTATAGGAATTATTTAATATTTTATTTTTTATTATGTGAAATATTATTTAATACCTGTTAATTCCTTAATGCAAGTTTTAATTTAAATCCACTTATATTCTTTTAATCATAATATCTGATTATTTAATATTGTTGAATGGGTGTTCAATCAACGGGATTATGCAAGGGCTCAAGTGAAAAGCTTGCGTGAACAACAGCACTGCAACAGGATTTGGAATGCATAATTATCATAATATTTAATGAAAATAAAATTAATGATTAAAATAGATTATTTTTTATTATCTTCAGTTGCTATTCATCGTTTCTTATAATTTTTATAACGTTTCATGCTTAAAAGGTTAAATGATTTTAATTACATCAAATTTTGTTACATAAATTATTTTAATTTGGCTCCCAATTTATTTTTAATTTTTTATTTTTTATAAATTCTCTTTCCATATATATTCGTACGATCGATTTATAATTTTATATTAAAGAATCAAGTTGAAATTTTTTTATATATCTATTGTATTCAATTCTTACTAGTGGTAGGCATTTAAAAAATATCGGTTTTGTGGGATCAAAGTAAATTGTTAATAAAATATTCATTTCTAGGCCAGAATATCAGCCAAATAATAAGTAAAAAAGAATAAAAGATGGGATCCATAATTAAATTATCACAATAATATATCCTATATTTATTCAATTAAACAACTTTCTAGTTGATTGTTTAATTTTTATATCAATTTTGTAATATTAATTATAAAATTAATTGTTTAATTTTTGCTTTCATAAAAAATTAAAATAATTCATTTTATATCTGCTTTATTCACCTTAATATTATATATTTCAAATAATTTTTTTCATCTTTTGTAAAATCATCTTTTTAAAAAAATTTTTTTACTTATACAGGAATTATTGCAATATAAATTTTATCCTTTTGGTGCTCATACGTGGGTCAACGAAATTTATTCTATGATTGATAGTTGACAATAGGTGGCTAAATTTTCTGGAAGTGATTAAGATGCCTTTCATGTGTAAATTTTAAGCATGAGCTGCAAAATTTTTGAATATAAATTCCTATCACTTCATTTAATAAATCTCGTTGAAAAATATTATTTAATTATTCCTCAATTCATTAAAGATTTGTAGATTTTATAATTTTTCCTGATTAATGCAAATTTATTTACAATTATATTAGATTGTTGAAAAAGGCATTTACTTTTATTTTAAATTAAAAATAATTGATAAATTATTTTTGGCTCAATTTTAAATATAATTTAGAAATTTTCCCATGAATTAAAAATACATTTTTAAAGACATACAAATATAAATATTTTTTATAATAAGTTTTACACGATTGGAATTCCTTAGATGTGAATTATAATTTTATCTTTTATGATTTATTTTTTGGCTACAACTTACTTATGATACGTTTTTTAAGTGAAAATTATCTCATATACCTATATACCTCATGGTATGTATACTAAATACTAACATATTTTTTAAATTTCAATTTTCATTTTATTAAAATTCTCAATTATAATAAATATTTTTGCATTATGAATTTATTTTATTGGTTAATTCCATATTAATTAGCTATAAGATATAATTTAATATTTCTCAATAAAATATAAAAGACCATTTTATTATCTTTTAAAAATAATACAAGATTTTTTAATTTGATTAGCTTGTTATAAATTTTGTTTTTTAAAATTTAAATACTTTTTAATAAAATATTTTTTCCAAAAAAATAATAATTAAATTCTTTGATAGTTCATAAAATTAATTATCTTTCTTATTTTTATTTATTGTTTATTTTATTAATTTTTTATTTATTTATTTTTTTATAGTTTGGTTTTGCTTCTTAATTTGAAGTATAATTCAATTATTTTTTATATTTTTTACATTACAATTTAAGAATTGTTTATTTGATTTTTTGATAAGTACTTTGGCAGCATGATTTTATATTTTATTTTTTTAATATTTAATTAAAAATTTTAGTGTACATTTTGTTTGTTTAATATACAAACATATATAAATTTATTTTGATTGTATATTTCGATTTTTAACTTGTGAATTTATTTGATTTTATTTTGTATCTTTGCATTTTTTGAATTTTGGATTTAGTTTTAAATATATTTTAATTAATCTTGTTGTATATTCTGTTTTATGCAGTCATTGGGTTTAATTGTTTATTTTTTAAAGACGATATAAATGTACATATATTTTTCATTTACATATTATTTGTTCTCCAATGGCTCTTTTTTCAAAATATTTTTGTTTTACATATTTCATTTTTGATTTTATTTTCTGTTTTTTTAGTACCAATAATTTTGCATTTTTGAAAAAAATGTTTTAAGGATTTTATTTTATATTTTTAACTTTTGAGTAGGAATATGTGAATTTTTATAAGTTTTCACAAAATTTCTTGAATAATTAAGAAATGTTAAAGTAAAATTTTTTAAAGCATTGGTATTAAATGGCGGGTTTGGTGAGCAAAATGAAGACAAATCTCTAAAAAAGTGAGCAAAATTTTTCTGATCATTTTGCTCACTAAAAGCAAGAAAAATATTCAAAAAAAATTACACATATTTATTTGGGAAAAGATTAACATAATAAATGGTTATATATAGATACTTAGGGTGTAACATAAGTTCTGACATACTTTCAAAGAGGCAAATTAAAAAATTCATAACTTTGATAATTAGCTAGCAATCTCTTTGAACTTTTTTTTATTTTGTAGAATTAAGTGTCCTCTTTCTTTTCCTAAAAAATTTTTTTAATCATCCCTTTTTAGAAAAAAAGTCATAAATTTTTATATAAAGACACCCAAAATTCTCAATCGACTATAATTTTTCCATGGTCTCTAGATGAA
>LDKF01000046.1:90619-114076 GCA_001026735.1 Rotylenchulus reniformis
TAATTTATAAAATTAATTGTTTAATTTTTGCTTTCATAAAAAATTAAAATAATTAATTTTATATCTGTTTTATTCACCTTAAATATATTTCAAATAATTTTTTTCATCTTTTGTAAAATCATCTTTTTAAAAAAAAATTTTTACTTTTACAGGAATTATTGCAATATAAATGTTATCTTTTTTGTGCCCATACGTGGGTCATCGAAATTTTATTCTATGGTTGATAATTGACAATAGGTGGCTAAATTTTCTGGAAGTGATTAAGATGCCTTTCATGTGTAAATTTTAAGCATGAGCTGCAAAATTTTTGAATATAAATTCCTATCACTTTATTTAATAAGTCTCGTTGAAAAATATTATTTAATTATTCCTCAATTCATTAAAGATTTGTAGATTTTTATAATTTTTCCTGATTAATGCGAATTTATTTACAATTATATTAGATTGTTGAAAAAAGCATTTAACTTTTATTTTAAATTAAAAATAATTGATAAATTATTTTTGGTTCAATTTTAAATATAATTTAGAAATTTTCCGATGAATTAAAAATACATTTTAAAGACATACAAATATAAATATGTTTTTATAATAAATTTTACACGATTGGAATTTATTAGATGTGAATTATAATTTTATCTTTTATGATTTATCACGTGAGACTATCGCTTTGGCACAACTTACTTATGATACATTTTTTAAGTAAAAATTATTTCATATACCTATATACCTCATGGTATGTAAACTAAGTACTAACATATTTTTTTAAATTTCAACTTTCATTTTATTAAAATTCTCAATTATAATAAATATTTTTGCAATATGAATTTATTTTATTGGTTAATTCCATATTAATTAGCTAATGAGATATAATTTAATATTTCTCAATAAAATATAAAAGACATTTTATTGTCTTTTAAAAATAATACAATATTTTTTAAGTTGATTAGCTTGTTATATGTTTTTTAAAATTTAAATATTTTTTAATAAAATATTTTTTCCAAAAAAAATAATTTAATTCTTTGATAGTTCATAAAATTAATTATCTTTCTTATTTTTATTTATTGTTTATTTTATTACTATTTATTTTTATAATATCTATTTACTTTTAAAATTTTAATTATATATTTTTTTGTAATGTATTTATTTTCTGTTAGGCATGTGGTGGAAATAATTTTGAAAATTTTATAAAACTAATATAAAGATAATATTTGTAAAATTTGATTATGGTAATAGTTATTATATTAAAAATTATTCAAATTATTTCATCTTTAAATTGGCATTGACTTCTATATTTTATCTATAAAAACTGTGATGAAATATTTATATAAATTTTATATTATCCATCTTTAGGCAATTCATTTTAATGTTATTGGATAATTTGTGTAGAAATTTAATAAAATCATTTTTATAAATTATAATGACCAATGATGTTAAATTCATTATTGAGTGCTTGTTATAAATTACTTTTTAAAAATAATTAAAATATTATGTAGAAAATTTATAAGATTAATCCGATTTATATTTTTTTACGTCCAGGACTTGGAACCATTTTCATGAATTTATTTCTTGATATCCAACATTTTGTTCGATAATTATGAATTATTAATTTTCCAGTTTAATAAAAAATAAATTATTAACTATTTGAAATAATAATTATTTTCTTGAAAAGAATTATATTTTCTTCGATCAGAATAGTTTTAATATAAATACTTTTATAAAAAAAATTATTATACAAAAATATAATTTAAAATTGCATCATCAAAAGAAAAATTATCAACAAATGATGATGCTGATCAATCAAATTCCATATCTTAGCATTCCATCAATTTTTATATTCTAAGGCTTTCTGGCCATGAATCGTTTTTGCTAACGTCACTCGAGCTAAATTTAAAGCTTTTTCTTATATTTATAAAATTTCTATAATTATGAGGCACAAAAATCCTGGATTTATGATTTATTTTAAAAAATTTAACATTTGTCTATTAGAAATTATAAACAAAAAATTATTTTCTATATAATTATAATTCATTTTGTTTTTTTCATTTTATATCTTTTTTTCCTGACTGATTCTATAATTCTTTTATTTTTATTTATAATCATCTTTATTAAATATTTTTTTCTAAAATCATTATTCGCAAGATATTATCTCATTTATTTTTTTAATTACCATTATTAGATTTATTTGATTTTTTTATAATTTTTAATTAATTTATTGAAGAGTTTAATTAATATTGATTTAAAATAAATGCTTTTAGTTTGAAAATTTATAGTTTTAATATAATTCAGTTAATTTTTTATTGTTTATTTTATTGTCCTTTTATGGTATTTGTAGGTCCAATTCATTTAAAGATAGATCCAACCCATTAATGTGAATAAAATTATAATCTTTTAGGCTATTTTAAAATTTACATATTATATATTTATTTTCATTTTTTATTAATTATTTAATTATTATTTTTCGTCGCGAATATTATTTTAAAAATTTTTTCTCAAGAGCTTTATAATTAAATATATAATTGTTGCATGCTCTTTCTCGATTATTTTTTTATCAAAATAAATTCATTGTTAGTTTATTAATTAATAAATTAAAATTAACAAAAAAAATTTTTAATAGGATTTTATATACATAATAATTGGAAGGATTTAAATGATAGCACATATCAAGCATAGTAATATCTATTTAATTCGATAACATGTAAATATTTTTTTCAAGAGCTTTATAACTAAATAAATAATTGTTGCATGCTCTTTCTCGATTATTTTTTATTAAATTTAAATTTAATCAATTTGCACTTGTTTCAATTCTATTGGTTTGGTTCAATTCTATTTAAAGTATGAATTTTATCAATATTTTTTAGATATCAATATTATTTTGTATTTTTTATTTTCATTAAATTAATTTTTATTTTAAAATAAATTGTATAAAATCTTCTTTAAAAAACTTTATTTTTCTTTAATAGTTATTTCCATTTTTATTTATTTCTCTTATTATAAAATCAAGAAAATTATAAAACAAATGTTTTTAAATTTTGTTTTTTCTATTGTTCAAATTTTATATTAATTCATTTTATAGTTTTAAAATTTTCTATATGGAAATGTGGCATAAATTTAATTTTTGAAATTTGGGTCACTTTTACAGGTTTCCCTTCACGTAAGGGTCAAGTCCTCTAGATGGTAGACCACGTAGAATTGACCATGTGATCCTTATGGCCCTTACAACGGATAATGATTTTTAATTTTTAAAGGTTTAAAAAAATAATAATTATAAATATTTTTCAAATTAAATTAAATTTTATAGTTTTTAAGCGATTTATAGATAATAATTGTCACTTTTATCATTGTGATTATTATTAAATCTGTAAGTAATAAAAATGAATTATTTGTATTTTTTAATTTTATTCACCCAATAATTTTTAAATGAGTTAAATACCATTTAGATAAGATATTTTTTTATTATTATATATTATTATTATTATTATTTTATATATTCGTATAGTGTTTTTAATTTAATCAAATATATATTTTTACTTCTTATGTACACAGTGCATAAGCGTTTATATTTGTTGATTTTTATCCAGTTATTTCCATATAAAATATTTTTTATAAATTTTAAAATTAATAAATTTATAGATAATTTTATAAAAAAAAATAATGTTATTTATTATGTTCAATTTCTCTTAATTTATTGCGTATTAAGTAAGTAATAGTGATGTGATTACTATAAGATTTAAAAAATTGTTTTAAGATGAATTCCTTACTTCTTTTTATATAATATACAGTAAAATCATATTCTTCAAACGAATTAGGGTAATTTTATTATTTGAAATGAATATTTTAAAAATATAATTTTTTATTCATTTTGCCTAAAAAATTTATAATTTTATTTTTTTGACAAAAGTGATTGTTAACGAATTTGGATGTGCATTTTTTCCTCCATTACCTAAATCTGATTAGAACAATATTCGAATAATTAATTTCTTTAAAAAATAGTTAATGTTTTAAGCGATGGAAAATTATTATTCAATTAAGTTATAGATTTAGTCTAATAGCTATTATAATTATTCTAACATTTATTTATTTAACGAAATAATAATTAAATAGATTATTAATCATAAATGCTTTATTTTATGATCATAAAGTTCAAGAATCGGAATTGAATTCGAGGTTCATCTTCATCATTGTGGAATTTGATTGTTAATAACTGTTCTTAATAAATATTTAATTTTTTCTTGTTTTAAATAAAAGTTTATTAAATTACTTTCTTAACAATAATATTATAATATAAATTTAATGAATTTGGTTTTTCAACTTATAATTATCTCGATATATCCTATAATATTGGATTTTAAATGATTTTTTAATTAAAAAGAATTTATAATATTACTAATAATTAATTGTTATATAATATAACCTATCTACCAGAAAGGATTTTTTCAGATATATAACATGTCTTAGATTAAAGTAAATTTTTAAAGTATTTAAAAATTTTCATATTAAAACATATGGAAATTAAAAATACCTAAATANAAAAATCCTTTCTGGTAGATAGGTTATATTATATAACAATTAATTATTAGTAATATTATAAATTCTTTTTAATTAAAAAATCATTTAAAATCCAATATTATAGGATATATCGAGATAATTATAAGTTGAAAAACCAAATTCATTAAATTTATATTATAATATTATTGTTAAGAAAGTAATTTAATAACTTTTATAAATATTTTTTAAATTAGATTAAAATTTTATAGTTTTTAAGTGATTTATAGATAATAATTGTCACTTTTTATCATTGTGATTATTATTAAATCTGTAAGTAGTAAAAATGAATTATTTGTATTTTTTAATTTTTTCATCCAATAATTTTTTAAATTAAGTTAAATACCATTTAGATAAAAAAAATTTATTATTATATATTTTTACTATTATTATTTTATATATCCGAATAGTGTTTTTAATTTAATCAAATATATATTTTTACTTCTTATGTACGCAGTGCATAAGCGTTTATATTTGTTGATTTTTATTTTTTTTAAACTTCCAATCGTGTTAGCTAATTATGTAATTTTTGAATTTCTAATTTACTCCTCCATTTAAATGAATTAAAAAAATAATTTTCTATATTTATATATTTTCTCTAATGAATAACAATCTTAGCCCTCGGATCATAACATATTGTTCGTTTTTGAAGTGCCAAGTTTTTTTTTTATTAAATGTGAAATTAATAATATTAAGCAAATTTCATGCGTCTTTGTTATCTTTTTTTATTATTGATTATATTCAATTATCAAATTTTTATTAATACATGTTAAGCTTTCCAATTTAATTTTAATTTAATCCATCTTTTACTCTAATTTTGATTTATAAACTAATGACTTATACAGATTTATTTATTTATTATCTTTTATTGGATTTTCATCATAATATAATTATACAATACAATTGAAAAAAAATTTCCCAAATAAGTTCCAAACATTAAAAAAAATAATAAATTGCAGATTTTTAGCAATAGATTTAATTGATTTTCGGTTTTTCAAATGATTAATTATACAAAAACATTATTATAAATATTCTAATAAAAATAAATATTAGCCTTTTTATATGATATTACTCTCGAACTATAATTTTCATCAGCAACTATTGCCTAAAACCTTTTCCCTACTTTATTAGCATAATTATATTATTAGTATTATTATTTTAATAAGGTGTATCTTTTTATCTCAAATGATATTTTTAATTTTACAAATTCATAATTCTAATATATTATGATACTTCTATGTTCTATTACATCTTTACATAGCAGATCTATCCCTATTATATACCGCACATTTGCCATCCTCAATAGGGCGACAACATCTGGCAGTTTCTTCATATCAAATTACGATCTTTCTTGGAATTGGAGATGTACCGCTCGCAATTTATATCTTTCTCCAATTTTCTTCTTTTATTTAGTTAGATTTTTATTTAAACAATTTATATTTACTTTTTAATTCATTATATGTTCTATTTTTACTTAAAATTCTCTATTTTTTTAACTTTTTAGAATTTTTAACTTCCACAAATTAATTCTTGACCAAATTGGCTTGTAATTAGTAATTATTTTTCTTTTTAAAAATTTTATATAATCTAGTCATTTATAAGATTGCTATTTTAATTTATCTTGCTTCAGCTCATGCTCAATTTACAAATCAAAAATTCTATTTAGCGTAAACATAATAATATTATTTTTTAAATGTTTCAGAAAATATATTTATTTACAATTATTATGTATTGCCGAGTGATTCTTCCAGTTATTTATGTATTAGGAAAGATAATTTATGTATTAGGAATTGTCATATAGCTTTAATAGTTTTATATTTTATTTTACTACGGCTTTTTTTTATTTCTGATTTTAAATTTTAAACATATTTATTGAAATTTGCAAAAAACTAATAAATAATCTAAGAGCAAAAATCTTTCCTGCCGTCAATTGATGGGATTTTGCTGATAAATCATGGGAAAGTAGAATATGCAATACAATGGTGTAAAAAGATTAAATTATTGGAAAAAAAATTTTTTATGACATCTTATTAGTTCAAAAGCATTAGCCTATGTATATTATTAAAATTATCAAAAAAATTTCAAATCAAATTTCAAATTAATTTTTTTAATATTAAATTTTTGTAAATATAATAATGATTATTGGAGTATTTTGCTAAATTATTAATATTTTAAAAAATGAGACAAATTTATGAATAGTTCATTTCTCATTTTTATTTTTTTAATTTAATTTTTTAACAACATATTCTTCACTTATTTTCCCCATGAGTGTTTTCGAACTAATTTTTTAAAGAATTAATTTTAAACTTTATTGGTAAAAAATTGTTCTATTATGTTATAACTATTTTGTAAAAATATAAATTGTAGTATATAGCTTTTTTTATTATAACTCCAATAGAATAATTATTTATTTACTGCTAAATTAATCTGTTAATTGCAAAAACCAAATTAATTGAATTTTTTTAATTTTTATTTGTAAGCATTAATAGACCAAAAATAATTTCTCCTTGATCCGATATATATTTTGGAATTGAGCCAAAGATTTAATAAATTGACTTTTTAAATTTAAGATTTACTTTATAAGGATTTTTCTTGAAATATAATATTTGTAAGTAATAGTAAAATATTATTTGACCATTACAATTATTATAATTTATTGTTTTTCACGAAAAGATTTTGTATAAACATTCTGGGAAAAAACATAAACATAGCATAATAATATAAATCATTTATTATGGTATTAGTTGCTTTTTTCAATATAGCGAATTTTTTCATTCTTAAAATATTTTCCTAAGATTTTTTTATTTTATTTATTATAGCTAATTTGTGCCATAACTTCTTTCACTTTATTTTGATTAATTTTTGTTGTTGTTTTGTAATATTTCATATGATCTTTAAATTGAATTTTTTACAATAAAATTCTTATCATTTTTTTATTTACGTCTTTTTAATCTTCACAGTTAAATTAAATAGATTTTTTATATATTTGTTTCCAAATCATATATTTCAGCCGATTTTTTCAATTATGAATTTTATTGTTTAATTCAAATAATTATTAACAAATCAGAAAATCAGTACTTACCTATTTACATGACAATCAATATTTTATGTTCTGATTTTTATTTCTATATTTATTTTTTTAATGATCCCTTTGGCCAAATTATTATTGCATATATTTTTTCCTATTTACGAGTTTATTTTATTTTTGTCTTTAAAGTTTTTAAAATTTATACTTTTAACCTTAAATGCTTATAATTATGTTAAAAATAAATTTAAAAATCCTTTTTACATATTAGTAATGGTGGGTTTGGTGAGCAAAATGATAACAAATCTCTTTTTTTGAAGATTTTCGGCGGTTAAATAAACGATAAAGGGGATTCATTGCAGAAAAAATTCTTTTGATGGAATCAAAATGAATGGATCTTCTCCCACAATTTTGTCCATTAAAAATCATGAAAAATATTTTTTAAACATATTATACTTTTATCATATTTATAGTTTATTCTATATTAAGATTATTTACTCAAAAAAATTAGGTTAATAGGTTTTTATGATAAAGCTTTATGGCTTAATGCGCTAGTAAAGAATTATGTATAATGTAGGTATATTTATTTTATAATTTTTTTATTCATTTTATAACAACTTGTTTATAATTTGATGCCTTCAACCTCATCCAATTTATATGAATTGTATTCTAATTATAATTATCTTTTGATTGATAATTATTTATTTAACCATACATATTTTATAATTTGATGTGTATTTTGCATCATATCTATTTTAAAATAAATTTCAAAATTACATTTAAAAGAAATTATATACTTGTGATTTGATATTGTTTTTTGGATCTTTTTAAAATTTATTTTATAATCATTTTTCTCAATACTTAAATGATATTTTATTTAGATATATGTTTCATTTAAAAAATTAAAATATTAAGACATATGAGAGTTATTATTGCAGTAAATTTTTATATATGTTTTTTCAATTCATTTTTTTGCTCTTATTCATTAGGATATTCATAAAAAGTAATGATTTTTTATGCCTGAGATTTAAAAATATTTTTTTCCATTTTTTATTTTAAAAGTTCAAGCAGTTACCCTCTTATTTAATAGCCTTATTATTTAATAAAAAAGAAGGTAAATTACCTAAAAATGATTAAGTAAGTTATAATTAAAAATAATTACGTAAGTTATATTTCTCTAAAAAAGTTTAATTCTCTTTATTTTTGCATTAGATTAATCATTTTTATCATTTTTATATTTACTTTTTATTACATTATTATTATATTTTATTATGATTTTTGATAGTTAGGATTTTACAATGCAATCTCAAAAACATCCTTTGACCATTACCGGACATTCCGGACATCTAGCCTTAATCAGCCCAGTTGGCATATGGTAGTTAGGTCAGCAGAATCTCAATATCGAACCTATATATGCATCATCGCAGAGCAATATGAAGTCATTATCTTCTATGATCACTTTTCTATTCATAACGAATATATAAACTATATCTTTTTTTACAAAACACACGCTACTTCAATCCATGCTGGAACTGCATTTTCAGTTTACTATGCAAATCTTTTGGCTAGACAGTGGTAACTAATTCTTTTCTTTTATTTTTTACAAAATACTGAAGTAAATAATGCTTCCAATATAATTATATTTTATTTTTAAATTTTATAATATTTATTGGGGTGACCGGAAAGTTCTGTCATAGTAGAAGGAAATTTTTAATTTTTTTTTTAATTTAATACAATCAGGAGACTTCCATTTGATAACAAAATATTTCATTTTTTAAATTTGTATATTTATATTTTTTTCTGCAATTATTTTACTATTTTTAATTGAATCATTTTATCTTATTTTAAAATTTTCTTACGCTTTTTAATTACATTTTTTTTAAAGTATATTATTTATTTTTAATTGCTGATTAATATATTTGAAGTGCGTAAACGAACTCATTTTTCTTGTTTCAAAAAAAGTATTTGTATTTTTCTTTACTTTTTAACTATTACCAAAAAAAGTGAAGATTAGCACGACAGAACCTACGCACAACAGACTAAAAATACCTTCCATGAGACACTTAATATACTTTCTTATTATTAGTGTATCATGGAACGAATATTACATCGCTTTTTTTTATCTTATAATATAAATTATTTTTTTTATAGAATACATTATTAGCATAAAGTTTCGGCCCGAATATAATGTGCAATGCATCCAAAAATCTTTTTTTTTATTTTTTAAACAATTATAATTGGGGGTGATAGTGCTGACGTCTATGTATTTGTTCAAAAATATTATATTATAAGAATAAAATAACAATATATTTTAGGATCCATACTGATCCTTTTTATACCTTTTTCTATAGAACAAATAACAATGTTGTTTTCTACCAAATTTCATACATTGAAGTAAAATTATTATTTTTTAATTTATTTCTAATTAAATTACCTTTACTTAATTTATTTATTTTTTAATTGATGTTTAAATTAAATTCTTGTATTTTATGGTCATCAGCGCTTACTTCGATCCTTCTACTTTCATTAGATTCAATTAAAAAAATGAATACTGCTTGTGAGGCTTTAGGTGATATATTTATTTTCATCATATAAAACTTTTGTATTCTATTTGCATTAGCTCGGCTTAGTTATAACAACCTTTATACTCATCCTTTTTTGGTTGTAAATATATTTTTATTCGCAACATAATATTAAATTTTTTATAATTTTTATTTAAATAATTTATACTAAACAAATAAACGATTTAACTTCTTATAATATTGGCCATAATCTTATAAAAAATTTATTATTGTATAAATAAAAAGGTTGGAATTAAATTTCTTTTACTTTTTATTTACCTTTTATTGACTTTTTATTTAGAGGAATATTCACCTTAATATATTTAGAATATGAATAACGAAAAATATAAGTTAAGTTTTATGAAAACCTTATATACATAATGCCCAAATCTTGAAAAAAAATATTCCAGAAAAGCTCAACACTATATCGGTCATATGCACCAATGCCTGGCAAATTTTCAATTTCAAGACGGAGAGGAGCATTATGAAAAAACTTAAATCAAATATAATTAAAAATTAAAAATTATTACTTTTTAATTATTTTATTTGATAATATTTGCATTTTCTTTCTTTAGGATTATTTCATAAAGAGTTTTAGTTGAAACCCAAAAAAATATTATTTTTAACAACTTTTTATCTTATACAGAATAATTGGATTTCTTTTTATAATTTTGGCCATTCTATTATTTAATATATTCTATATTTGTTTTATTTATTTTAAACCTATTTCAAAATGGAATTTCAAGTATATTGTTGATTTGTAATGTCGATGTATTTTGCATCAATACTAAATAATCATATTTAATCTAATGGGATAAACAATTGAAATTTTTTAGAAATGATGCAATGAACATTGCCAAACACCACGTACTATGGCTAGCAAACTCATTTTACTTTAAAATTTCAAATTATTATTTATTGTTCTTCTTTTATATTTCGTCGAATTACTTATTATCTTTGCCTATAATTATTTTTTGATTCTTTAAAATGATTTTTTGTTTTAAAAGTACATTGGTTTTTCATTATCTTAAATTAAATCTAACAAATAAATAGTGCATTAATTTATTTATTTCATTTAATTATATATATTTTTAAATTTATAATTATTAGATTGGCTCAATGAATTGCCAATGCAATCCCAATCTTAATAAGAAATGATGAAAAATAAGAATTTATTAAGATATAATATTTACGAGTTAACAAATTTTAAGCTTAATATTTTAATCCTTATATAAAAAATAATTTTTAATACTAACTTCAGGTATATATATTTTAAGAATATCTTAAGAAGACATTAAATTTATTTTTCTTATTAAATTTATATTTTCTTATTTAATTAAATTAGCTAATTATTTATCTATAATTAGAAAATTTATTTATTAATTATAACATCTTTTATTTCTTATTTTTTATTTTCTAATAAATATTTATTAAATTTTATTAATTTATTTTCTACATTTTTAACCCCGCATGTGAGGGGGCTACCAAAAATAAAGGTTATTTTTAATTGGATATTAAAATGATTGTTTTTTATTTTTATTTTATATTATCCTAAAAAAATTGATTTATATTTTAAGCATAGGTATATCAATTTATAATTATGTGCGATAATAAGTTGTTTAATATCAATTTTTTTGAAAGAAATAAAATAATGATAATAATTTGTTTTATTTTCTGAATATTCTCCAAAAATTTAATCAGAATAAACATTTCATTTCTTAATTATTACGTTTATTTTTTTAATAATTTTTCATTTTAATGAATTTATTGTTTTAACAATTTATTTATATTAATTATTATTGTACTCTATATCCGTTTTTATAAAATAAACCTATATGTATAATCATTTGCTTCGTTTTCATTTAATAAAAAACAGGCGTTAGAGCGCCTATTATAACAAAATAAATATTTAATTGTTTTCTATAATAGGTAAAATATTATTTAGTTATTTAATATTTATAAATTCTTTTAGTCATTTCAATGCATTTACTTGAAGATTGGTATTTAATATTTATAATATTAATTTTATATTAGTAAAATAAATATAAAATATTTTTATAATAAATTCATCTTCAAAAAATTATTATTTTTTTATTTCTATGTTAAAATAGAGTTTAAAATTCAAATAAGCATATTTTAAATTATAATTTTTTGGTCTTTTAGAATAATCTTAATATAAATAATATTGGAACATTTAAATTTATAATTAAAAAAATCAACAGAATATAATATTTTTCGTGAATTACTTCTCTGTATTTTATTTTAATAATAATAATTTCATTTTTATATAAAATTGATAGTCTAATAATTATATCTCAAAAATGAAAAGTATTTATTTGTTAAGCACAGTGCTGTAAAGCGGTGATCCATTCTAGGATATCATATTTAATAATTAATTAGAATTATAATTCTTTATTTCAAAAATGATAATAGCGAATTTTGATAATATTCACTACCAATTTAAAACCATTTATCATTTAATAAAGTAGTTAAAATTTATCAAAATTTATTTTTATTTTATATTATCCTAAAAAATTTATTTATATTTTAAGCATATATCAATTATAATTACGTTATTTAATATCAATTTTTATTTGAAAGAAATAAAAATAATGATAATAATTTGTTTTATTTTTCTGAATATCCGTCAAAAATTTAATCAGAATAAATATTTTATTTCTTAATTATTATTTTTATTTTTTAATAATTTTTCATTTTAATGAATTTATAAGCGCTCTCTTTTGCATATGATTGAAGGCGTACTGCTTACAGATAACCATTGTTTAGTTGATCAATAACAGAAAAAATATCTATTTATAGATTATCATGAGCATTTTTCTAACCTATATTAATTTTGGGTTGAATAACTTTTGCTTAATTAAATTATTTTATTAAGTAGTTTAAGCAAATTTAATTTATTATGTTCATAAATTTTTTTAATTTTATTTAATTTAATTATTTTTAAGTTTAACCAGTTTTAACTCATAGGTCAATCACATACTAAATATATTAAATAAATAATATGGTTTAAATAAAATTTTAAATAAACAAATTTGAAATCCTTAAATTTTAATTAGATCTATATAAAATATTTCTTTTCATATCTTTAATGTTAAGTCGAAGAATTTTTTCATCCAAAATAGTTAGATCGTATTATTGACTAAATAATTTTATATTTATTTTTATTCTTTTTAAATCAGTTAAAATAGTTCATATTTTTATTTTTTGAAATTTATATGAATTAAACTAATTAAAATTTTAAATTTAGTAAAAAAAAATTATTTAAAGCAAATTTAATGAATATATCCAAATCTTAGCCAATTTTTGAATTTTAATACTTTGAATACGTGAAAAAATAATGCCCGCAGCTTTTTAGTTAAATTTTATGATTAAAATATTAATTTTTTATTTATCATTTCAAAATCTTATTTAAAATATTAAATACAGATTTTTTAAAATCATTATATAATTCAATTAGGTGTAATTAATCTATTCTTTTCGACCTTAGACTTCGTAACCCTCCGTTTGTGAAGATTTTGTAGCTGAAAATTTTCAAAAAATGAAATTTAATTATAAAATTTAAAAAAATTATTAAATTAATTTTTAGTTAAATAGGAAATTTTATCTCTAGCCACAAAGGTGTTGTACGTCGAACTATTGTTGACCTGATTTTTTGAAAATTAAATGAATTATTATTTTAAAATAATAAAATTTTGATGATCTCCTCAATGAGCTTGCGATTGAAGTTAAACGATCGACGCTCCCATTCGGGATAATTATTAATATATGAATAAATATAACGCCGATATTTGAATAAATATGTCAAACGTATTTGAATAGAATAGATATTTGAATAGAT
Source organism: Rotylenchulus reniformis (assembly GCA_001026735.1). Classification (NCBI taxonomy): domain Eukaryota; kingdom Metazoa; phylum Nematoda; class Chromadorea; order Rhabditida; family Hoplolaimidae; genus Rotylenchulus; species Rotylenchulus reniformis. The sequence continues at coordinate 104,607 of LDKF01000046.1, forward strand.
ATGTCAAACTTAAAATTAAATTTTAAGTAAAAAATTTATCTATCAAATTATACTGTGGCATGAAAATTTTCAAAAAAAAGAATGAGAAATAGTTTCTCTTTGTTAGAAATCAATTAGTTTTTATTAAACAATTATTTATAAAATCATCATAAGGAAGGAGAAATTAATCACTTAATTAATCATTTACTACAAATTTTAAGAAATTATAATTATATAAATATATATTAATCATCTAAGATTAATATAAAATATAATTAAAATATTTTTAACTTTTTATATTATTAATTCCTATGTTTTTCATAATAAATAATTAATCGTTTTTCTGTAATTAAATATTTATTAGATAATTACAATATTTTTTCTATAGTATATTTTATATTAATGCAAACATGACACAACTCGTGCTCAACTGTGTATATGAAAGCAATTTTAATAGAATTTGATTTTTTTTCTTTCGTGCCTTGTGAGAGAATTTTAAAATAAAATAATTTTTTATTACTCTAGAGGAATACTTTGTCTATATTTTTAATTTTTTTTGTCTGATAAATATAAATTAGATTTAGAGTAAATTATTTAACTAAAATGATTAATATTTCTAAATTTATTATATTAGATTCTTTATTATTTTTATGATATTATCTACTTAATATATTATATTTTTATAATATTTTGATGATGTAATTTATTCCTTTTTTATTTCATGTTATTATAAAAATAATATGTTTTTTTAATTATTTGCTCTGTTTAAATTAATTTTATTTTTTTAAGAAAATAATTTTAAAATTTGGCCCTTTAAATTTTAAAGTGCAATTATTGTATAAATGTCATATAAAGTATTCCTTTAAGTGTTCTTAAGGGATGGAAATTTTATTTACAAAAAATGGATTTTTGCATTTGTTTTATATTTTATATTTTTTTCACTAATTTTTGAAATTTTTAATCTTTTTTATGTTTTCAATATTTTTTTTAGAAAATTAGAAAAAACATCATTTGAAATATTTTAGATATTTCTATCGTTGGATATTCTTTGATCAAGAATATTTTAACAAATTAATTTTAAAAAACAAATTTATTCGTACTTGTGATTTGTAGTACCATTCTGTGATGCATTTAAGAATCAATAAATTAAATGATAGATTAAATTAGTATTTATTTTAGAATTTTTTTTTAATATCTTCGTATATTTTTATTTTAATTCATAATTAAAATAAATGTATTTTGTATTTTAAAGTATTAGCATTTCATTTCAATAAAATAACTTTTTACTTTCTTGTTTTATAAAATAATTTATAAATAAATTTTTACTTTAATTTGGCCTCTAGAGCCATTTGGAAAGTCATACAATTTACTGGGTAAATATACATTCGTTATTCGAATCAATGTTTATCCAAAGTTGATATGGGCTATAAGCCCTTTTCTTATAATAAAATAGACAGCATTTAAATATTATTATTTAACAATATAATTAATTTTTTAAAAAAATTTATTATATTTTAATACCTGTAATAAACTCGATATATTTAATGAAATAAATTAACCTTAAAGTTAAAATTATTTAAATTAATTAAGAACTCTTAATTTTGGAAAAATTCTATCAATTTCATTAATTTCTTTACAGTTGATATTTAATATAACAAGAAATCATTGTAACTCTTTAATTTGTGTCATTTCTATTTTTTATAAATATAAATCTCTTGAAAATATTTTACTTTATTTAGCAGCCATTATACATGCATTTTGAAAATTTTTGACACGATCATTTTTGCATTGAAAATATTATAAAAAATAACATAACTATAATTGTCAATATAATGCTTGTTTTTTTGAATCTTCAGATTCATTAAATTATTTATAATAAATAAAATATGATTAATATATTTGTAAATTAATTACTTAAGTATATAAGTATAATTTATATAAAATACCCTGTGATGGGGTCTTTTTTATAAATTCTAATTTATTGATAAAGTTTAAAAATATTATTAAAAAAATAGTATTGATATTAAAACTAGTATTGATATTAAAAATAGTATTGATATTAAAGCTAGTATTGATATTAATTTTAAATATTTCGTATAATATTTTCAATAATTTTTTACTTAGATTTTATTATTTCTATAAATATTCACTATCGATTTCTTGATTAAGGAAGCAATAACTCCTTGATTCTGTTATTTATTCTTCCAAATTTTGGTCTCTCTAAACAGTTAAGCGTTCACCCAAAGTCCGATTTTAAAATATGTATTTTGGTTTAAACTATAAAAAAAATTTATAAAATAAGTTCTTTATAATTTGTTCATTAAAAGACTTTTTTATAGCTTTGATTATTTGTAAATAAATAAATAAATAAATAAATAAATAAATAAATAAATAAATAAATAAATAAATAAATAAATAAATAAATAAATAAATAAATAAATATTTCAAAGAGTTTATATCTTTCAAGATCCAATTATAAGCTCAATTATATATATTATATATTTATATATATAATATATATATTATTCATTCTATAAAATTTAAACTTGATATATATAGATAAATACTTTTCTTAATTACCAAATATTTATTTTTTGTTTCAAATATTTAGTTATATAATAAAATAAAAAATTATCAATATCATTCCAATAACTATTTATGTTTTATAGGATAATACTCTCGAACCACAATTTCCACCAGCTTTTATTGTTAAAACACTTCTTGTATTATGCAAATGAAGATTATATTATTAATTTTTATAATTTGGATAAAAAAAATTAATCATCATAATATCGTACAATTTTAAATTTGCCATATTATTTGCTTTTTTTAAAAACAGAAAATAATACATTTATTTTTTCTTTATTTTCTATAAATTTATAGGATTATTTTGCAAAAATTTTTATTGTTTTTTGGTTAAATTTTTTGTGTAAATAATTTTTTAATTTTGGTTAAATTTAAAATAAAAAATAAATTTTTGTTAATCAAGAACACCCTAACCAATAACACTTACAATTGCTTGGTAATTTTGTATAATAAATCATTATAATTTTATACCTTATGAATTTTTTCAATTTGACTCCAATTGATTTTTTCAAACTTAAACAATCAAATTTATATTATATTCTTTTTTAGTTTTTAATATAAAATTTTTATAAAAGTTTGATATTATCCTCTTTAAAATTATAAAAAATGAAATTATAATTTTTAATGCTATTTCTTTTTTTCACTTTTTGAATTGAATATTGAATTCAAAAAAAATTTTTTTTAATTTTGTTATTCTTTCTTTTAGCTACAATTATTTAACTTATTTGTTTGAGGATAGAATGACTATCTCCATTTATTTACTTTACCTTATATAGATGCTTTCTTAACTTTTCTTTCAGAGCAGGAAGTAATTTTAAAAGAATTTCTTTTATTTCTTCTGATATTTTTGAAAAAAAATTTTTAATTTATTCAGGTAATAAATTCATGTATTGGTTGTTTTATTGAAACTCTAATCACATTTCATAGTTTTTACCAATGCCCTTTTTACCAATGCAGTTTTTACCAATTAATTTTGTCTGAACTATATTCAAATTTTATTTGTAAATGTAAATTTTTAGGATTTTTGGAACATATTTTCTATTGTATTATTAAAAGAAGATAATAAACGAGTTCTGTGAATTTTCTAGTTATCCAACACTTGGAGTGAATAGCTACTAACAAAATATTTCATTAAATATTTTTTAAAGAGAGTTTTAAATGATTTTGCAGATAGTTCGAAGGGTATATTAAAATCTGGATAAAATAATAAGTTTATCGATATAATGATAAACTTTCGGATAAATTTTAAGAAAAAACTAAAAAAGGTGATTCTCCAGAAATTTCTGGTATTAATTATATTCCTTCAAGCGGTCCGTTTTTTTCTAAAGCCCAAAATCCGGGTCAACTTTATGTTTCTTTTTTCTTGTGTCCTAAAGTAGTTTATTTCTAAATTAACGAAAGCATTGGGTTATATCTTTGAATTTAATTTAAAAATTAAATCTATATCATTTTGTTTAATTTTTTTACTCCTACATTTTTTTGTTATTTGTTGTAATTCGATTTTTATTATCAGTTATATCATAATTCATAAATTTTCAATTGATGACTTCAGAAAAGCTTTAAAACAATTATTATCAATTTTGTCTTTTTTAAATATCTTATTGAATGACCAAAAAGTATATTTTTTTTCACACTGCCAATGCATCCAATTTTTAGCTCAAATTCTTTTATGAATTAAATATGATGTTTTATAAAAAAACTTTATGATTAATTTATTTATTAATTTATTTAAATCGTATTCCATAATATTATTTGCGATTTTCGTCGTTAAAAAGGGGATTTAATCATCCAATTTTTTTCTCATTTTTTGTTCGTTTAAAGGAATAGATCATTTGGTTTTTTCATTTTTCTATTTCTATTAATATTATTAAAAAATTTGATATAATGTGTTGCATAATAGTCTTTGTTCATCGACTACCGTTATTAATTCACTTCCAATTTGATGGTTCGATATTAAGCAGATAGTTCAAATTTTTGATAATAATAATAATAAGTCATTATCCAATTTCATTATTATTCAAACTTTTTATACTTAAAATTATTTTATTACTTAATAATCAAATATTTTTGATATATTATTGATTTAAATAAAATTCATCAAGTATTCGTTATTTTTTATGTTTTTGACATTTGATAATTTATTTATTTTTTAGCAATTCATTGGATGAAAAATTACAGATTAGTTACAAATTTCATTTTTTGTAAAAATTTACCAATCTAAATTATAAGCTTGATCCTCCTTCTTTCATGGTAAGATCGAGTTGGTGTGAAGGAATTCTTCGATTTTTTGGATCTTATCAATTTTCTATTTTTATGAATTTTTTATTTTTTCAATATTTTTCCATTTTTATTTAATAAGTTTTTAATGGACTGAATCAGAAAGCTTTTTTAAAATAAATTACGTTTTTATACAGCAAAATTTTTGTTTTGATTTTTTACATACATAAAATAATAACATCCATTTACTAGTATGTATTCTTTTCAATTTTTTACATTTTATCGAATTAATTGTTACATTAATAAAAATTATATGAATAGGCTGCAACATTTTGCAACATAATCATATTTTTCTTATAGTTAAAAAAATAAATTGGTTATTTTTTATATTTATCCTATGTACAGTAAAAAAATTATAATTAATTAGGTTAACTGATTAATTAATTATTTGTCTTTATTACTTAATAGAAGTTGTCTTCCTAGCCTCAAGGCATGGAACATCGCAAGAATGTTTATTGAAGGAACAGAATCGTTGAAAAGTGCGTGATTGTGAAAGGTAAGCGGATCAAAATTTTTTTTTAATTTTTTAATACAGAAGGCCTGTCGAGAAGAACCAATTACATATTAATTTTTAATTTTTAATAAAAAAATTTTTAATTGTTTTTAGATTAATGGTCATCAAATTAGAAAAGTATTCTTTACCTATTTCTTTTTTGTTCATAATCTTATTTTTCTTATTCTATTTTTGTCATATATTAGATTATTTTTATATCTAAAAGTCTTATTTTTATGTATTGTGATGTAATTTTTTTGAAAATTGAAATAAAAAATTTATAAATTAATTACGTTAATTAATTATTTAATTATTATTAATTTCTTATTTTAAAGGTGTAATTTTATATGGCCTATTTATAAAAATTCTCTCCTAAACAAAATTATATAAAGATCTTTAAATTCATATTTAAATATTTTTTTCTTTTTCGTGCAAAAAAATAATAAAAATTTTAATTTAAGAAAATTATTTTTTGTGATTTATATCATTAACATTTGTATAAAAAATAAATTTTTATTAATACAGAATTTTTTCTATTAAAATTTGATGTTTAAAAAAATATATTTTTCCGTGAAAGAACATATAAATTATGTGAAATTAGTTTAATTTAGGCATCAATTTAGGCAAATGCCGATGTAGGTTAATAAGTGAAGGATTCCCCTCTTAGAGCGCTTTTATGGCGCACAGAATTTAGCCAGATCTTTTCTGGTTAATTAGATTAATACTTTTAGATAATAGATTGACATTTTTCGAATTAATTTTGTTGACTGTATCGATAATATTCTAATTGACACAACAAACAGATTTGGAAATTTTTCCTTAATTTTTTACTAAAATTATCTACATATTTTTAGATTTTTCTATTTTTATTTTTATAAATGATCTCTTTTTAAATCATCTTTATTTTGAAACTTATTGAAAATTTCTTATTATTTTTAATATTTATATAAAATTTATATAATTTAAGTTCGAATTATTAAGCTTATTAGGATTAAATTTTTTATGTTTTATTTACCTAATTAAAAATATATTATTTAGTATTAAATTTGTTCATGTTTTATTTACTTAATTTAAATATATTATTTAAGATTAAATTTGTTCATGTTTTCTTTACTTAATTTAATATATATTATTCACTCTAGTAGAATTAAGAATTGCTAGAGCTCCTATTCCGCTGGCGAAGACACCCCGTATGATCTTGACATTTGCTTGATTCCCTAGCTCTTTTGCTAAAAGATTACTCTGCTTAAAATATTTTGTTTGAAATTTTTCATATTAATTTAATAATTATTTTTGTTCAATAATGATTTTCTCTAAATTTATATTTTTCAAAAGGATGGCCCTTTAAAACTTCAAGTCGAAATATAAAAAATTTTATTTTGAGAAGATGAGTTCTTTATCGTTGAAAATTGGCCAGTCATATTGTTCTTTAAATTTTCAAGAATAAATTCAAGATTTAAACAATTGACAAATATTGATTTTTATTAGTCTTCCTTCTATTTATATAAAAATGATTTTGCTTCTTTCGGATGATTTTTAATCCAATTTATTTTTCAAAAAATAAAACACTTCTATTAATGATATCGATTTTATACATTTTTATATTTTATAGATATTATATTATGGTTCATAAAGTTGAACGTTTGTTTTGTTTTTTTTAATAATTTGAATTACAAATTAATAATTGACAACTTAATATTGTATATACATATGAATACACCATAATGACATTTATAGAAGCTTAAAATGGAAATATAGGCATGGTATTTTATATAATTCTCAAAGAAATTAGTTTCATTATATTTCAATATATTAATTATATTTGATTAAAATTTATATTTTAATTATTTTATGATATTGCTTAACTATTTTTTACTTGGATAGTGTGTTAAATTCATTATATTCTTAATCAAAAATAAAATTGATTTTTTTCCGGATTTTCAATCAGATATAATAATTATAAAAATCCAACCACAATCTTAAGTCTAAAGGTGTTTTTTATTATGTTAATATTTAATATGATCAATTTTCATTTTTTTCTATTTATTATTACACATTTGAACATTTTTCAATTTAATATTTTTCATATTTTTTTGATAGTTATTTAATCATAATTTTTCCATTTTTACTAGTTTATAATTTTTTCTACCATTAATTAATAGCTAATTATTTAAGCTTTTAATTTTAAAATTAGTCTAATTTTTGGGTTATGACTAAAATATTTTTGGGTTATAACTAAAGTTTATGACTAAATTATTAATTATAATTTTATTGCATAAAACATTTTTGCTGAGGAATACTGAAAGATACTAAAGGAGCGTTAAATTCATTTTTATTGATAATTAAATATAAATTATACTAAGCATATTTAAAAGTTAAATTTCATAAAACATTCATATAAATATTAATTTAAAATTATTAGCTTCAATAGTTTAGCAAAATTAATTGTAAGGTTAAATTGTCTTCAAAATTGAAATTTTCGGCCATTTCTTTCTGCATATATTATATCAATTTTAGATATATATTTAAATTTTTTCTAATTTTATTTTTTTAATATGTAATTATTTTAATAAATAAAATATAGTTACTAAAATTATGGAATAAATTTTGAGTTAAATAGAAGTTAATAAATTCGTAAAAAGTATTAATATTAACTTAATTTTTTATTTTTAGAATTAGTTGAATTATGATTCTTTTTAAATCGTTAATCCTGTAATCAAGTTTACTATTCTTTAGATGATTCGATTAAACCATTCAATAATAATTAGCTTCATGACATCCTCACCTGTGTGGAAAACTTGACTGTTCAGCATTTGATGAATTAATGTTGTTTTTAAATAATCTTTTATTATTTATTAAATTACATCAATTTTTAAATGACTTATTGCACTATTTAATGTAATTTAATTCAGATTCATAAAATAAATTCGCTTTTCATTTTTATCCATCATGCGCCAAAATCATATTGTCGAATCAATTCAAATCCTTCGGCGTTTTATCTTAAAAGATAATTAAATTTTCTTACATTTGTTTAATTTTTAATTAAATTTTCTACTAAATCGTTTTATCGTTATAAATTACCATATTCATTTAGTAATTTTATTTAATTAGAATCATGATCCAAATTGATTTTTTTAATGATCGCGCAGAACTTAAGAAAATGAACAATTTATCAGTTTAATATTTAATCTTCTTGATGTAAATTTATTATTTAAATTATAATTAAAAATTTTTTCATAAATTACCATAATAAATAGTTAATTATTTTTATATTCAATTATTTTTATTCCAACATTTTTAAAATCAACAATAAATTATATTTTATCATTATATCATATAACTTTACTTTAAAATATATTTATGAATCGATATAAAAAATTTTAATGAGTTTCATTTGTTGTCTTTGAACCTGCCGAAGTTGCTGGAGAGACTCCCAGGTCTATCAGTTTTCTGCTGGACAAAAGAAAATTATAGTCATTACATCCTCTAATTAAATAAGACCATCTTATGACATTATATTATTCTAAAAATTTATAATTACAAAAAATTATTTTCTTGATTATTATGTAAAATGTGAGCAGATTGAAACATTAAAGGCCTAGACATCCATATGCTATAGTCAATAGGATGTAAACTAGCTGAAAAGCACAGCAAAAGTCCGAAATTTCTTCACTTATTCAAAACTTAGGGGAGAGAACCAACTTGGGTCGGAATTCACTTTGGTCGAGCCTATTTTTCCAAAAAATGTTGTCTAATTTGGTTTATCGAATTTTAAGCCTCCTCCTTTTTGTTGATATTATAAGTAGCACATTTTGCTATAATAGTTATCAAAAAAAAGAAATTTCTTTCAATTGATACTGAAAAAGTTTTTGAGCCAACCATTTCGGGACCAAAAATCGATTTGCCCAAATTGTCCAAATGTTGAAATTTATTTTTCACCTTTTGATGGTTTTTTAACTCTTTTCAGAGTTATTTAGTAATTTTAAGTGATATTACAACTTATTTTCAATTTATGATAATTTTTACAGACCAAAAATGAAGGTAAGAATAAAATTCTAAATGGTTTTGGTTCATGAAACACTTGGTCGCGCACCCTTCTTCGGTGATTGTGGCCTGGGCCCATTGCAAATCAGCT
>LDKF01000046.1:122085-157923 GCA_001026735.1 Rotylenchulus reniformis
AATTCTGCTGTCCGTTACTGCCGCTGCTATTTGCTGTTGAAGTTGCCCCTGTGTTTGGCGGATTGGTATTGTAGTTCTGGCTAGTTGGACTCGCTGCTCCCTTCGTGGTTCCATGCCCTGACGGGACAGATGACCTGAACAGTGACAGATGACCTGGCCGATCACAATTCTGACCGATTAGTATATTCAGAATATGTTTGCGGCCTCTGTATATCATTTTTTGGGATTGTACGGCCAAAAGCGTGTTGTATTCCTGGCTGCATTCTGAGTAGCTTCAGCTCGGGCTGCTAATGTAACAAACTCATCAAAAGAACAGCCTAGCCTCCGATTTAATTCCAAACTTAAAGCCAGTTCAGGGTTTCCTAACGATCGAACCAAATGCTTGACTGAGTACTTGCTGAGTGTGACCCGGATATATGCAACTCGGTCCGTCAAATCATCGATGCTTTCATTTGCCCTGCGATGAACATCAGATATCAGCTCGTCAAAACTTCCATTTCGCAGCAGTCTCTTCTAGCTTTTGTACCATTGCTCTTTTAATAGACTCATACCTAAATGGGTTGTTAGCGATTGACGCGTTAAAAGTTCGCTCTGCCCGACCCGAACAAGAGACCGAACAATCCGATCTTCTCTGTTTTGTCCATGTTAGGTATTTAGTAGTACCAATCATGGTCAGCGACATCCGTCCTTCTCTCTATCATTTTGCACTAGTGAGATAACGCCCTTTTTGGCACTTGTGAGGTAATGATTCAGCACAGTCATTGAGCATGCATTTCGAATTTTTCTGCTTTTTAGCCTATTTTATATATTTTTCAATTTTTAATACAATATAAATATTATATTCTTATAACCGAGTTGAGTAATTTATATTTTTTGCAAATTTATATTTTAAAAAATAATTTATTGTTTATTCATTTTCCTTAAAAATTTATAACATTTATTTACAATTAATTTTTTTGACAAAATGATTGTGAATCAATTCCATATGTGAATTTTTTATACTTGCTCAATCGTCCTTTCGAAAAATCTGATTAGATGGATATTCAAATAATGTATTTATTCAATTACTTCTTAATATAAGTCTAATTAAAAATTATTAATATTATAAGAAATGAAAAATATAGTTTAATTATATTCTACATTTAGTAGAATTAAATAACTTTTATAAATCATACTTTTTATTCACATAAATGAATTAATAATTAGATAGATTATTAATTATAAATGCTTTATTTTATGATCATAAAGGTCAGGATTCTGAATTGCAATCGAGGTTCATCTTCATCAGTATGGAATTTGATCCAACTGTGATTATTTCATCCCCAACTTTCCAGCTGTTATTAGCAAAAAATTTAAATAGAAAAACTTTAATTTCGCAATTCAATAGAAATTATATAAATATAACTAAAATAATTGCATAGATTCGTATTATTTTTAAATAATTTATTTAATGAATTTTTTAGGGCAATTATTTCATGAATTTCTTTAGAATTTAATTAAATTTAAATAAATTTTATTAGAATTTAACTTAAAATTTTCTTAATATATATTTTTAGGCTCTACATTGTCTTATAGTTCGAATTGAGAAATCCGTTGTATAATTTTCCGATTTAAATTAAATTCATTTAAATTTATTATACAGAATATTATTAAATTAATATCAATTTTTCTATATCATTTTTTAATATATTATTTCTTTATCCCAGATATCAAAAGAAATTATTCAGTTTTGTTAAACTGCTAATTTAATATTTATCTTACATAATGATTAATAAATTTCAGAAATATATTTTATCATTTATTGTTTTTAAAATTTTAAAAATAAAAAATTTGAATAATTTTAATTATTTAAATTTAACATTACCAATTATTTTTTATTTTCAGACCTAATCTTATTTTATATCATGAATTTAAGTATGTTTACAATAAAATAGTTGATGATTTAGTTTAATTATTTAATTTAATAATTTTCATAATCATATTAAAAAACTATTTTTTTTAAAATTATCCAATATCCATTAATTTTATTTAAGTTCACGCTAAAATATGCAATAATTTATTATTCAATCCCACCATTCGACAATAGTCTATAAATTGTTGTTTGATTATGCTTAAAAATATAAATTTTTGTTAAATATTTGAAAAAATTTTCCAACTATTATTTCAATTGTCAGAGTCCATAATTGTTTTTGGTCGAAAAAATAAAAACTATTTATATATCTATGCATTATTTAATTTTTTTAATAAGATTTTTCTTTTATCGGATAAAAAAACACATAATAAATAAAGTTTATAATTATTTCAAGTAAAAGTATCTATCAATTAATTTTCTAAAAATTATTTTCTTTGTTTGATTTTGGTTATCTTGATGATGGTTCTTGTTTTGATTATAAAAAATTATGTATTTAATTATAATTTTTACTTTAATTGAAATTATATATTTTTAAAATATTTTACAAATTATAATGTTATAATGAACCAATTAATGAATTTTTATAATGAACCAATTGTACTCAATTTTTTTTATTTTTTTCGGAATCTGAGGTAATAATTATGCGCGCATTTTAGATCTATTGGGTTGTAACATAAGTAATTTCCGAAAACCACAAATAAATTAAATATTTTATTACTTTAATTTCATAATCCCAACTTCAAATATATACATACCATTATATTCGCCTAACATTAATCTATTTATAAATTATCTTAATTAATTGATTAATGTAATTGAAAAATGAATTTAAATTAAAGAAATAAAGAAGACAAAATAAAAGTATTATCGAAAACTAAAAGACAAAATAAAGTATTAGTACCTTAAAAGTATTATCCTTTTTCACCTAAAGGACCAAACTAAACATGTTTGATTTTACTATATTTATTTAAGAAAATATTTGTAGATTGTTTTGGGTAAAACGTAATTTCCCAATAAAAATGTCCAAAAAATTTGAAATCATTTTTTCAATTTACGTGGCATACATTCGCGTGGTTGACTTTACCTATACGCTCTATATTATTTAGTCATAAATTTTTTTCTTAGATTTAACTGTATATATTTTTTCTTATTTTAATATTATAGTACTAAGATTTTTCTCCATTTTTATGTCGATTACTTACAATTCATTTACCATTTTATTTTGGAAAAAACGATTTCCATAATTCTTATTTTTTATTTATTTATAATTTAAAAAATTAATTTTTCAAACTAATCGGATAATTTTAATGGTAGGGATAAAAAATATGATCATCCAAGAATATAAACCAGAAATAATAATAGAAAATTTATTTAAATTTAAATTTTTTGAAAGGAATTTAATGTAATCGTGAAATTATGGTAATTTCAAAATATATGATTTTAAATCTTTTATTTTATAATGTATCAACTTTTTTAATCTATCATAATGCTCTAGCCTTACCATAACATATTTGTAAAAAAAATTTGACGATAAATGTCTAAAAAGTAGAGCAAAATTATTTTGAAAATTTCGGAAATTACTTATGTTACAACCCAATATCTTTTTATCTTGGTCATAAAATAATTTGAGATAAATTTGGTCTCGTCTATTTCTACTGTGACGCCATGATATTTCTACTGTGACGCCATTAATTTTTCCTAATATTTAATAGCAAATGATCTTGTTTTCAATATAATTTATAGCATTATTTTTTAAGTAGAAAGTTTCACTAGATATTTTATAATCATACATTTAATTATCCATTATTACAAAAAAATCATATTTTTATTTATAATTTAAAAAATTTAATACACAAAAATTTATTTTATTTTAAAATATTATCATAATTTCATATTAATTTATTTTCGTTAATATTTATATTTTTTATTTAATTTTTCAACCGGACAATTCGTATGTGATCTATAATTATTAGTTTATTTATGCTTAAATATTAATATTTGTTAAATTAATCGAAAATATTTTCTCATAATTTGCTTTCAATTATCAGAGACATTTTATTTTTCTTTGAAAGATTTAATATAACTTATATTTATTTCTATATAAATTTCAAATATAAAACAATAAAATATAATTTATTTATAATTTCCTATTCTATTTTATTTTTTAATTCTACTAATTTAAATCTATGTGATTTAATAATTTAATTTCAATATTACTTGTAATTATTTTATTCTAATTTTTGAATACAATGTTTCCAAATTAATATTTTATTATTCTTTGTTGGGAATGTTTAATTTTTTCGAATATTTAAATCTTATTAAATCTTTTCATGAATTCCTGTCATAATTTTTTTAAATATATCTTTTTTAATTTAATTAAAAAAAATTTATTTCGTAAAGGTTGATCAAGATATAATAGCATAAAATTGTGAGGAAATTTTTTAATGGAATTATATTTTTATATAATTTGAATATTTTATTATGTAGTTATCGATATTTATTAATTGTTTTTTCTTGTTTATTTTGTTCTGTAGTGATTTATTAAATGTTATATAACTAATTCATTACTGTTTTTAATGTATCTTTAATATTAAATAATATTTTTATAACATCATCATTTTGAGGAACCAAAAATAAATTGGAAACGAAGTATTATAAGGAACAAAAATTTTCAACCAACATTAATTTAACTGGTTTTATTTATCAATATTCTTTTCGTTTACTTTTCATTGTTTTCCTGATTATCAAGATATTTTTAATTGTCATTCATCAACTAAAAAATTTAAATAATTTATTTTTCCTTTATCAAATTTTTGTTTAATTTTTTCTTATTTATTATTATTCTTTTAATGTTATTATAAATTATGTGTTTTATATATTGAGTTGGAACATAAGTAATTTCCGAAAATGACAAATATATTAAATATTATATTTTTCTATTTTATTGATTACAAATTCAAATATCATATATACCATTATGTACTATTATTTTCCTATTATATAATGGATATACAAATGAATTAATTTTTATTGGAAAACATTAATTTGGAATTAAATTATTTATCATGGTCAAAAGTGGGGTCTCCTTAAATAAAATTGTTTTTCCAAAAAATAATAATTGGAAAATAATTGTTCAAGTAATATTTATAAAAAGAAAAGTTCATAGATTATTATAGACAACTTTAACTTACGGGCAAAAATAATTCAAAATTAATAAATATATTTTATTCAATTTATGGCGGTTCATTCATTCAAATAAAAAATAGTGACAAAGGATTGTTTTTTGAGTTTTAATTTTCCTTGATTATAATGGACAACTATTTTCTATATATTTTTTAAGCTTATACATTTCTCCTATATATAGTGCAAAAAATTTATTTAAATTTTGTTTAAAAGGAAAGAAAATTAAATAAAATATTTCGGAAATTACTTATGTTCCAACCCAATATTTTTGATNGGTTGGAACATAAGTAATTTCCGAAAATGACAAATATATTAAATATTATATTTTTCTATTTTATTGATTACAAATTCAAATATCATATATACCATTATGTACTATTATTTTCCTATTATATAATGGATATACAAATGAATTAATTTTTATTGGAAAACATTAATTTGGAATTAAATTATTTATCATGGTCAAAAGTGGGGTCTCCTTAAATAAAATTGTTTTTCCAAAAAATAATAATTGGAAAATAATTGTTCAAGTAATATTTATAAAAAGAAAAGTTCATAGATTATTATAGACAACTTTAACTTACGGGCAAAAATAATTCAAAATTAATAAATATATTTTATTCAATTTATGGCGGTTCATTCATTCAAATAAAAAATAGTGACAAAGGATTGTTTTTTGAGTTTTAATTTTCCTTGATTATAATGGACAACTATTTTCTATATATTTTTTAAGCTTATACATTTCTCCTATATATAGTGCAAAAAATTTATTTAAATTTTGTTTAAAAGGAAAGAAAATTAAATAAAATATTTCGGAAATTACTTATGTTCCAACCCAATATTTTTCATTAAATTTATTTTTATATCTAATCATTTGATTGTTTTTTATTCTAAAATAAATAAAAATTATTTTTAAAATTTTAAAATAAAATAAATATGAGCAGCAACAAACGAGTTCCGGCTGAACGGCCGAATTGATTGGCACTGGCAAAATCGATCTGTGTCTATCGGTGGAAGCACTTTGAACAGAAGAAGGCGCAAAAGTTGTTACCCATGATTGACAACAACCGGCAGGGAGAAATTAAAATTGGAACGACACGAGAAGAAGTGATTAAGTTAAATGACTTTTTTAAAAATAGAATGGAAAAATACAAACTAAATCGATTTTATTTAAAAAAATAATTAATTGTAATAAGTTTCATTTAAAAATAACCAAAATAATAATTTATAAAAAACACACTTTATCTATTTCAAATTTTATATATCTTTTGTTTGGCTAAGCGTTTCATTTAACATAATAATTCTCTATTTTTTAAAATTCGTTAATGCTTGTTTGTCGGGTAAATGTATTCAATCATTCGAATATTACAATGTTTTTAATTTTAAATTTTTCAAATCATTTGTGAATATTAATTTTTTATGTTTAATTTATAAAACTTTGATATTAATAAAAAAAATTCTTTTATTTTAACATAACAATATTATTGATTTAAAGTAATTATTATTCATTCGAAAAATTTTTATCCTTGTAATTTAAAATTGCATTAAATTATTGCGATATCAATTAGCAAATTTCTTATTAAGTTTCATTATAATTCCCTAATAAAACATGAATTTTTTATAGTCGTTCAGTTCCAAATTTTTCAAATTTTTGGCTCACTTATAATATTACATATTAAGCCTCTATCAATATTATTTAGGTTACGCATTTTTCTCAGATAAATAATATTTTGTGCTTTTTTAATTTAATGGTTCAATATTTACAAATTATTCTTTTTTTAGTTATATCTTCCTAATCTCCAAAAAAAATTATACTTCAGTTTTTCCATGGATTTTATTATTGTACATTTTCTATCTTTCATATTTATTTATTATACATTACTTCATATGTATTCTTATGCAATTTTTTATATAATTTCTATTTTACTTAACACATAAACCTATAAATAAATAAGTAACAAAATTAATTTTTGTTGGATAATTACTTTTAATTATTATTATCCCATTTTTGCAATTCAGTCGTATTCCAGGAAATCAGCTGCTGTTCAGTACATTCATTTTATTTTTTATATTTATTTAATAAATTTATAATTTATTAAAATGAATATAATTTTTTATTATTTTTTATTATTAATTATACTTTTTAACTTTTGTTGCATCGCAAATTTTCTTAATTTATAAATCAACTCTTACTCATAAGTGTACCTTTCTAGCAATTTCACGAGCGTGCATTTTTATATTATTTATTGTTAAATTTTTTATTTGAATTCATATATTATATTTAATTTTGTCAAATTTCTTTTATTAATTATTAAAATGATGAGTATTTTAAAATCTGTTCCATTTCGTTATAATATGCATTTTATAATAAAATTTTATTTTTAATATAATTAAATTAAAAAAAATGAAATGAATGTTTTTCTTATCATCGGATTTTTCAATTAATTTATTATTAGCTTTTCTTAATAATATAGCTTAAAAAACTGGCTTTTAGATCGATATTATCTATATAATTCGTTTAATATATAATTTCATCATCATCTATTATTTTTATAAATTTACTTTAAATGACTTTGAGAATTTCTTCAATCATACTGTGATTGTAATCGCGCGTTATTATTTATTTTTAGATATATTTTTATTATTATTTTCATTCACTTTTTATAATGAAAATATTGCAAAATATTTTTTATTCCTTGAGTTTTATTTTTAAAATTGTGTATCAATTTAATTTTAATATTTCATATTCCCATTTAATTATATTTTTATTATTTTACTAATAAGATAATTTTTAAATATTTATGATTTTTCTTTTGCAAGTTTGTGCTATTTTATCAATTTATCGTAAATAAATACGAATTACAAAGACAATCAATCCTCAATCTTTTGAATAAATAAAACAACTTTTATATTTTAGCTTTTACTAAATTTGCTAGTTGAAGCATCTTTCATTAAATTCAAATGATAAATCATATAAAATAAATTATAAGTATTTTCGATTTTTACTGATTAATTTATTTTCATTAAATTTTAAAATTTTGAATTCAAAAGTGAGGAGCCCATCTATATATTGAATTTTTTTGATGCCGAATCCGATTGTATCTCGCTCACCAGATTCTGCTCGAACATTCACCGGGTTGCCATTTGTTCGTAAAATCCTACCGGAAACGTCGTACACACAATTTGTCACTGGAGGAATTGTAGTGATTTCGATGCAATTTCTGCAAAATTATAAAAAAATAATTCAAAAACTATATATTGAATTTTTATATATATTGAATATATATTGAAATTTTAAAATAATTATTGAAATAAGAAAATTTTATTTTGAAAAGATCAGTTCTTTTATCGCTGAACATTGGCTAGACAAATTAATTTTTTATTTTTAGGAAGCAATTTTATGAAATAAATTTTATTAAATTGATTTGGGTAGTTTTATAATATTTCTTTTAATAATATTTTTTTGAAATTATGATTAAATTTAAATCATAATAATATATTATTTCATTTACCTAATAATTTAATTGCTAAAAATATTTTATTACATATTTATGCATTATTTCAATTTATAAATAATTTTTTTTTAAATAATCGGTAATATTTTAAAAAAAGAACGGTAATTAGGTTGTTTAATTTTTAATAAATTATTGATAATTGACTCATATTTTAATTTAAAAAAGTTCCTTTTAATCTAGAATATGTTCTGACATTGCACCGAGGATTTAATAAATTAGGCTCTTTAATAAGTCCTTTAATCGTATTTGGTTGATTTTGAATTATATCAAATTTAATGACCTTTTTTGGTAAAGATTTATGTGTGATTTTAACAAATATTATAAATTATTTTTATCGTTAATTTATATAATTTTTTAACTTTACTTCATTTTTTCTTCAAATTTATTTAAAATTTGATTTTTTTTTAAGTATAATGTTCATCATCCAGAAATTCGGTCAGGAATCTGCATATTTAGCATTCGTACCAATATGGCATAATAATAGTATCTTATTTAATTAAATGATTAAATAATTTGATTTTTTTTGAGTCATTTTGATTGCTTTAACAAAAAATCATTTTATTTATTTTCATTTTATTTGTGTAATATGTTGATTCTAAAAGTGAGTTTTAATGTGTTTCACAATTATTTTTATACATAATAATCTATGAATATTTCTCTGTTTTTTAATCGTTTTACTTTATGATTTTTTGATTGGGTGAATCATAAAATTTTTAATTTTATAATATTTAATTGTTATTATTATTATTATTTCATTCAAAAAAAATCCATTAATAACTAATAATCCATTAATAACTAATAATCCATTAATCTTTTATCCTATATTTTATAATTTAAATATAATTTAATTAATTTTTATTGTATTTCGTCTTTTGGTTTGTCATTATTTTTTGCAATTTTTGAATTGGGTTTTTTTTTGTATATTTTTTTATAAATTGACAATTTATCTAACTTTTGTGGTATATTTTTTATATAATCAGTTGATTCTTAAATTATTAGGTATCTTTTACAATGAATAATTTTCTGTGTAATATTTAAATGTTAATTTTTACAGTCATTTTGATAAGAATTTTTATTTTGTTATTTTTATTACATTTTAAATGTATGATATGATAGGATTGTTATTAATTTATTTTACTTTTGTTTTGTTTTTAATTTTAATTGCTTATGTTAGAAAAATTTTAATTTTACATAACGCATTTAATTGCCTTCAAAACAAAAAATGATTTAATATTTTAAGGAAAAATTTCATTCTTTACCATTAAATGGCGGGTTTGGTGAACAAAATGATGACAAATCTCTGTTTTAAAAAATCTCAGTCGTTCAATAAATCGATGAAAGTGAATTGTCACAGAAAAATATTTGTGGGTGGATTAGAAATGAATGAATGGTACATCATTTTGCTCACTAAAAGTCAGAAAAAGTATACAAAAGATTTTGATAAATATTTATTTAAAAAGAAAAAAATTTAAAAGTTTTTAATAAATTTATTTAAAAAAAATTTAAGAAATGTTAAAGAATTATAACAAAAAATAAATTGAGAAAATTTGTTATATAATTTAAAGAGTTCCAAAAATTTTAGAAAATAAAAAAATGTGATCTTACATTTATACTTCCAGTTTTTAGGGAGGGGGTAAGTACATTTTTTGAATTTTTTTAATAAAAATCAAATATAACCCAATCAAACCTTTATATATGCACCATTATTATCGAGTATATATTGCCACTTTTTGGGCAAAAGATCAATATTGGATGTATAAATTTCAGGGCACTTATAAGCAAAATGAATCCTGAGGTTATTTTTGACATAGACAAAATGGAATAAGTTTTTCTCGACTATTAAATGGGCTAAAGAACCAATTCAAGTGGCAATCTAATAGAGTATAATATTATTAATATTTTGAGTAAAAATGAGCTTCCAAATAAATCTATTCAATTTTTTCTGGTGGACTTATTGAAGCATCAATTTTGAGTCAACTCCTCCAAAAGCATTCTTAAATAAAAATGACAAAAACGAAGTTAAGAACATTAAATTTTTGTTGCATTTTACTTAATAATGCATCATATATTGAATTATAGCGGTTTATTCATTTGAAAAATTCTCAAAGTCGAGATTCTTTATTATTTTGACCTCTGGATATGGTCTAAATTTTAGGGGTTATGGTGATATCATATTACTCTTTATTGCACCTTTCTAAAATTGTCAATCAGGCCCAATGCCAGAAAAATTAAAATTGCAAAAATTTTAATTTTTGTGCCCACTCCAAAAGTTTTTTCTGGCGCCGGCACTGTCCATTGTCAATCCCCAATGTTTATTCAAAAATCCCCCTCATACTTTTCCGCTGCCGCCTGCTGAGCAGCCTGCGCATGCTGCTCATCACTCATAGCCGAAGAACCCGTCCCACCCAGTGCTTNTTCACTTAAGGCAAAAAATTGGTCAATTTCCCTTAAAAATTTGATAAAACCAAAAAAATTTCCCGGCATACCATCAGCACGATGTCTTCGAGCGTCATCTGACCGAATCTCACCCCTTCTGCTTCATTCTCTTCTTGTTCCGAATCGGACTCGATATGCTCTTCTTCTTCATCCACGCGTCTGCCACCCGCATCTTGGAGATTTAGTTGGTCTATGCGCTGTTGTCGTGCCAATCTGAGTTCCTCCTGATGTTGTCGAAATGCAATGATTCGCTCCTAAACGTCGACTAATTTTTAATCACAGAAAAACTAACAAACTTCGGGTGGCAATCCCAGCTTGTATTCGTGGTTGAAGATGAACTCTCCACGAGAAGCAGCTTCATACATTCTTTGCAATCCTTGATTCACAACCTTTGTATCGCGTTCTTTCCCTCCCGGTGGATATAGTTGTTGGCGGAATTTGTTCGCGACAGCTAAAAGGGATTGAAATAGAAAAGGCTCTTTTTTTATTAAAAAAAATTAAAATTAAAAAGAAATTATACTTTATAAAGAAGGACTACCCTGGTAGTCCTTTTAAGAGAAATTATACTTTTATAAAGAAGGACTACCCTGGTAGTCCTTTTAAGAGAAATTATACTTTTATAAAGAAGGACTACCCTGGTAGTCCTTTTAAGAGAAATTATACTTTATAAAGAAGGACTACCCTGGTAGTCCTTTTAAGAGAAATTATACTTTATAAAGAAGGACTACCCTGGTAGTCCTTAGAGGTTATTTTCCGTTTATGGGCATTATTTAATTACTAGAGTTATGGCCTCTGAAAAACCGACCCAAGAATTTAATTTCTTTTTCTTTTTAATTTTTTTACTACTTTTTTGAGCAACCTTGCTTGATATCTTTCTTGATTCTACCTTCCGAGGATACAAAACTGAAATAATAAAAAATAATTTGTAAAAATTAAAGTACTTTAATATCAGTCGGTCTTACTTTCCACAAGTGGACTATTGAATGCTTGCACTCGTGGCCAAATGTTCTCCTTCCTGGCCGCCATTTCGTTGGGTCCAAAGAGCCTCCCGCCCCAATTTATCTTCTGGTCATCTGGCAGAAGTGAGTCAGCCTCCCGCGCGTTGTCGATGCGCTCTATATGCAGCTGCAGCTCTTCCAGGTGCTCATTGCACCATTTCGAAACCAGGCTTGCCAGCCTCTTCTGGCGCTCTAATTGTTTCATTATCGCTGAAGAATTAGACAAGGAGAATTTGATCTGATGAGCTGAAAATATAAAGTATTGGCAAACAAAATGTTTTTATATGCGATGGAATTCAAGAATTCCCGTTTTAGTTTTATTTTTTTTGTTTAGCGGCTGTTTCACCGAAATTAAAACCGAAAATAGTAAAGAAAAAGAGCAAAAAAGTGAAAAAATGCTCGGCTTAGTTGCAGATTAACCGTCCCATAAAAAGTTTGTGATGGGACGGTTAATCTGCTGTGATGGGACGGTTAATCTGCGAAGGGACGGTTAATCTGCGAATGTTAAACTGCAAATAAGCCAAATGCTCTCATATTCATTTTTCAAAATTTAATCCGATAAATTTTTTTCGCTGTTTTCGCTGTTTACATATTTTTCCGCTGCTATGTATTTAAGCATTTGTTTTTAGCATTGGTCTTATTCTAACAGCCTTCAACACTCCAACTCATAATATCGTTCGACGCGCACAACAACGACAAAGTTCGTGCGGCATTGCGCGAACAAAAGATGGTGAAGAAAGTGAGGAGGAAGAGTTCAGCAACGAGGATGACCAGGTAACGGGTGACGAGGACACAGGAGGCAACATTGTAAGTGTATTATTAACATTAATTTTTTTCATAACAAACTAGTTGCTTTTTTTAGGTTGAGATTGAAGGCTCGGGAGACGAGGAGAACGAGGAGGATCAAACAGCGGGTGGCGTGTCAGGAGTTGCTGCTGTTGGGAATTCTCAAATTCAGGTCTAAAAATTCTTTTTTTAACAATTTCGTAATACGGTTGCTGCCATTCTATAGCAGCATCAACAATTGCTCCAGCAACTGCGTGAAGATCGCCAGAACGTTAACGCTCAGCTGACTACGACCACCACCGTGACCACAACAACTGCAGTTCGACTGGATTGCGGGGGCCAAGCACTGGGTGGGACGGGTTCTTCGGCTATGAGTGATGAGCAGCATGCGCAGGCTGCTCAGCAGGCGGCAGCGGAAAAGTATGAGGGGGATTTTTAAATAAACATTGGGGATTGACAATGGACAGTGCCGGCACCAGAAAAAAAACTTTGGAGTGGGCACAAAAATTTAAATTTTTGCAATTTTAATTTTTCTGGCATTGGGCCTGATTGACATCAATTAGGCTAGTTTTTACTAATTCCTTTCCTCTAAGTATGGTAGGGACAACAAAAGGGACAACATTGGTTGTCATTTTAAAGGTAACTATGTATCCTCTAAAAGGACAACCAAGGGTGTCCTTCTTAGCAGTCTTGAAAACGTTAGCAAATCCTATACTTAGTTTCCCTATAAGATGGACTACCGTGGTAGTCCTTTAGATGGATAAAGAAGGACTACATTGGTCGTCCTTTTAAGGGATAAAGAAGGACTACATTGGTCGTCCTTTTAAGGGATAAAGAAGGACTACCATGGTAGTCCTTTTAAGGGAAATTATATTCTTATAAAGAAGGACTACACTGGTCGTCCTTTTAATGGATAAAGAAGGACTACCGTGGTAGTCCTTTTAAGGGAAATTATATTCTTATAAAGAAGGACTACAGTGGTCGTCCTTTAGATGGATAAAGAAGTACTACCGTGGTAGTCCTTTAGATGGATATAGAAGGACTACACTGGTCGTCCTTTTAAAACTATTTTTTATAAAGAAGGATTACCAAGGTAATCCTTTTCCACAAAAA
This sequence comes from Rotylenchulus reniformis, assembly GCA_001026735.1. Lineage (NCBI taxonomy): Eukaryota > Metazoa > Nematoda > Chromadorea > Rhabditida > Hoplolaimidae > Rotylenchulus > Rotylenchulus reniformis. The sequence continues at coordinate 136,029 of LDKF01000046.1, forward strand.
TCTAATTGACAAATCCACCAATATTTAGCTGTCCAGATCGACAACGAGCACTGGGCGGGTGGCGAGAAAGCTATGGTGCGTGCGAACTCTGCGGCCAGAAAACTCATCCATGGCAGTTGTGCTGGAAAAACAAGTGCGATCAGCCAGGAGGCTGTCCATGGACAACACCGATCGGCCACCACCAACGTGCTCACACTGACTTGCGCGAACAGATGCAACGGCAACAGCGTCAGTCAAACCAACGCCAGCCGAGACCGCCATCCAGTTTCCAACCTGCACGACAGCCGAGAACGCCTCCAGAGACTGTTCAAGCGGGGGCTAAGTCTACTTGCAAACATGACACAACTAGGGTAGAGGGGTCTGAAGTTACACCAGAATGCCTGCCATACGTCCTTAAACCGGACAAAAAACGTCATCCGTAGTGGGAAGGCATGACGTCCAGCAATCACAACCAACTCCGTCTCCTATTGTTTGGCCGCCGCCGAGACCGCCAGCGTGGGGGTCTGTCTAACTTGCCGTTCTTTTTTCCGCAAAGATTAAGATTTTATCGTATTAGGGTCTGAACCATGGCGCGTAAACCGCCGGTACAACTGGGACGACATTCGATTTGACCAGAAAACACCATGCGCGAATTGCGGATACAAAACTTGCGATGGGGGATTGCTCAACTGCCCGATTTCTGACCGTCGCGGTCGCACTCTAACGGCTGAAGATGCACTGCGTGACTACAACAGCTATGCCGCTTATCTTCAGCGTATGCGGGCGGCATCTACTCGACAACCTCCAGCCGCAGCAAATGAACATCAGCTGAACACTTGCGAACATTGTGGTCACGACCACCGAGTCGGTCAATGCCCAATGAAAAGACGGGCACCAACGTGCTTCTGTTGCCATGCGTTCGGACATTCATTCGATGTATGTCCGTTGAGAATGTGAGATCGACGCCAAATTCAAGTGGTAGCGGCGGATGACTTCAAAGCTGCTATAGAACGCTACCCATTAGGACCACCAGGAAATCCCGGTGTGTAAATAGCATGTTAGGTTTTTTTATCAGATTCACATTCACACCTTTTTTCCGCAGAAACGAGTTGCTTCAATTGCCTCGACCCGGATCATCATGGTAACCAATGCCCGTATCCGCCATGGCGTGTATGTTTACAAAATAAATCGCTATTACTACTACAAAATAAAATTAAAATATATTTCTATTTCTGTTAAGCGTGACGCTCTTGCTTACCGCAACCAATGGGTTCCTATCTGCAGCCACTGTGGAGGAATTCATCTCACGACAGACTGTCCGTGCAACAGACGTGAGGATCACGACCATGATGATGATGAGGGACCAGCGGGGGCTGGATTCAACGGAGGCTGGTCTGGAAGACGCGATGGTGGAACAGGAGGAGCGGGGGGCTTGGTCGTGTGATTTGGTTGGTTAAGATGCTAGTGCCGTTTGGCCGATTCGTCTTACCTCAGATAACCCAATTCCTAAAAACCCTTGGCTGTTCTCTTCCCATTCCTCTTCCTCCTTTACTCACATACATATATATTTGTAATCCTCATATATATTTGTATTCCTATTCATCCACTTTCCGACTCATCCCCTATAACCTGTATACAGATCTATTGCGGGGGCCTATGGCCACCCCATCTATATTCCACTTCATAAGTATTCTTGTGTTCTTACTCATTCATATATTCAATACATATGTTGTGTTGTTGTTGCTCTCACTCCACTCTCACAACTCACATATTTTGATGTTCTTGGGAAAAAAATTATTGGAAGACTTTCTGTACCTATTAAACCAGTCCAGAAATAAGACAGAGTTATTTTTTATTTTTTAAAAATTTTTTAAACTAATGCTTGACTATTTTATGATTTCCATAATCCAGAAAAATACACGCAATTAAAATGTTTACTCTTATGAACCAGACCAATGTCTTGTTTGATCTCGCCAACATATATGACTGCGATGGGTCGGCTAATATCATTGAGTAAGTCTCCATCTATACAGTAATGAATAGGAAAGGAAATGCCTAAAACTAGGTTAATGTTAAATGTTTTTACATAATGTTAATTTTAACAGTTATTTCTTTTAATAGGGGATCATTCTGTTACCAATTGCGCACGACGTTTCCACGAGTGATGGTTTTATCCGAAGGCTTGGATTATGTGAGAGTTTCTCACTCACGCGGGGGCCTTCTGTACCACGAGCAAAAGATTCCAAAGGTATTTTTTGTAGGTTTTGTTGTTATCGCAGCAAATTTAACTTGGAGTAGGCGTACGTATTTTATGTATTTTTCAGAAGGCCCCCGCGTGATTTCATTCGTCCACTTGCCCCAAATTAGCAATGTTGTGGGCCTCCTCATGTGTTTCATTATCATGCGCAAAATCACAAAGCAACCCGCGGATTAACATCACGAACGCAAGCCAATCGATGGTCTAAAATTATGTGTTATTCACTTCTAAAATACAATTTTCTTTTATTGTGCCGTAAAATTTGGTCCCTTGGGCTATTGTTTAGTGCAAAACAGAAAACTTCAGCTAGAGATCCTAGAAAAGGCGGGAAACTTCAGCTAGAGATCCTAGAAAAATATGGTCGGATGCGAATTTTGGGTGTATTTAAACGGTATACACAAACATTTTTTTGGGTATATTTAACAAAAAATCATAACCTTTTTAAATAGTGAAATAAAGCTGAATTATTTAACAAAAATGAAAAGGGACATTCTTGCCTTTAATTTTAAAAAAAGCAAGAAAAATGGTAACGAGATATGATTTTTTGAAATATCCAATTTGAAGACCCTCAAAACTTAGTTTCCACACTAAGTAATTTTAAAATTTCTTGGTCTCTCCATTCGGTTAAGCGTTGATCCAAAATCCGATTTTTTAAATCTATTTTGGTTTAAACACTATAATTAATAATAAGTTCTTTATAATACGACTTAATAAATTAATTGGCTTATTTTTAAATTAATATTTTATTTTTCAAGATCCGATTTATAAGCTATGTATTATATTTTATTCATTCTATAAAATTTAAAAACATATAAAATAAATATTTTCTTAATAACCAAATAGTCATTATTTTGTTTTTCTAAAATTTTACTATATGATAAAAGAAAAAATTATTAATATCATTCCAATAAATTTATGTTTTATAGGATAATGCTCTCGAATCATAATTAAATTATTTCTTTTTTAAATCTAAATTTATTTTGGCAAGATTTATTATTATTTTTGTAAAATATGTTTCGATTCTCTTTATTTTGAGCTATGTATTAATATATAATTTTTTAATAATAAAATCATTTTTTCACTTGATTAATTAGAATTATATTTTTGTCTTATATTTACTTTTATTTAAAATATTCTCATATTCCATTGTACTCATTTTTTTGATAATTATATAAAATTTTATTATAATTTTTTTATTTTGTTAAGTATTTATATGGCCAGTTTTTATGTTGTCCTGACGATTAATCGTTGTTTGAAGAGATGCTTAGTTCTGTACTTTTTGAACTGGCCCAGAATCTTTTAGTATGATTTCTTGTGGCTGTTGTGATAGGGATAAAGTTTATATTTTCGATTCTATCATCCTTTGCTCACAATGCACCAATTCGTTGTTTCACATCCTTCTTGAATACACTGCCTTGTTTGGCTCATTCACTATAGAAAAGATTATTTTAGGTGAATTTGATTTCTGTTATTTTTGTATATCAAATGAAACTACTGATATTTTTTGATGCGTTTATTAACCAGCTAAGGCGACAGTGATTGCTGTTTAAGTTGTCTTCTGAATTTTAGCTAGTTCAAGTTATTAAATTCATAGAATCTTTTTATTGGACAATTTTATCATTTTACATCCATTTGCTATTTTTAGGCATGAATGATTATTTCAAATTCTCTTAGTTTTTGATGAAATAGTAAATGAATTTGATTAGTGAAAATATTTTCGATATATAATGCATTAAATTTAGTAAAATAATAATGCAATAATTAACCATTTTTCTAAATATTATATCTTATTTTATAGATAATTATATTCCTTGTTTATTATTTTTATTTCTTCAATATTATATTTTTCACATTATAATTTTTATAATTTTTCATATTTAAAAATTATTTTGGGTAATTTAATTACAATTTAAATAAAGAAATAAAAAATAAAATTGTATTGGTTATTATTTTATTTATTAAAATTTTTAATTAACAGTTGGTTCTAAAAAATTTGGTTTGCCTACTATAAATACGGTTGGATTTATAATTTTAATTTATTATAATTCATTTGATTTCAATTGGTTTTATTTAACCAAAATATATTAATCAAAAAGAATTAAAAAAGAGAAGATATTTAAATTCCAAAACTTATCAATTAAATGATTTGAAAATCATTTAAAAAATCAAAATTATTATTTGCGTAATTATATAAGTGTAACTCTAATTCATTTTATTTTATTTACTTAATTGCTTTGCTTATGAAAGAATCATCCAAATGTTTATTTTACAACAACTAATTTATTTATAAACATAAATGGTAAGAAAGATTATCATGAAAAATTTTGAATGATGAATGTTTTGCCCATGTATCTCTGTCTAGGAGCACAATTATTCTATGGATACTTGCGATTGTCCAAAAGTTCTTCATTTTCTTCAGTTCTTTGTTGAATTTATATTTTGTTTTATCAAATTACTAATATTAAAAATTTTTATTATTTTTTTATTTGCTTTTCGAAGATAGTAATGTAACCGAATCGCCTGAAATTTACAATCAAATAATAGTCACGTTGTGTTCATATAAAAAAGCAGATCTCTTTGAAGGTCTAAACCAACTTTCTCTTATCCATGGAATATAGTATTGGTGACCCTTTCGAATAATCTTGAAAAATAAATTTTTATTTTGGTTTTATTATACATTTTAGATATTTTTAAATTTTCTTTTCGTTTAAGATATCACTTTTTCGATTTACCGTCATTGTTTAAATAATAAAACTGAGGTAAAATGTTAAACTATTTATTTAAATTTTATTTTCTTTCTTCTAATTATAATTGTTTTAAATTTATATAATTTCCAATTTGCATACTAAATTCTAATTATTTTTTCCAATTTGAGCAAGTAAATAAATATTTATTGCTTTTTTTATTTTTGATAAATTAGAATTATTTGATTAATATATGTTAAATTTTCGAAATATTTTAAGTTCATTTTAAATTATCAATTAGTCATTTTTAATTTTAACGGAGGATAGATGGTATGATCCTAAGGGGACGATACCAATTATATTTATTTAAATATTCCACGAGCTGTTGGTTATTCAAATTACTTTAAATATCTAGAAAAAGATTTTTTTCTTTTATTGTATTATTCACAATATATCAATTAAAATATTTAAAATTTTGCGAATTCTTTATTGCGTCCTCTACACCATGAATGTATACTTCCATGAATATTTTTTCATTATTAATTTATATATCATTCTCATACTGTAGATACAGGAATCGCAGTTCCAAGCAATGGCCACGTTACGGCCGGTATAGCCCAAAGAGGATAGACACTTTCATCGTCATTACACCATGGCCGGCTCTCTTATTTAATAAATAAACCTATATAAAGATTTTATTTAAATAAAATGATTAAATTTGATCTAAAATTTATATTAGAAACTATAAATTAATTATAAAATAAAAACAAAATAATATAGCTGATCAAGATTAATGATTTTTTTATTTCTTCCAGTTGTGAGGTTCGTGAAATCGTATCTACCATTATTTTAGTTAAAATTTTATTTATTAGCCTCCTCGTATGTATTTAAATTTTTGAATTGGATCAAAAAAATTTCAGTAATAATGAAATTTATTCATTACATAAATTAAAAATTTTATAAGTTAGCTATATTTTTATCATATAAGACATTAATAATTAAAAATCTATACCTTTTATAAAAATTCTACATACATAAATAATTTAAAAATTTAATCCTTATTTATTAATATTTTTATTTAAATTTTTCACGGTAAACTCAATATGTTATATGTTTTTTTCATTTTTTTGAATTATTTTTAAAAATTATACAAAAATTATCATTAAATTACTAATTACATTTGTTTTTAAATTCAATTTAAATCTGGTTCCCAGATTAGGGTTGTGTTATCGCGTAGCATGCATTACCAATTAATATTTATATAGTTTAAAAAATTAATAAATAATTAATATATTCATGAAAATCATTAATACGTTGAATAATATTTAATTAATATTTATTTTGGGAGCATTTTAATAATTGAACTAAAATAATATCACCCAATTCAGATAAATTTATTTTTTTATTCTATTTTAATGTAATTTTTTAAAATTTTCGAAAATGGAGTTTCAAGTATTTTTGTTGCTTTGTGATGTCAATGAATTTTGCATCAATATTTAATAATTATATTTAATCTACTTTATGGCATAAGCAATTGAAATTTTTAGAGATGATGCAATGAACATTCTCGATCATCACGTACACATATCCGGTGTGAGGAAAATTATAGCGGATCCAATAGTCCGCGAGACGAACTACAATGCTCGACTAGTATGTCTGTGATCCCTGTCAATTTCACTTTTTATTTAATTTTATTTTTAAATTTAATCTTTTTAACTGATTATACGCATATTTTTCATAAATTATTATTTTTGTAAATTTTTTTATTATTTTTTAATTTTACCTTTTAAATTCCATTTGCTTATACATATTTAATTGGGCTAAATTAGTTTATAAATAATATCTTAGATTTTTTAATTTATTCTAATTTATTTTTATATAAATTATGTTTATATTCAATTTAAAAAAAATAAAAATTAATAAAGTTCATTCATCATGGTGTCGCATGCCATTTTATGATTCTAGACTTTAGGAAGGTGGAAAGTAAAAATATTTTTCGATGATCTCCATTTTTTGATTGATTCACTTTTTTATCTATTATGCTATATTAATGCATACAAATAGGTTTAAATAATCAATAAATTAATAAAATGTTAATTTCTTAAAAATAATTTATATAATTAATAATAAAAATTTATATAATTATTAATAATATTAATTTTGGCCTCAACGTAGACGAGACACGAGACTGATTAATTTATGTTTTGGGTCATCTTTAAGATTTTTTACACATTCATAAAATATCTAAAAAAAATACATTCGAAATTTTAATTAATGATTTTTAATTGTTGAAAAATGATTAATATTCTTAATTTTTTAAATAAATAAAATATTTAAACTTTTTTTATAATATGGTATTTCCAGTCATCTTATAAGCTGATTCGCTAAGATTATAAATATTTTTTAATTTTTTTTTTAATTTTTAAACCTATGAGCTCTTTATAAATTTTAAATCCTAAAATATCTAATTTGAAATTAAAAGATTAGAAAAATTTAGTTTTTACTATTATTTCATATTAATTATTTCTTATCCCTTTGCACTTTCACTAAATTTTTATTTTTATTTTAAATAAATAATGTTTTTTATTTTAAAATATTATTTATTTAGTTTTCATATTAATAGTTGAATTGAGATAATTTTTCTATAAAAAATATAGAAAAATTTCTATAAAAAATTTCCGACAAAAATATTTTTTTATTTTTTTAGTTGATAGTTGATTTACAGTAATTTTATTTAGCTTTTTTAAATAATATTACATATATTTTAAATATTGGGGTGACCGGAAAGTTCTGTCATAGTAGAAGGAAATTTTTAAAATCTGAATGTTTCATTTAGCAACCTATTATGAATTTGGTGTCAAACGAAAGCTTGAAGTCTACTGATTCTAATAAATTATAAAAAAAATTTGCTTCAATTTTTCCTGTAGAAAAAATGTTTTGCAAACCATTTGCCCCCATTAGTGGCAACTCTAAATCACTTTATAGAAACTCACTTTTTTTTGCCAATTAAAAATGGATTTTAATAACCTAACTTACTCAACTCGCCGAGCTCTATCGGATGGAATATAAATGCTTTAATAAAAATAAAAAATAATTTTGTAATTTTCATTTTTCCAAAAAATCACCTTTGTAAAGATGGTCGAAAAAAATGAATTTTGCGCGAAAAGAATTTTATCGGTTACTTTATTTACTAATCTATAGAGCTCGATGAGATGAGTAAAAATGAGTATTAAATATCCTTGTTTTAAGTGTGAAAATAACATTTTCAGGAAAAAGAATGAATTTTGACCATTATTTTGAAAGCCTCGAAACACCTTTAAATTTATAATGGATCTATTTTTTAGGCTTAGATTCAACTTCTCCACATTTGATTGTCTATGCCTGATACATGTGTATTTTTTACCTCAGCGTTTTTAAAGATTTTATAAAAATAATATTTCTTCACATTGAGTTGACTTGCTTACAGACCATTTTTCTACAGGAAAAATTTAAGCAAAATTTTTTTTAAAAAAATTATTACAATCAGGAGACTTCAAGCTTTCATTTGACACCAAATTCATAATAGGTTGCTAAATGAAACACTGAGATTTTAAAAATTTCCTTCTACTATGACAGAACTTTCCGGTCACCCCAATAATATTTTTTGTCATTAAAATTTTTCTATAAAATTAAATGCTCTTAATTCTTAAATTACAATGTATTTTAAATCGCTAAATATTATTCTTGGATCTTATAATTTTTATATTTTTGATTATATATAAAATTTAATATTGATAATTCTTCTGGTTCTTTTTTCTATTTGTTAAGGGAACTGTTTAGATGCTGTTTCGAAATCTTGTGATTTTTAAATAATAATGATCATTTTAATTCTAACGCCCTTTATATTTTTTCTTACGTTGTTAAATTAAATTAGGAGGCTGGAATTTTGTTCAGGATTTTAAGGATACAAGAAAATATAATTAACAGAAAATATATTTGAAATTCTATTTAATTTGTTTGGAGAAAATATATAATAGAAAATATATTTGGAATTCTATTTAATTTGTTTGGTTTTTCATTGTCCAATTTTTATTTTAAAATATAATAAATCTTTCGTTTGTTTATTAATATTTAATTTGTGATAATATTAATAAGAATAAATAGAATTTACAATTTTATAGGATTTTGCACAGATCGATATCAGAAAAACCAAAAATTTTAGATTTTTTGGAAAAAAATTTAGTTTTTTCTGTTGTAGATGGGATTTGAATCAGTGTTCGGATGACCGGGGTTTTTGGCCCGATGACCTGACCTGACCGAAAATTCCGGTCATCCAAAAATGACTGACCTGACCAATGACCGACCCTCCGGTCAGGTCAGGTCAGGTCATCCGGTCAGCTGACCAAAAATGACCGAAAATGACCGAAATTTTTTCTCAATTTCTCTAAGTTTTTTTCCCACGATTATATTTGTGCAAATATTTTTACGAAGAAAAACAACCGAATAGATCAATATAAAAACGAATTATTTGATTATTTCAATTAGATCAGAGCTTTACACGGCAAAATTTNTCTTATGATAATAAACCTGTGAATTTTTTGAAAATTATAAAAATCGTAGCCCATGATAACTTGAAAAATTCCGCTAAGAAATTTGAAAACACTGATGAGACTTCGATTAGTTAAGGAAAAATAAAAATCTAGGTTAAGAAATCGAGGCTATGAAATTTTGGGCACTTTTTCATTTGGCGTAGTTTTTGGCCGGTGGAATTTTGAGTGCTTTTCCACTTGACGTTTTTGTACATTTTTCCATTTGGCGGAGTTTTGGGCTGGCGGGATTATGGGTGGGGAACAGAGAAGAGAACAGAAAAGACAGACGGAAAAAAGTGAAAGAGTGTGGAAGAGAAGTTAGAGAAAACGAGAGAGTGTGCTGGAGACAGAGATTTTTTGGGAATTCGTGCCAAAAAATAGTCAATTTCAAACAAAAAACTAACGAACTTTGACAAATTCCGGTCAGTGACCGCTGGTCATGACCTTTTCGATTTCTGGTCATGACCGGATGACTGACCAGGGGTTGTGGTCATGACCGGAATGACCTAACCAGAGACCCCGGTCAGGTCAGGTCAGGTCAGGTCATGGTCAGGTCATTTTGGTCAGTGACCAAAGCCGGTCATCCGAACACTGATTTGAATCTTTGTTTTCCCGCCTTTCGTTGTGACTTTTCCCTATGCTCTTCCCCCTCCACTCATCCCTTTATAAGTCCATCCCCATTCCCCCATTCCATTCCATTCAATTATTCAGTTATTCATATTTTCCGTCCTCGTACTTTGGACTATTATATTTGGAAATTAAGTAATAAATATTTTTATTATTATTTTATTCTTCTTGTTTATATTTGGTATTTTCCCAACCAAATATATAACAAAAAAGTCAGCAGTATATTCTTCACTTCTTTCAAAAGTTATTTCTGTACGAATTCTTCGATTATTGCTTCGACATTTCGAAATTCCAATTTGTAATTGGATTTCGATTTTTTTGCTGCACATTCGCCATCTTGCCGTTTTCCCCCATTTCGATGTTTTGTCCTCCTGATTTATCTCCCCTCCCTTTCATTCATTCCGTTACTCACTCGTTCGGTCTGGTAAGGATTGGACGAGTCGTTTGCATTGTATTATTTTATGTGCGGAATAATGGATTATATTCCGACCATCGAGTGAATTTGGGAAAAAGGGTCAAGAAACCCCCGTGTCTACATTCTTCTTTTTGTACTATTTGGCGCTCCCTGCGGAACGACTTGGGGCAAACTGCGACTTCAATTTATTGTCAAATTGTTTTTGGCTATCGATCCGGGTTTGGACGATAGTTCTTCAACTTCGACTTTTTCTTAACTGTTGATCCGGTTTGGACAACAGCTCATCATCATAAATTTTTACGTCCGGGCTGGACACATCAACTTTTCGACCTTGAATTATCGATCCGGGCTCGACGATAATTCATTCTTCTTGCGGATTTCTGAGCATACCGATTCCGGGCTGGGCGGTATTGAGTCGATCCGGGTTGGACGACCGCTCTTTTGACTTATTTCGATTCCGGGCTGGAACGAAAAAGTCTGACATCGTTTATGAGTGCAGCAACTGAGGAGGGACAACGGACAACGGAAAAATCGATCCTGGGTTTTTTTTACATCCACTTCTCAGTGGTGTGTGGGGGAGGGAAGAGCATTGACCCGTGGGCGCAGTTGATGCTGGTTCGGGTTTGGACGATTTAAGCATGGAATATTTGCTGTGTGGAGTCGCAACGTCATTTTGGATATCAACCCGTGAATTGTAGTATGTATTCGAGCAATCAAAATATGTATCCGATGTATAAACAGCAATTTCAATAATATTTGTATCCGGTACAGCTATTTCAACCGCACATCGATTTGATCGCGCAGCAATATTATGCTCATGAATTTCATCATCCATCTGCTCATACCAATCGATTTTACTCAGTTAATAAGAAGGACGATGTGCAATTGCAGGAAATTCGACATAATGAGCAGTCAAAAAAGAGAATTGTACATTTCACAGCAAATTAAACATCTTTAAACGAACTTTTGTTACCCTCGTCACAATTAGCCCACCTGTCTGATGTGAAAGCAAAATTGTCGCGCAGAGGCGTTACGCGTTCGCCTGCAATGCGGTGGCCGCGTGTCATGCACGATCAAAATTTACTTTTATCAGAGTGGACTACATCCTGGGCGTCCCACTTTTGGATACCATTGGGGAGGAATTCTATTGCAGAATATGTGCACCGATTCCAAAACCGTACAAGCGGCATGGGGACTTGTCCAAACACCTGAAAAGGTATCATCCGGAACAACTGTTGAAATTCCGCTGCAATTTGTGCGGATTGGTGTTCGAGGAGGTCAAAAAGTGTAAATCCCATCAGCGAACGAATGCGCGGTGCAAGATCCGGGAGGAATGGCTATCCGGGAGGAAGCCCCTCGGCTTCCCGTTCCTTCAGCCGGTGCTTTAGCAGTTCAGCGTTGTTTCCTCAAGCCGAAAGGCCGAATCGGACAACCAGCTCAGCCAGCAGCGGGACCATCTGGGTCAGAGATGCGCGCCGGTCCATCAGGTCTTGCTGCTCCTACACCCCGTAGGCCGCCAGTCCAAACTCGTCAAAATGTACGACCACAGACCATTCCATCGAGTTCGAGCAGCTCGGATAGTCCAATACCGCCCAAAAACCGTCCCAAACCCCGGAAAATCATCTCGTCATCCTCAAATAGTTCGGACATTGGGGACATTCGGCGAATAAGTGAAACCGTGCCACCTCCATTGGAGGAACTTCTATCGGATTCTGGCCCATCAAGGCCAGCTACCCCGGCATTGGCCCTTCCGCCCGTTGGTCGTCGTTCGTCTTTTGTGCCGGATTCAGAGGATGGTGGACATTCCACCCCAAGGCCTACCATCCCTCCAGTCCCTCCACTCCATTTGTCCTCATCATCTCAATCTTCCCAGGGGGAAAGAATTCAGATCTGATCAAGGTCTCCCTCCCCTGCTTCCAATCGCTCGTCGTCCGTGGCCGAAGTTGCTCATCCTCAACCCGCAACTCCGGACCGGTCACCGCCCAAACTGGCCTACCAAAAGGCATGGGCAAAGAAGTTTTCCGATTGTTCTACCGTTGATGAGTTGGAGGGACTGCTGGAGGAGCTGATCACCGAAGTTCGGAAAAAAGCAAAGATTGCTCTTCCCCCGCCACCACGACCTCGAATGGGGAATCCGCGTCCGCAGAACACCCATGGCCGGAGGCGAAATGCCATGAATGCCGTCGGAGAGCCAGCCTTTGATCCGGCGGCGGCCGCCCGCATCCAAAAACTGTATCGACTATCCAAAAAGCGTGCCTATCGCGAAATTACGGAACAATCATCGCCATTCTGCCAGATCGATGGCCAGGACCTTCATGAACATTTTCTGCGTGTTTTCGGGCCGAGTCCCCGGATCAACCGGAACATCCCAGCGGATGTTCCTCCCCTGAATCCGCCCCCGACCAACGATCCCCTGGCACCTCAATTCAGCCCAAAAGAAGTTTGGGAGCGACTTAAGCGATGCAGCAACACGGCGCCAGTGCCAGATGCTGTCCGATATGCAGTCTGGAAGAAGTTCGACCCGAATGCCCATGTCTTGTCATCCATCTTCAATGCTGTCCAACGGATCAAGCACATCCCGGCGAACTGGACAAAATCGATCACTGTGCTGTTGCACAAGAAAGGGGACAAATCGGAAGTGACCAACTGGCGTCCGATCGCCTTGTCCAATACCATCGGAAAACTGCATTCCTCCGTTTTGGCCAATCGATTGGCAACCTGGGCCATCCAACACCAAAGGGTTAGCCCCGCTCAAAAAGGATTCATGCCGGTCGATGGCTGCGCTGAGCACAATTTTGTGCTCCAATCGATCATCCAGGATGCTCGCCGGTCCAAGAAGCACTGTTCCATCGCCTGGCTGGACCTGACCAACGCATTTGGTTCCATCCCGCACGAGACCATCTTTACGGCACTCCTCTGGGCGGGGCTTGCGGAAACGGCCATTGACACGATCCGCTGCTTGTATTCCTCTAATTCAACTTCCATCCGCCATTCGAATGGCCTCACCCCAGAAATCTCGATCAGAGCGGGGGTCAAGCAGGGATGTCCGCTCAGCCCGATCTACTTCAATCTCGCGCTCGAGCCCATCTTTCGCGCCATTGACCGCCTTGGGACTGGATACCGACTTCATGGACAACAGATCCCCGTCCTGGCCTATGCGGATGATCTTGTGCTGATCGCCGAATCCGGCGCCGACTTGCAGAAGATGCTGGATGTCACATCTCTGGTTGCTGACTGGGCCGGCCTCACTTTTAATGCTCGAAAGTATGCCACTCTGGACATCGATGGGCGCCGAAAAGAAGCCCTGAAAACATGCTTCCGCGTCCAAAATGGTCATCCTCCGGTCCTCTCCATCGACGAATTCTATGAACACTTAGGAGTTCCTACGGGTTATTCAATCATTCGGTCACCAGAGAAAGTGCTCACTCAGATGAATGACCATGTTGAGAAGATCGATGCGTCGCTTTTGGCCCCGTGGCAGAAGTTTGACGCGGTTAACACCTTCGTCCTCCCATGCATATCCTTTCACCTGAAAAATGGTGTTGTGATGAAGGGTCCGCTGTTGAAATTGGACAAGAAAATCGTCCGGTGCGGCAAAAAATGGTTGAATTTGCCCCAGAGAGCGAGCATTGACCCACTTTATCTGAGCAACGCCATGGGAGGGATGGGCCTGACCCCCCTGAACCTACTGGCCGATGTCAGCCAACTCGTGCATGCCTATCGCCTAATTTACTCTCGGGATTTGTCTGCACTTTCTATGGACCTCCTCAAAAAGGCTGTGGCCACGCGGATTCGGCGTGATCCCCGTCCTTCGGAACGCGCTTTATCTTAATGGTACCAAAAAGCAGGACTTACAATTAACGTACCTTGCGGGGGATGTTCCGTCTGCTTGGTCACGCCTGCGACAAGCTTCCAATCGCATCGGCGCCAAACTGAACATCACCTGGAAATGGTCCGCCGCTGAAAATCGGCTCTGCTCCTGCTGAACAATTCTCCGCTCAACCCAAAAACCGCGGAGTTTTGTCTACGGGCCGCCATTCGGAACTTCTACCACCTTCGCTTGCTGTCTAAACCGGACCAAGGAAAAGTTCACGCGGTGACCAGCGTCATGGCTGCGTCCAACCACTTCATGCGTGCTGGCGACTTCACGCGGTTCGCGGACTGGCGGTTCATCCATCGTGCCCGACTGGACTGCGTCCCGCTGAACGCCACTCGCCGCTTCGGGACGGGGGATAAGCGGACAGATGGAAACTTTGCCTCACGTGCTTTTCATTGTTTCTCGCACTTCGGAACAGGAATTGTCCGCCGCCACAATGCCGTCTTGGATCGACTCGTCAAGGCGTACAAACCGCCAACTTCGACCACAGTGCGCGTCAACCTGACTGTGCCCGGTTTCCCGGAAGCTGTCCGTCCCGACCTGCTTGCACTCGACGAGGAGAAGTCGGCGATCATCATCGACGTGTCAATGCCATTCGAGAACCGCTACCAGGGCTTTGAGCGGTGTCGTCAGGAGAAGCGGCGGAAGTACGAGCGGCTCGCGGAGCACTTCCGGCAACAGGGCTTCACCGTCTTTCTGGACGCCTTCCTGGTCGGCCCACTCGGCGGATGGGATCCGCACAACGAATTCGTCCTGAACCAAATGGGCATTGGTCACCGCTACCGGCAACTGATGCGGAAGCTGATGGTGTCAGACGCGATCCGGTGGAGCCGCGACATCTACGTGGAACATTTGACAGGAGTCAGGTAGTTTCCGGACCCGGAAAACCCGCGGGAACCGGACGAACATTGAAGGAAATGAAGGCACGGGAGCGATGACCAGCTGATGTGGACCCTCCCGGATGTGCCCGTGGCCCTTCCGGACTAATCTGGTGGTGTGCTCATGTGTTGATGTTGATGGCCTTCCGGATGCACTCTTTATCCCTGTCCTATGATCACTTTTGCCCCCTTTGTGCATGTTTGTGGCCCCTTTGTCACATTTATTTTCGATCCGTTTTTGACCATTTTTATCCGTCCTTATTGTTCTTAAGCATTAGTTGGAATAAAATTTAATATGTATTCGAGCAATCAAAATATGTATCCGATGTATAAACAGCAATTTCAACAATATTTTTACCGGTACAGCAATTTCAACCGCACATCGATTTGATCGCGCAGCAATATTATGCTCATGAATTTCATCATCCATCTGCTCATACCAATCGATTTTACTCAGTTAATAAGAAGGACGATGTGCAATTGCAGGAAATTCGACATAATGAGCAGTCAAAAAAGAGAATTGTACATTTCACAGCAAATTGAGCAGTTGAATTGAAAAATCTGCGACTTGCAGAGGAGGAAAGTACAACAGATCCAGAGTTTGCTGAATGGTGCCGTGGGGTTGCTGCGAATTTGATGGAATGCCGCAACTTGCTATTACTTCAAGTACCGAGTAGTCAGCCCAAAATTCTGACTGGCGCAACTAGTCGAAAAGTCCATGTGAAACACCAGAAATCATTTCCGACAGTTCGAGATCATGTTGAGCATAGGGAAAATTGGAATAACAAGGCTGATGTATTAACTTTTGACGAATTATGCGAGTGGCTGGATTGTTTGAAGGCTAAATCAGTCATCTCCGAAGTGACTTCTAGGCAGCAGCAAAGCTTCGAAACAGACTTGGGCTTCACATCTCTGATTGATCTACGGGATGAGGACCCGATTGAGATCCGTCCAGAATGGTTTTTCCAAGAAAAATGCTACACTAGTCCGATCCATGGTGTATCAAAGTTGCACAATCCTGACAATATTACTAATTTGGCAACTATGAATGGTCCGAAAATAGTGCGATTGAACAGACAATTGTGCTAAAAGCAGGACCGATTAATCAGCAGCCGGAGGAATCTGGAAGGGCTTTGACAACGCCAAGTGAGCTGGATATGGATCCGATTTTTCAGCAGAGGGAATCCGGGAACGCTTTGTCATATCACCTTTTGAGTCCTGCAGTGTGCTTTCAGCCTTCAGTTGTTGATGATGTTCGGGCGAAATGGTCGAAGCGGCGATTAAAGATGACACTATCAGATCGGACATTGGTTTTTTGGCTAAATGGGAATGGAATAGGTGACAAATTGCGTGCTTTTTGCTGGACTAAGAGACGGATGAAGAAGGTTTTTGGTTGCGTGAAATCTAGACAAAGCACCGAATTGGAACAATCGAGGACGATTGCTGTCTTCAGAGGGGCGGGAGTAGTTGTTATAATAAAGGAAAGGAAAAGAGAAGGAAAGGATCCCGAATTCGACGATAGAATGTTGAAATGGGCAAAGGAAAGGATGAAGAAATGGCGAGAATGTGAGGCCCGAATTGCACCCGAACATGGCTTGGGGAGACTGGGATCAGGACCGAAAAGAGGGAATTCTAAATTCGCTAGGGGCCGGAAACTCTTGGAATCAGGAGTAAAGGCACGGAATCCGCATACAAACATGGACTATTCTTCGCTGTTCCCGCGCTTTGCAAGGAGCCGCAGCTTGTCCACCACCAGACGACCTTTCGGTTAGCAGCTGAATGGCGAATGTGGCGCTGAATATGGCCCGAAGACGAGGGACCGTCTTGTTCAGAGGGGCGGGATGTAGGAAAATTGTGTGATCTGACCTTTTTGACCCTTTATTTTCCTATTTGAATTTCATCTTGGCGTTTTCCCCCATTTCGATGTTTTGTCCCCCTGATTTATCTCCCCTCCCTTTCATTCATTCCGTTACTCACTCGTTCGGTTTGGTAAGGATTGGACGAGTCGTTTGCATTGTATTATTTTATGTGCGGAATAATGGATTATATTCCGACCATCGAGTGAATTTGGGAAAAGGATCAAGAAACCCCCGTGTCTACATTCTTCTTTTTGTACTATTATAATTTAATATACTGATTAGTTATTGAATCGAATTAAAGTCAGCTTTCGTCTTAAAAAAGTTTCATTAGATTTTATTAAATTTAATTATTCCAAAGTCAAATTAAGTTTTGTTTTTAATATGTATTAAACTGTGATGTGAGTATGGCTGATGTAGCCTACAGTTCCTCCCTTCTTTTTAATTATAAAATAGAAAAAATTATTTTTTTGTACATTCATGCTGATAGTTGTTTTAATTTTTTTATAGATGCTTTATAATAATAACCAATTTTTAATGATTCGAATTAAAAAACTTTTTTCATTAAACAGTAAAAAATCATTATATAAAAAACATAAATTAGAAAAAAGTTTATTTAATATTCGTTTTTATTACATATGAGAATTCTAAATTTTACTTTAAAAATTATATTTTTTAATTAAAATTTAATAATTCCTGTTTGGATTAATTATTTAATGTCCTTCTTTTTATTTAAAACCTGTCCTCCTAACCACTTTTCACTGAAAATTGATGTTTAAGTTTTAGTTTTTTTTCTTTTTTCATTATAAACACATACATATAAATTGGACTATTTTATGAAATATCATTATTAGCAAAATTATTTTTTTAAATAAATTAGTTAGTATAAAATGGCTTTTCCATTATTTTAAAAAATATATAATACATAATATTATTTATATAAATAATTATTTTCTCTGACGGAGTCAAATGTAATAGTAATATTCAACAGAAAATTTCATTAGAATCGTAATCTGAGGCTGGATCTACACCTTGAGGTATTAATGCGGGAATCACATTAAGTTACATTTCCTAAAAAATTTTAATTGTGATAAAAATAAACTCATCTGAATTGATATTCTTTAATAAAATAGAAATTATGATTGGCATTCATATTAAAAATTAATAAAAAAAATTTCATTTTTTCTTATTTATATTGAATAAAGGTTATTTAATTTTAAATTAAATGAGAATTTTTAATTTAATAAATATTACTTCTATATTTGATATATCCATATCACTCAATTCGTTTCCCAATATTTATCTTAATCTACTAATTCTTTATCTATAATGAGGAAAAATTTACCGTATTTCCTCTAAAATAAGCATGATGCTTATTTTTTTTCAATGCCCTTCTAAGGTCTTGCTTATTTTAGAGCACTTGCTTATTTTAGAGCACTTGCTTATTTTTTTCAAAGGTCAAATAATAAAATTCTTTCTTGAAAAAATTATGTCCAAAAAGTCAAATCGAAAAATTTTTCAAAATTCAAGCGAGTTGTCACTGAAAACATCATTTTCCTCATCTTGTAATAGATCGATTTCATTGAATCCCCCTCTGAAAGGGTTTGAAAAAAATAAGACCCCTCTCCAAAATAAGACCCCTTTCTAAAATAAGATCATCCTCTGAGGGGTTTCGAAAAAATAAGACCATGGTCTTATTTTAGAGAGAATACGGTATGTATGAATAAAAATTTTGTTTGGAAAACACATGCTTATTTTAGAGCACTTGCTTATTTTAGAGCACTTGCTTATTTTTTTCAATGTCCTTCTAAGGTCTTGCTTATTTTAGAGCACTTGCTTATTTTAGAGGAAATACGGTAAAAAAGTAGAGAAGACTTTTCTTTTATATTTTTATACCAAGTTTTTATTATACAAATTAAAACATTAATTTTATTAAAAAAACGGTGTTGAACAGTGTGCAGTATTTCATGCACGAAAACAGAAACTAAAAATATTTAAAAAATATGATAGTTAATAAGAATTAATTATTTTCATGATTTTATTTTCTTAGATTCTATAACATATTTGATTATATCAATAATTTATTACAACATATATTCATGAAACTCGGGAATAAGGATCCCTCTGTGATTGAAATTGCATTTTTATTATTTTATTTATAATTCTTATATAAATAAATATGATATTTTCACTTCTTATAAGTATTTTTAAAAATTTTTTTTGTAAAAAATTTAATTTCTATGATGTCTAATTGCATAAATAAAATTAATATTAATTTAAATCCTTTTATTAATTATTTTTAAATTAATAATATTTTATTATTTCTATCGTTTTTTTAGGATTTTAGAATTATATTTGTTCATTTGTTCATAGATTTATATTTGTTCATGTTAATTTGCAATTATATTAAGATTTTAGAATTTTAGAACAATTATTGTCATTTTTCATCTTCTTGTATTTACAATTATAATACCTTGAAAATAAATTTATTATTTCTTAATTAATCATAATAAATAAATTTAGTTCGTCAAAAATAGAACTTTAAAAACTTTCTAAAAATTATGATCCCTTCATAAATTAATTAAATTATTCAAATGCAATGAAATAGAACTAATTTATTTCTTGAAAAATTCCGAAAAATTTTTAAAAAAATTTTTTATGCTAATTTGATATTTGTTGAATTTCTTTAGTAAATAATTTAAAATAAAAATAATTCATTAATTATATTTCAACAATTTTTAAATCATGTTTATAGATTTTGGTTAAATGAGTATGCTTAAATGATACTTTAAAGGATAATTTAAATTTTTATTAAAGAATTTATTAGATATTTTCTTTTTATTCTTAACCTATGAGGACGGCTGCTTTAATTTGCATTACTTTTTGATGTTTTTTTATTAATGAAAATATATCAATTAATATATTTTAAGATATTTATTATATATACAATATAAATAAATAAATAAATATGATTAATTTTATTTTTTGAAAAGTTTTCGCATTGATGTTTAACCCATGATGATATTTAGATTTTTTCATAAAGAATTTTCTATAAATACAATTAATTAGTAAAGTATTTTAATTATATTTATATTATTTTATCTTGGCATTCATGGCATTCAATTAAATAATAATAAAATTGCTCGATTCATCGATTTGTACTACTTTACTCATGCCCTCTAATTATATTATATCTTTTTATATTAAATTATTAAATGTTAGCTATAAAATTTTATTTTTAATATATAAATCTTACTAATTCCTATTTTAAGGAACTTTTAATCATTAACTAAATATGCTTTTTATCTTGTTTTCTAATACAATGATAATTTTATAACATTAGACTATATTTTTGAAACTAAAGTGATTGATTATTGTTTTTAATATTTTTAAATTGATATTATATTTTTATAATTATTCATCAAAGAAAATTATTCTAAATATCTTTAGGCATTTTTCTTAAACAAAAATCGTTTAAAAGATTTTTTAAACTTTTTTAAATTTGCATTATTAATATCTAAGTGATCGTTTTGCTTCTATAATAATGTTTTACATTTATATATAAATTTATTTTATTTTCATAATATGATATATAATTATTTTAAATAAAAAATTGTAATTTTTCTAATTAAACGACTTTCTAAAAATATTTTTATGATTTTTTAAATTTTAACTTAATATATTTTTTTGATTTTGCATGAGTTTGGTATTTAATATTTATAATATTAATATAGATATTAATATATGCAAAATAAATCAATCATTATTTTTTATTAAATTCTTCAAATAAATTAAATGTTTATTTTTTGATTCTATGTAATTTGATTTTAATAATAAAATAAGCATCATTTGATATTATAATTTCTTATTCTTTTGGAATAAATTTAATTTAAAAATTTTGGATTTTATTTCTCCAATATTATTTTAAAGTTATACCTGCAAAAAATTTGTTTTGTTTATTTTTATATTAATTTTAATTTCTTGAATAGTATAAATTAAACATAATTTTTTTTTAATATTTGATGATCTATTAATAAAATTTAATTAATTATTATTAGTATATAATTATTGTTCAAATTGTAGTTGAAATTCTAAATGTAGTTGAAATTCTGTAAATTAAGATAATTTTACTATTAATATCAATACTTTGATTTTTTTAATGTTATAATTTATAAATTCATATTTTTATTGGGTAATATATTCGATCTTTATATTTTAAAATTGCTTATCTTACTTTTTTTACTTACTTTTTTATTTTGAATCATTTTAATAACAAAATTAAAATGGATTTTATTTTTTATGAATTATGAATTATAATGATTGTCCTCCTAGCCATTATTAATACACATCTGGTGCCATAAATTTCTACTTTATAATAAATAAATCATTGTTATCATAAATTATTTATCATTAAATTATTTTATTTAAAATTTGACATAATTAAATTTGTTAATCATCGACATCATGCAAACTAATATTATATTTAATTGATTATATTAATAATTGGAGCAAACTAAAATATTTTTAATTAATGGAATATATATTAACTAATTGAAATTTTTTAATTTTTATTCATTTTGATTTTTTAAATAATATATTGATTCTTAATTTTTATTTTTTTCAATTTATAAAATATATTTTTTTTTATTTTATATTAAATTTTCAATTTTTCACTGTTTTTATTGTACGTTATGAATAGTTGTAGCTATCTTGTGCAGGGCTCCGATCGAAAAATTTTCAAAATAAGGACGTCA
>LDKF01000047.1:0-19448 GCA_001026735.1 Rotylenchulus reniformis
GGTTGTTTGTGATGCTTTTCCTTTCCCACCCTCATCACTGTGCATATATAAACCCGCCATTTTTCCCCATTATTCAGTTCATTCGTTCATTGTATTTTCCCTTGCTTCATAAACATATTCTTCCGTTCTATTTCTTCTTTGGACAGCACTAGGGGTTGTCCACAGATTAGTACTAAACGAAAATTTCATATTTATGAAAATTAAAAATTTTCCATAAAATTTAATAAATAGTTTTTTGTTACGATTGAGATGATTTCGAAACCTACTGGAATTATAAAGTTTGATCAAATCTCAATAATACCATGGATTATTTGAATTTTCCTTTTTTCATAGAAGTTAATTGGATGTTGAAATATTCTTTTAAAATTAAATACATTTTTGAAACTTTCACAATTCCAAAATTTCGGGATAATTCCGATCCCGAGTTTTGAAAAATAATGTTGGGATTGGGGAGGGATTATCTTTCGGGATCCGGATTAACTCCCGGTAATTTCCGGGATTCTTCCTCACCTCTTCACTAAAAATTATAAATGTCGTTGATTTAAAAATGAAAATAAAAGCCAAAATTATTTCTTTATTATGCTTTATTGTTCCAAAAATGACAAAAAGGTAACATATCTATGTTTAATTGATATAAAGATACTAATAAAACCCAAAAATGCCTCTATTCTAGAGCCAATATCAACATTGATCTTGGTATATGATCACCAATTTCATTCATCGGCCTCTTCTGACTCTTGTTAGTTGTTTTCTTGATCCTCAATAGTTTGATTTTCGTCTTTCTGCTGATCATTCAAATTTTGATCAATGGGTTCCTCCTGATCATCGGCCTTCTGATCAGCCAGAAACTGAGGGTTGGCTTGCGCAGCAGAAGGCGCTGGGACAGGAGGGCGCGCGAACGGGCACATGCACAGGGGTTGGTAGACCTGTATAAAAAATAAAATTTTCAAAAACCCTAGGCCTCTTATATAAAATTATATTTCATTGTACCATACAATTAATAAGGTCTATTTTACAAATAATTTAACATTTTGTATGCATTAAATTATTTTTTCAGAAAAATCATAGATGTACGGATATGTCAAGTAAAATTGATTATCAAATACCTATTCTAAATCTTTAATATTTTCCAATTTTAGTTCGTTTTGAGGCCTAATATTTTTGGACACACAAAAGTCTTTTTGATGATCAATAGCCTATACTATAAAAATAAAAAATCCAGTTTCGACCTGCATACACTTGTTGCCCTTCACACAGTCAGCGTCCGTCTTGCACTGGGTCCACATTTTGCCGGGAGTGATCGCGCAATTGGCCTTCTGTTAAATGTGCAAATTTAAAGCTAAATTAAATATTTTTAATAGCTCCATGCTTCATGCTTCATCATAAAATACCAAAATACTTATAAGTCAAATACCATCAAGTTATTATTTTAGCTTCATGAAAATTTAAGAACAACCTATGAACTAATTTTTTCATAAAAAAGTAATTTGATGGATGACCTGCTTCGGGCAACAGCCTTTCGGGGAATGCTTGCAATCGTAGCACGAACAAGTTTTGATCATCGGCGAGCGCACGCACTTGCCGCGCGTGCCGCATGTCGTGTCATTTTGGCACGGCAATCCGTAGTGTGTTGCCGGATCGCCTCCGCACTCCGGCGGAACATTGCGCAGTTGTGAAAAAGCTATCGGCAAGAAACAAGCCAAAATGAGGACGTGGAACACGCAGTTTTGGTACATTATTAATCTAAGAACTTAACAAAAAAGTAATCAGAATATAGAAAGGGTTGTTTGATACGATCCATGTGTTATTTACTAGAGCGCCAAAACTTGCATTTTTAATAAAATTTCAAATTTTCAAGCGCATCTAAAAAGTTAAAAAATCACATACTTTTTTAAAGATTTTTGCCTAGGTCTCCGGTGATTTCGACAGAATTGATCTCGACACTGTTGGTTTCGACAGTGGATTTCGACAGTAGTTGGTTCCGACAGTAAACTTTTTATAAAGAAAAAACGAAATGTACAACTATAAATTATATTTAAGTTAATTTTTGAAAATAATAAATCAAATTATAATTATTCAAAACGAAATAACTAAAACTTTTTCCCGAATACATCATCACGTATAAGAATCTTTAAGTGATTTACAATACAAATTAGCTAAAAATTCTAAGAATTTAATTTCTGGTTATAAATTTAATTTACAATTCGTTTTTTCTTCAAGAAATTTTACTGTCGAAATCCATTATCGAAACCAAAACTGTCGAAACCAATTCTGTCGAAATCACATGTAACCTTTGCCTATGGTCATTGAATTTTGTGGAATGATTTTATAAAAGAAAGCATCTCATAAAATAAAATAAAAAATTTTTTAACCAATGTTATGGAAATTTTGATAAAAATTAGCTTTAGAGTGAAATTAGGTGAATTTTTTTAAAGAGTGAAATTATAATTTTAAACAAATTTTCAACCTTTTATATAATCAAATTTCGAAGGAATGCTTCAGCTAAATACATACCGAATTTACTGTAAGATGTGCAAATAAAAATTGTCAATTTAGAATGGGGTAACCATAACCACACTTTCCTACCGGAAATATTTTGATTAGAATAAATCCGGTATAACAAAATCACTTCATAAAATTTTGATATACATTTGTTCAAATAACAGGTCTTAACCCTTTATCGTTTTTAGATTATTTTATTCTTTTTAAAAATCTGATTAAAATGATGGAATTTTTTTTAAACTAGCAATCCCACTATATATTAACACAATTTCGTGATTATTTAATGCTAAAAAAGTATAAGACAAAATTTTAAACAAATAAAAGATAAAAAATGATTTCGCCAAAAATTATTTTTAAATATTTTTTAAATACTGGAGAAATACGTTTTTTATGGTTTACCATGGCTCCATTTCGGAATCGGTCTTCATAGTGTGAGGGTTTCTCCTGGCGGCACCCAAAATTCATCTCTTGGAGCCATTGGACAACTCTCTTCCCATCCCGTTCTTTGATCATCGTGTCCCCATTTCATTCGCCCGCCCCTTTGATCATCTGTGCATTTCCTTTCCCCCGGTGTCAGTCGGTCAGGCGGAGAGAGTCGAGATCTGAGTGGAGCTGATGATGGAATTCCCTTCGGTTTTATCCATGATTTGAGGACGGTGTTGGAGGAATAAAGCTGAGACCATTCAATCTGTTGGAGTTCGGAGGGTTCACACGGTGCTATGTCATTTCGTCTTGTTCCTCATCAGCTTTGCTAAAAAATGGTCAAGTTTAACGTAAAAAAATACATAGCTATTCTACCTTTGTCCGTTGTCTTTGCAGTTGCTGCAAAGAACTCGAGCTCCGTAACCTTCTTCATCGACTGCATCACCACAGAATGCATGACAAGGCAACTTGCAGGTAGAACAATAATGACTACCGTTGTAAATATTTTTACAGACACAACAAATCGATTCCATAACTCGTATTTCTATAAAAATAAACAATTTTTAATCGATAATGCATAAACCAAGGAAAGAGAGATACAAAAAGAAGGAAAATACATTTATGAAATGGTGAATGGAATTTTTTTGCATGCTACAGTAAAGTTTAAAAGTACGATCTAAAAAATTTTTTGGCGCGAAAACATTTGAAAAATAATCAACCCATCTGAAATTATTAACCCACCTTTGATAATTAACCCCTTTGAAAACAGGTTGAAAAATTATTAACCCGGGTTAATTAAAACAGTATATACGGTAATAGTAAGATGTGTGGCCCCCATTGTTTTTCTTCAATTGGGTGGCCCTATTAATTAATCCATTTAACTCTCTAAATTAATATCAGGGAAAATTTAAAGCTGTACAAATTGAACTTTTCCAGAATTTTTACCTTCCATAACTTAGGGATTTTTTTGCAGTATTTTTTTTTACCTTCCATAACTTAAGGATTTTTTTTTGCAGTATTTTTTGTCTTTTAGCTGTTCAATCGAACAATTCAGCCTTATTGAATATCTTTATTTAATCGGCATATACATATTAAAAATAAAAACAATAAAAAGGATTTAATCAATTTTATGAAGCCATGAACCTCACCAACGGTTTAAATAGGGTTGCATAAATCCCCGCGGGGACGGGTCACCGCGGGACGGGGACTGGCGACCCTCGCGGGGACGGGGACGGGGACAGATTTTCGCGGGGTCCCCGCGGAAACAAGAAATTTTTCTGTCTTTTAATTGTTGAAAAAAAAATAATTTTTCTTAAACAAAAATCGCTTTAAATAAATTAATGTATTTAAAAAACCTTTTTATACCAATTTTAATTTAAAATAATTTTTCTTAAGCCAAGATTTGGAGATTTGGGACTAATTTGTATTTACATCGCTAGCACTTAAAAATTTTGAAAAGTTGATCTTAAAAAATGGTCACTTTATCCATTACCCAAAATGGATAAGAATTTTGAGAAAAAAATTTTGAATTTTAGTGAAAAAATTTTGAACCAAAAATTTTGAGAATTTTGGGTCGTTTTCTTAAGAAAAATAGTAACTTTATTTGATAAAGAAATTTTTCCAAAAATTTGCTCCAAAATTTTATTCTGAAAAATTCGAATTCTGTAGAATCATATCTCAAATGAGCGGAAAGTCGACTAAATTTTTGTACAAAATGTTATGGTTCAATTTTTTATAAATTTAATTCTGGAATTCTGAGAATTTCCTTGAAAATTTATTAAATTTTTTCGACGCTTTCGAAAAATCGTGAAATAAAAATTTCAAAGAATTTCGAAAAAATGGAACGGCCAAAAAAATCAAGCATAATTTTATATATTTTTTTGGTGGTGGCCCAAGTTTCAAAAAATTTATTGTGGGTATTAACATTTTGACCCCTTTCCAGGAAACCATCCAGCACATTTTCGAAAAAATAGTAGAAATTTACAACCTAAGCCCCTACATGGGGCGCCGGAGAAAAATTTTGAAAACACATCTCTTTTCAAGAATTTTAATCACTATTTTTCTCATTTTAATCATTTTTTCTATTCAAAATTTCCTCTAAACCTCGAAATTTTTGATCGAATTCCGTCGATTTCCTCATTCTTAGGGGTGCATTTTGTCCCCGTGTCCCCGCGGGGATAAGGCCGCGGGGACGGGGACTGGCGACCCTCGCGGGGACGGGGACGGGGTCCCCGCGGGGACCCCGCGGGGAGCGGGGACCCCGTGGCAACCCTAGTTTAAAATATTAACAGAGGAAAAATCCTGAAAAATGGCAACTATTTTATTAATAAAATAATAAATAATACAGCAAAATCTCAAAAATGTCTCTATCCTAGTCATTATCGACAATCATTATTGGTTTCTGATCACCAAGTTCATCCATCCGATTCTTGTCCATCGTTTTCTTGGTGCTATGGCGTTTAAAAAAAGTATCATAATGGGCGTTTAAAAAAAAGAATCAAAACTCAATATGTCCTCTAAAAACTTTTTTGTTAGACCTGTTAGATCAAATGTATAAAAGGCAAAGTTGTGCAGAATTTTATGCTCTATCTGTTGGTATAAAAAAATTTCGAATTACCAACAAAAATATCGAAAAATACGGGGTTTTCGACTTTTTCGACATTTTTGTACGAAATTCGAAAAAAAAAATTATATCAGCAGATAGAGTATAAAATTCTGCACAACTATGCCTTTTATACATTTGGTCTAACAGGTCGAACAAAAAAGTTTTTTATTCTTTTTTTTAAACGCCCATTATGATACTTTTTTTAAAACGACCCAGCACCGTTTTCTTGATCAGCCACATCTTGATTTTCGTCCTTCTGCCATCCAGTTTTTCTGAACAATGTATTCCTGATCATCGACCTTATGATCAGCCAATGCACAGGGTTTGGTTGGTAGACCTGTAGATAATTTTTTAAAACTCAAAAAATCCAAGTCATTAAATATACAAAAAATAATAATTTTTGATTTTTAGGTTTTATTTTGAATTAATTTTACTTAAATTCAGTCAGCATACACTTGTTGCCCTTCACGCAATCATCGTCCATCTTTTTACACTGGTCCACATTTAATAGCGCAGATGGCCTTCTGTCAGTTATCGAATTTCATGAAAATTTTCAGAATTTTCTTCGTAATATAATCATGGATCCAAAAAATCAACTTTGGGATAGATGAATTAATGATTCTTATTTATTTTAAGTCCAAGTTGAAAATTCAGTAAAACCTTATGTAATTCCATGGATAACTTACTTAAAAAAATTATGGAATTTCTACATAGTATTTCTTTTTCTATAAATTAAAAAAAATGGTATTCTGATATTTCCTTCAATGAGCCTAAGCTCATCCAATATCCCAAAACATGATTTTGATCATAAATTTTTTCATAGTTGTCTGATTTGAGAGAACTTAAGCAATTGCTATGATTTTTTTCTCAATTTTTGGGAACAAGTTAAATTTTTGTTATTTTTGAGAACAAGTTAATATTACTTTTTTTAGAGAGATCTAAAAGTAGCATAATTCAAACACCTAATAATGATCACATTATTCGTTTGCTCCAATTTCGGTTTTTTGAAGCATTGTTTTGGTGTTGTCATTTGATGCGAAAAAATCAAGCCAGAGTCAAATCGGAGTCCGAGTCGGAGTCGGAGCAAAATTTTCCCGGAGCCCGGAATCGGAGCAAAAATTTCTGATTTTAACTAGGGTAGCACGGGGCCGGGGATTTTGAAAAAATCGGGGACGGGGATTGCCGGGGATGGGCGAGTCGGGGACGGGGACGGGGATGAAAAATCGGCCGGGGACGGTTTCGGGGACGGGGATGGGTTAAAAAATTTCTGTCTTTTTTCGGAAAAAATTTTTTCAAAAATTTTTATGAGTGTTATATATCAAAAAATTCAAAGCTTTATTAAAAATGAGCATTTTTTGGATGAAGAAATTTCACTGTATGAGGTGTCGGCGGTCCCGATAGGGGCCGCCGGAGAAAATTTTGAATATTTAGGTTATTTTTCTTAAGAAAATTTGTCATTTTTAATGAAAATTTTGAACAAATCATTGCGAAAGGTGCCGGCAGTCCCGATAGAGGCCGTCGGAGAAAATTTTGAAAAAAGGACCTTTTTCTTTTTAAAAAATTGCTTAATTTTTATGTCCTTTTCTGTTACTTCTTGTTTGAAAATTCAAGAATTATCATCTTCTAAAAAATTTTCGTAATAATTTTTGTGTTAACAAAAAAATGAACAAAAAAAAAGACAAAGAAATGATTAAATAAAATATGAGGCGCCAGGAATCGAACACGCGACCTCGCCGCCAATAAACTAGCATTGTACCACCGAGCCAAGGTCCATTTGGTTAGTCATCCACCAAATTCTCTTATCTCTTGGATCCAAAATGGCATCATTAGTCATTAGGGGTGCATTTTCATCCCCGAATCCCCGCGGGGATGAGGGTCGGGGATCGGGGATGTCGGGGATGGGATCGGTGACCGATGGGATCGTCGGGGACGGGGACGGGGATAGAGCCCAAAAAAGTCGGGGATCCCCTCCCCCGGGGGAGGGATGTCCCCCCCCCATGTGCTACCCTTAATTTTGACTACACTGGTTCTTACCATGGTATACTAAGAGTTGGGCAAAATTTAACCCCGGGCGGAATCGAACCGCACGACCTTCGGACGGGGGATTAGATCAGCGCTTTTCCTCTCTCCGTAAATCGATGAAAACCGTCTGAGTTACCGGGGTACATTTATCAAACCTTCTTCCTTACTATTTTGTTTCTATCATATGCTTTTTAGATAAACACTTTTTGTCATTATGAATGTCAACAGTATGCATTTTATTGGACAATTATAAATATAATTTGACCAAATTTGATCTCCGATCACCAATCACTCAACAGCTCTTCAACACCCAATTTTGGCTCATTGATCATCCCACCATCTATGCCGCAATCGGCGGGAGCGAGGTTGTCGAAGTGCTTGTTGCGCGAGTTCTCATCCCCGCACTGGGACACATGCATTGCCGGTAGTAGCTCATGAAGCAGGTGTTGCCGAGCGAGCAGTCATCGTCCGACTGGCATGTTTGATTATATGAGCCGTATTTGGGTGTGCAGTTGTCAAGCTGTGTAGCAGAAGAACAAAATTGTACTTATGAGATTTTTGAATTAATATTCCTGAAATCTTTGAATAAAGCCAAAATTAGCCTGAAGTCTCGAACCATTTTTATGAAGATTTTTATGCTCTACCCATAGCTTTTTCAGTTTAATGAATTTGCCAGAATTTGTTTTTTTTAATATTTCTGAATATTTCCAGTAATTTACACGGAAAATTGAAAGCTAACAATATCTAAAGTTGAATTAAAATTCCGAAAAATTTGCTTTTTATAATAATTTTAGTCTAGCAAGCTCTAAAAAGTTTTAAACTAAGATTGGGCCATTTTTCGGTTTCCTTGACGATTTTTTGTCTTAACACAAAAACCTGTCCGGGGTGGCATCCTTCAGGCGTGTTACGGCAATTGCATTTGCAAATCCAGGCATATGGTCTACGGCACACTCCGCGTTCACCTGAAAAATGAAAACTGATGAGAAACATTTTTTGCTATTTTAAATTTTTCTGAATTAAATATTCCGGTTCTTGGATATTATTTATTGAATGACGATTGACAGTTCATTCAGAACTAATAATAAATTTTAAAAAAGGAAACGGATAACTTTTATCCCATAATTTTTATCCTCATCACGATCAGGATAAAAAGTAAAAATTTTATAGTAGATGGCCTAGCAAGGTTTAAAAATTTTAATTTGCATAAAAAATTTGGCGGTTTTTTAAGTTTTTTTAGTTTTTTGAATGCTGATCTAAAAATGAATGAAATAGTTAACAATAATAATAATTTTACATACCGCAATCCGAGTCCCTAGAACACAAAGCGCCGTTGCCCAAGATCGGATCACCGCCGCATTCCGCCGGCACTGGGGGCTTGATCGGGTCCCACCAATCTATTCCCATAATAAATGGCATGAAAAAGGCCAAAATCAGACAAGAAAATTTGTAACCCATTTTTGAATCTTAAAAATGTAAAATTTGGCAATTATAACTTATGATATCGGCTATTATTTAAAGGGCTTTTTTTATTTTAACATGTCCAAATATTGTAAAAAAATAAGAGGTAAATAGTGGTGAATTTATCCCCATATTTTTGGCCTTTTTTTCGAAATGACTTGAAATTTTTTGAATTTTCGAATTTCTTGGTTTTCTAGCAAATTTCAAAAATATTCAAGGCAATTCGAAAAATTAAAAGGGATGAAAAGGTAGAGTAGTAAAATCTCCATATTTACTTTTTGAATTATGGCCTTACAATGTTCTTAATTGATTTGACTCTACTATTCTTTTAGGGATGGATTATAGATTTTAAGGATATAATACCTTGATTTTTGGAACTCTTTTATATAAATTTTTTTAAACTTGTGTGGCCTGGATTTGGGTGGCATTGCACCCATTAAGCTCCTAAAATTATAAAGCTGGATAAAAATTAAAGGTGTACAAACTGATGGATTTCCCCAGATTACGTAGTATGGTTTAGGGACCACACAATACGACTATTTTTTTAAATGTATTACTAAGTATTTTTCGCTTTGTTATTTAGTTTTTCCCATTTACAATTTTTCTCAAAGAAGTTTGAATAATTATAATAATCAGAAATAATTTTATCATCTTTTATAGTTTTAGCCTCGCGTTTTAATTTTTTTGGGAAGGACATTTGCAATTATTTTTATAAAGACAAAGTACTCTATAGATTTAACTTTTTATTCGATTATATACAACCTGGCTATATGATAACAATGAGTATTGGTCATAAATCATCAATGACTGATTGTGATCTGGCATTGATCCATGTATAGTTATTGCGTAAGCAATGCCGTCGAGCTCTGAAAAAAGTAAAAATAACGTTTATCAAAAAGTACTTATTCTGCGGCCGCCAGAGCAAGGCCGAATTGCATGATCTCCATAGCTTGAATGTGTTTATTGAAACGAAAAGCATTGTTTTGGTTATAACTCGGTTCAAATTAAACCTAGAGAAATGATTTTGATGTGAAAAGATAGAGCTAATTATTAGCTACAAAATGAGCCTAAGCTTATCCGAATTGGTCCGGTCTAAAAAAAAAGTTATGGCCAAAATATCACACGTATCGTCCAATTTCCAAAAAAGTGCCGGCACGGATGATTATTTCGGCCATAACTTTTTTTAGACCGGCCAATTCGGATAAGCTTAGGCTCATTCTGTAGCTAATAATTAGCTCTGTCTTTTTACACCAAATTCATTTCTCTAGGTTTGGTCTAAACCAAGTTATAACCCAAACTGTACTTTTCGTTTCAATAAACACATTCAAACTATGGAGATCATGCCAATTCGGCCTTGCTCTGGCGGCCGCAGAATAATATATAAATGTAAAATACAAGAGTATAAAACAATTTGATAATAAAATAATAATTAACCATAAAAAATGGAATTCTATATAAACAATTTTACCTGAATTTTGAATTTAATCCTATTCCGATAAAACTTATTCTGATAATCTTTTGCATCCATTAGCGAAATTCGAAATTTATAAGTACCATTTTTCTGAAAATGGCATCTGGCATTTTCACTGCCAAATTGGCAAATTCATTTAAAATCTGGAAATTTGAAATGCAAAACCCTGATTCCCAGGAGTCAAAATCGGTATTTGGCATTCAATGGGACAATCATCAGTTGACACGATAAATTTTTTTTACCATTTCTTTAACATATTTTTCCCTAAAAAGGATTTTATAAATCTCGACTGCTTTGTATTTTAAATATACACCTTCAGGTTTTATTGAGTTCCTGTTTTTATAGAATTTTTTATTTTTTTATAAAATAAATTATTAGGGGCAAAAAATTTAAACCTTATAAACGGCAACTGATATATTATTTCACCCAACATAAAAAAATCCAAAAAACTTCTATATTATGTAGAAAGATTTTAAAATCATTATTCATTTTTAACGATTTCTTAAGGAATCTTTCATTTTTGTAAGATGAGGACTAATTTAATAGATCCAATTATTATATTTGTTTTTAAAAATTCTGTTTATCTTATTTGGTCAAATGGCGATATTATTTTATTACGTATGAACAATACCATATAATGGTAATTAATCTATAAACCGCATAATTAACCGATTCATGTGATAACAAATATTGACGTGAATCGATCGTAATCATTTTTAATGTAGATTTATCATCAGGGATCATCGTGCATGTATCGAATAATTTTGTTAGAAATTTTTGAACAAATAAATAAACATTTATCATAAGTAAAATTGATCCCGTTTGATAAGTGATGACTATGAAATAATATTATACAATGATGTGATATGATAAAATGATGATCTAATTCTATAAGATATATTACATTTTGAATTGCGACATCATCACTGATCTGTGATCATCGATTTGATCTGGCATGTTGATTCTTCGTGTTGTATCACTGTTTTTTGTCGTTTCTTAAAAAAGGGAAATGATTGATTTTCTAAAAAGCAATCCCATAGATTTTATTATATGAAAACAGTAATTGGCCTTGGAAAACTTTAAAAATTTACCAGATTTTTCACTTCACTTCCGAATGAATTAGCCAAAAGTTTTTTAAAAACGAAATTTAAAAATATGGTTCAAAATTATAATACTGATTTGAAATGTCATTTTTATGGGTCATTTTGAAGTTTTGGTCTAGCTAGATTACATTTTTGAAAGGCATTTAGCAATTAGTCGCATCCAACTCACCATGGTTTCGACCACTTGTCCAACTCAGACGCGACGCAATTTGCCACCGCAAAAAGGGCAAATTTCCTTGGCAATGGCGCTAAGAAGGGCGGCCTCCATTTGAGCAGGAGATGGTCCAATAGCGCAGGCTCTCATGCTCGCTTCAACCAATTGTTTACATTCGGCGGGAATGACTGAAAAATAAAACTAAATTTTAGCAAAAAAGCAATTTATTTCGTTGTTATCAACTAAAAGCCATTTAAAAACAGAAAAAATTATTCATTCATTTTCTTAGAAATTTTTTTCTTAATATTCAAGAATGAATTATTACTATGTATACCTACCTAATCATCAATTCTTGTACCTAAATAATTGAATAAGGATTTGCTAGTTACGCATCAGTTATAAATTAAAATAGGAAAATATAATTTAAATTTTAACATGGCCTTTTATGTACTAGGACATTAAAAAAGGCCATATTGGTCAATCAATACCAAAAATCCTTTTTCGAAGCTTTTTGCAATTATTCAACTTGATTTAAATAATGAGTACTCACATTCCTTTCCGCAGCGGTTACAAATGTAAGGAATATTCTTGATCATTTCAAGAATGTAAGAAGGAGTCGGGAACATTATTATTTTATGTATTATGATTATAATTAAGGTTCTGAAATTGAAGAATTTATATTATAGAATTTATAATTTAAAAGATTTTATTATTTATTTAATGAGCATAAGTGTTAGGCCCAAAAATGAAGCTGAGAGAAAATGATCCATCCAAAGACATCTAAATAGGGACTAGGGACGGACACCTGAGATGTTTATCAAAAAAATGTTTCCCAATTTATGCATTGTTAGAGCTTATAGATCTCTGAATGATGAAAATAATGCCGATGAAAAAAGGTGAAAAATGGCCTAATAGCTTAAAATTTTTTGTTAGGCTAAACTATATAAAGCAATGATATGCAAAAAATTATTTTTAATATGTAGGCCTTTTGGATGAAATTTCTCGAGAATAAATAATTTCGAGGAACTTAAATAATTAGTACAAAAGGTAAAGTGTAAAATTCTACATTCAATTGTCTTTTAGATTTTTCAAAAAAAAAACTATTTTTTAGAAAAGTTATTTTTATAAAAGTAAAAGGAAAATAGATATCTAGATTTTGGCCAACCTATGACCTTTTTAATTTTTTTATTTTCTTAAAAAATTTTGAATTGTCGGACAATTATTTCTGAGTAGGTACTAAAAAAAACAAACTAAAAAACTAAAAGATGATTTTTTGCAGATGTTTGCATTTTTTGTTTAGCCTATTATTAGTAAAAAGGTTGAATTTTGATTACAGTTAGGTGAAAAAACTAATTTGATAGTTTGGGAGAAATACATATTCAATATGTATTTTTTATGATTTAGATAGCATTTGTTCTGATCATTCAATAAAAAAGAAAAAATCTTTCATTTTGGCGATTAACCTATTTTAATGGATTTAATTTGGTCTTTTTGATAATTATAGGATCGTAAAAATGGACAAAATTAATAAAAATGATTTCCATGTAAGTATAAGACTGAACACCTGTGTTGTTTATGAGAAACTGTTTTTCCATAGTGCTTATAGAACAGATTGGTGAAAATCAGAGTGGAAATCGTGAAAATGGGTAAACATTTTTCAACAACAAAAGTACTGTTGTAAAGATGGTCCAGCCCGGAGCGGTTCGTTTGGGCGCCGCCGTTTGGGCGCCAGCGATGATAAACTGGTCATAACTTTTTTCTGGAAGGTCAGATTTTTCTGATCTTGGTATTATTAGATAGCCCTGAATGTCTGCTACAAAATTGCAAAAGAGACTATCCGATTTGGCCAAACTGAAAAAAAAGTTATGGCCAAGTTAGGCTATAAAATCGTGGTTTTGGCCAAAGATCTGGCCATAACTTTTTTCAGCTTGGCCAAATCGGATAGTCTCTTTTGCAATTTTGTAGCAGACATTCAGGGCTATCTATTAATACCAAGATCAGAAAAATCTGACCTTCCAGAAAAAAGTTATGACCAGTTTATCATCGCTGGCGCCCAAACGGCGGCGCCCAAACGACCCCGACCGGGTCCAGCCATCCTAATCCTACAGCAGGTCCAACCTATATAGGACATCTGCGTTGTTTATGCAAAAAATGTTTTCACAGTTACTATTTAAGCTATAGAGCAGAATGATGTCATAGGATAAAATGATGGATATGGATCAACAAAAAATCTTTTTTTTCAAAAAATAATCTTTACATGTTAATTGTTACATAGATTCTAGGATGGACCATTTTAGTACAGGATTTTTATTATTTTTTTAGTTGTTGACCCCTTTTTTGTTGCAAATAATAAAATAACAATGATGAAAGACAACACAGGTGTTGTTTATGTATGCTTATATTTGGATGTCTGTGAAGTACCAATTTCTCTGTGAAATACCAAGATAAAAAAATTGATCAAATCCTGTACTAAAATGGTCCATTCTAAAAAAATAATAACGAAATAAAATTATCTTAAAAAGTATAAAAATTTAATTAAATTTTTCCATTTGTATCTGATAAAATTATTATTTTTCAAAGTATGGAAAATCTCATTAAATGGAATGAAATGGAGATTTTCTTATTAGATCAAAATGATCAATCTAATAATTCGTATGATATAATCTTGGACGATTATAAGAACAAAAGCAGATGGTTATAAATGTAGATACAAAATGGTTGATAGGTGATTATTATCGGTTTATAAATGAAAAAAACTTTAAACCAACGAAGAAATTTTCAACAAGAATCAATCAGAGAATTTGTATTAAAAATTTCTAGAATTATAATCCTATTTCATTGAATTTTGATTTAATAAATTGGTTCTTGGTGGCCACCTAAATCTGTTATATAATAACAATGAGTGGATCATCATTGATCTGATTTGGATGATCTGACATTGGTCCATGCGTGTTGATGTATATGTTGTCTCCCTGAATATAAAAAAATTAATTTAAAAGATATTTGAAAATCCCATAGACAAATAATAAAATTTTTGAAGAAAAAAATATTTTAATTGACTTCATGGAAAACAAAAAATAAATTGATCTAATAAAATTACTAAATAAATTCAATCATCTTTCCAATCATTTTTAAAATTCCAATCAATATCCGGACCCTGGTACATAAATTCTGTTGGAAATAAGAATTGGAAATCCGGATAAAATTATGTTTTCCGAAAGGAAGCTCAAACGCAATTATCATAAACAGCTGGAATAAATTATATGGAAAATTATTTTATTTTCCAAACTTTTAGGAAAAAAGCCTAAAATTTGGAGATGTAAACTCCCAGATCCTGCTGCACTGAAGGACTCACCATGGCTGGCTTTCTTTCTCCATCTCATCAGATCTTGCGCAAAGTTCCACCGCAAGCAGGACACACGCGGTTCTCCATATCAATGCCAGTTCCGGCCAATTTTGCCAAAGCTCCAACTGTTCCTCCGGTAGATCCACCAACAAGTGCGGCCCAAGGTGCAGCTTTTGCAGCCACGGGAACTGCAGCTGATGGCGGAACCCCTACCACTGCGCGGCAGTAACGACTCCCGCGAGCACCGCAGCTCCAACGCCAGCCCCAACAGCCGCACCCTTGCTCATTTCTTCCGTAACTTCTTTCACGGCAAATGACCCGGAATCCCACAGATCTGAAAAATAGAAAGTAAATTATGGAGAAAAAAATCCAATTAAAATTCAAAAAAGCTGAAATTTCCTATAAAAAACAAAAACTAAGATAAAATTCGTCAGGAAATGTCCAAAAAACTTACTTAAATATTACATTTTCACTTATGAATTATGTACTTAATTAAAACTTTATTTTTAGCCAAGTATCGAACTACTATGAGAATGAAAGCCAAAAAAATCAATTTTTTATTCTAATAAATAATAGAAATCGCTCACAATTCTTCCCACATTTGTCACAAATCCATTTGCCATTCATTATTTATTTATTTTAGAAATGCAATTTCGCTAAAAAAATTATAAAATTCTCGATCCAAATCTGTGCTTTCTGATCATTAGTTCAAATACCTATGTGATGCGATTAGATTTGAATAGAAGGGAAAATATGAAAACTTTTTCAGATTACAATAAAAAATTTAAAATTATTTTTGTACTATAGTAATTATAATTATGAATTATGAAGAAAATTAAGAAAAAAAAGTTGGCCATTTCAAATTAAATTTTACATTCATAATAGTCATTAAGGAGGGTAGAATTGTAAAAATTAAAGAATTCTTCTTTTTAGGTTAAAATGAAAAAATGGAAGAAAATAGTCCATCTTCTGACATCCGTCCAAAGAGGTACTGGATCCGGACACCGGTGTTGTTTATGCAAAAAATATGTTTTCCATATTACATCTTAATTCTGTTTATAACCACCATAGAAATGATGAAAGTGGATCAACATCAACAAAATAACTAAAAACAGTAGAACTCTGACTTGTGAGCCAAAGTGGTGCCAGATGTTCTTATTTAGGCGCGGTGACAAAAGACCGACACCCGAAAGACCGACAGACAAAAGACCGACACTTTTTAAATTGTGGCAGCTTTTTCAAGCCTGCTAGGCCAAATTTATAGAAAAATTTTAAGGCAAAACGCCCAATTGGCATATTGTCTTGAGGACAAATGATTCAGCAGATATTAATTTTGGTTTCTGATCACTCGATTTTTTTCATAATAAATTGTACCAAATCATGGATTTGTAAAATTTAACAATTTTCACATTTATTTATTAATTGACTGTGAATGCAATGATGTGGTTATGATATCGACCAGCAATTTATCTCTAATCATCATTTTTGACCCACTGATCACTGATCACCACCCTTCAATTCGTCATTTTTTGGGCGAAGTCGTTACTACGGGCGCCGGCGAAATTGTTTCTTTGATAGTGCTAGGTTCATAGCCAAAGGGGCACCTGCATTGGCGCTCGTAGCTCATGCCGCAGGTGTTGCCCTGCACGCAGTCGTCGTCCGACTGGCATGTGCCGTTTGCAGAGCCATAACTTTGCCGGCAGTTGGCTTCCTGTATTCCATGAGAAATAACAGAAGAATAGCATTAAGATTGCAAATGGAAAATTCTCAATCCATAAAGTACATATTCAAGAGTTTAAAAATCCAAAAATAATGCTGAGAATCTTGACAGCGTCATAAGTATCATGACCGATTTATTTTTATTAATATTATTAGTAGGGCTATAAAAAATGGAAATTGTATTTTTGCAGATGCTCAAAATAACTTGTAAATAAAATAAAAAGCATTTCTAGTTTGATTTTGATCCAAAATCCCCAATTTTTTTTTGTCGAAATATTCGATATTTTAGACTTTATTTTGATATTGCATTGATATTTTCAAGTTTATGCCGATATTTTTATTAAAGAGAAATTTGGCCAAAATCCCCCCTGAAAAAATTAAAAAGAGCAAGATATTGCTGTTAGGTTGGCCAAATCAACGGAAATTCACTTATAAAAGACAAAAATTAGAATTTTGTGTTCTATATTTGTCCTGATCATTTAATCGAATTCCTTGACAATTTTTGAAATTTTTTAAAATTTCTAAATATATGTTCTAGAAAATTTCATAACTTTTCAACGAATTTTTATATTTGCCTTTATGGGCATTTCATTGGGTAGATTTTGCTATTTTTAGCTCACGTTTGAATGAGTTTATATGGTTTTTTGTTTTATTATACCTTAATTTTAAAATTTTATATTGATATTTTTGACATCTATAATTATATCAATTATATCAGCGAATTTGGTAACAACACAACCTGTTCCGGACAGCATCCTTCCGGCGTTCCGTAGCAGTTGCATCGACATACCCAAGCATAGGCACCAATACACCTACCGAGTGAACCTGCAAAAGTAGGACATTTATAGGCATTGGGTGCAGGGAAAAAATGGAACATCATTTAAGTTCGAATTTGAACAATTCGGCAACATCTTATTAATTAAGTAATGATATATAAGATTTTTTATACAACAATTTCTTCTTGGGTTTTTAATGTTCGGCTTGGTTCATGATTAGAATAAATTTGGACAAAATAAGATAAGTTTGAGGTACTTTTCAAGTTTATATGTCCACAATTTTTTTAGAACTTCAAAAGTCTCCATAATTCCCACATTTTATAATTCCGCGTTTCACTCATGGGTTTCTAAGGGTGCTGAATCTGTTATAATATCAGCAGATGTAGGTATCTCAGCTCACCAAGTAAAATCCAGGATTCTGCTTCGACATAATATATAAAAACATATATTTCAAGCTAGATAAATCTGATGCTAGATTCAGATTCAGCACCCTTAAAAAACCTACGAGTGAAAGGCGGACAGTTAAAAGGACGTAAATTGGAATTGTACCAAGTTTGAATAAATGATTCAGATGCTATGTTTTAGCAAACTTTTTTTTGAAAACTTAAAGGATGATTTTTTTGATCTGCAACATTATTAAAAAATTAAATCTGTTCAGTTTTGCAAAATAAATAAAAAAATATTTTTCAAACATTTTTTCTATAAAAATTTGACCCTTTTATGTAATTTGTGCAATTTCGGGTTAAAAAATTATAATTCAAATACATTAAATAGCGTTGTATAATTTTTGGAAACCCACTCTTATGGCAAAGTTTTATTGTAAAAAAATCACATACCGCATTGAGAGCTGTTGCTACACAAAACGCCGAAACCGGTGATCGGGTCTCCGCCGCATTCCGGCGGCACTCTGGGCTTGATAGGATCAAACCATTCACCTTTTCCCATAATAAGTGGCATGATGAAGGCCAAAATCAGAAAAGAAAATATCATTGATTTGCAACACATTTTTGGCCTTTTATGTGCAAAAAGTAGCAATTTGCTACTAGCAAATGTAAGGCGATTTTACAATTCAAAAATTATTTTTTGGTGCAATTTTATTTAATTAAATTAAATTTTGGAATTTTTAAGGTCGGCTTTTGTCTGACTTTTAAAGCGTAAAATCGTTAGCTCAAAAAGCCTTATGGTTATAAAAAATTACTGACATTTATTTTTGCATCTTTTAGGCCTATGATTGGATTAATAATTTTCATAAATAATTAAAATGAAATTTTATTTGCTTACTAAATTAGCTAACTTAAAATTTTAAACAAATTTAAAATTGTTTCTTATTCTCTTATATAATAATAAAGATGATTTAGATGTTTAATATTATTAGGGATTAATTAATCTTTTTAATGTGTGGATTAAACATTTTTTCTAATAAGAATTACATTCTCTCTATTTTGAATTCTTTTATAAGCCTAATACCCCGTGTGGTCCCTGGGTCTGTGTGGCATTATATCAGGGGTCGGATATGTTCTGATTTGTCAGAAATGTTCTGATTTTGAGGGTTCAAATCTGACAAAATTAAAATGTTCTGATTTGTCAGATTTGTTCTGATTTTCGACCTCCGTTCTTATTTTGTCCTGATTTTCGAATTTTTTTTACTGAAATTCCTTTAAAAAGTGACCAATTTCTTAAGAAAAGATATTTAAATTTTCAAAAATTTCTCCGGCGGTCCCTATCGGGGGAGCGCCGACACAAACCAGTAAATTTTTGTAAAATAACTAAAAAATGACCAATTTTCTTAAGGAAGAAACCTGAAATTGCAAAAATTTTCTCCGGCGGCCCCTATATCGGGGCCGCCGTCTCCACAATATTAACGGCATA
>LDKF01000047.1:30593-71412 GCA_001026735.1 Rotylenchulus reniformis
GAAGTCGAGATTCAATCTGCTGATTTGTCCCATTATTTTTCAGGTCTGCAATGAGCCAAAGAACGAAGGGACTGGAAGTGGCACAAAGCTGGGGAAGTGGTACTACAACAAAGCAACCAACAAATGCGAGGCAAAACAATTTTTTGCAGTTTTTTGCAATTTTTTCACTTTTTCCAACTTTGCAGAGCTTCTTCTACAAAGGCATGGGTGGCAACAACAATCGCTTTGACTCGAAGGTGGACTGCGAACTCAAATGCGTACACCACTGATGATGGTTGCCACTTCACTTAGTTTCCTGTCGACGAGCTAATGGCAGTGGTCACATCCATCGTAAAATGATGATGATGAATAAAACAATTGTTTAAAATGTATAAGATGGATAAAAATGATGATAATGCCTTCTTCCATGTGGTGAATGGTTCATACTTCATACTATAGGCGGCCACAGAGACCCACTGAAAACCTGTGTTATTTCTAGAAAAGCCCGAATGCCTTTTCAGTGTTTAAAGAGTAGATAGAAATCAGGGGTGGACGTAATTACGGATTGCGGATTACGGAAATTACGTGGTTTTTTGGGTTATGGATTACAGTTTACGTGTTACGGATTTTTATGAAAAATCCGTAAAAATCCATAATTTTAAGCACCCCTAAGATTGGGAAATTTTGAAAATTTTATATATTTTTCATAGATTTTTTTGAGCATTTTCATAAAATCTCCTTGGTGATTTTGTCTAATTTTCAGAAATTTTCTCCGGCGGCCATTCTCGGGGCCGCCGACATCTTTAAAATTTATTATCATATCTTATTTTTTCTCGTTGATGTCGACCTCAGTGCCTCAGTCCTGTAAAGTGTAAAGTACCCGGTGAAGCTGAGGGAGCGGTCATCCCCTTCCACTATGGCGGCGAAAATTAAAAATTTTTCAAGGGGTCGAGGAGAAAATATTGGAGATTTTTCATTAAGATCTTAAAATCTTAAAAATTTCTCCAGCTTATCGGGGCCGCCAGCATCCCTTAATCATAGTGAAAAAGCCAAAAATTTACCCAATTTTAAAGTTGATCGAGGAGAAAATATTGGAGAGAGAAATACATATTCTTTAAAAAATTCTAGGAAAAATCTTTCACACGAAAATTTAGAAATGTGCTTTTCCTTCACCACAATATTATTTTTTTCAAATGTTAGATTATTTTAATCAACAAATAAAAATTTTTGACTTTTTTGTCAGAATTAAATTTTAGAAATTACGGGGTTTTTTGGGTTACGGATTACGGTTTACGGATTAAGAATTACGGATGAAAAAAATCCAGTTACGTCCACCCCTGATAGAAATGCTGCAAATGTTGATGATCATCATTCATCAAATATCATTTATTCCAAAGAAACTGATATTGTCGAAGATTTTATTTAATTAACTTTACCAAATATTGGTGATTTAATTTGCATTTTTATGTAATTAATCACCAATAAGGATAACTTTTAAGCTGAAAATCTTCTTTGATCAATTTGCTAATATGATTTTTGGTCTTTTTACAAATAATGGCTTAAATAAATAGGATGGATTAAATTACGATCTGAATACTCACAGCTCGGGATGTTCCCTTGTGAGTACTACTTATATGCAAATTGCTAAATCCCCATATATGGAAAATTTTTGAGAAAAAATAATTCTAAATTAATTTTTTCCTCGTGCTTTAAGCGCAGGTCTTCGACGGATCTGCGGCCTGCTTGGCACAAAATAAATTATTTCTTTTTCAATCCGATTTTGAATTAAAGGTAAATTGTTGTTAAGAAAAATGCGCAAATTTTGGATGCATTGATTTTGCCAGAAAGCAAATAATTTTGTCCTTCAGGGTCTTTTGTTCACAAAATAGTCGAAAAATGCAGATAAAATTGATAAAAGTTAGTTTCCGATCCAAGCGTATCATTGGCTAGAAAAAAGGTATATTTTAAAAAAGGAAAAAAAGGTATTTTTTATTTGGCCCGAGATATTTTAGAAAATTTATTTCAATTTATTTCAAAAATTTATTGAAATAAATTTTCCATCAAGCAGGTTTGAACTTCCGCCCTGATTTCTATCTACTCTTTAAATTTTAAACCGCAATCCGTAATTACGTCCACCCCTGATTTCTATCTACTCTTTAAACACTGAAAAGGCATTCGGGCTTTTCTAGAAATAACACAGGTTTTCAGTGGGTCTCTGTGGCCGCCTATAGTATGAAGTATGAACCATTCACCACATGGAAGAAGGCATTATCATCATTTTTATCCATCTTATACATTTTAAACAATTGTTTTATTCATCATCATCATTTTACGATGGATGTGACCACTGCCATTAGCTCGTCGACAGGAAACTAAGTGAAGTGGCAACCATCATCAGTGGTGTACGCATTTGAGTTCGCAGTCCACCTTCGAGTCAAAGCGATTGTTGTTGCCACCCATGCCTTTGTAGAAGAAGCTCTGCAAAGTTGGAAAAAGTGAAAAAATTGCAAAAAACTGCAAAAAATTGTTTTGCCTCGCATTTGTTGGTTGCTTTGTTGTAGTACCACTTCCCCAGCTTTGTGCCACTTCCAGTCCCTTCGTTCTTTGGCTCATTGCAGACCTGAAAAATAATGGGACAAATCAGCAGATTGAATCTCGACTTCTAAACCAGTTTGAGGATTTAGTTCTTAGTTTTTTTTTAGTTTTTTGACTAATGACAAAGCTCTAAGAGAATTGGGATTTATTTTATTTACGTTTTAATTTTTTTAATTTTTTAGATTATTTCATAAAAAATCCTTACAAAATAGTTTTCAAAGCCAGTTTTCAAATTATGAACATAGTAATACGCTTCTACTAAATCCCCACAAGGAGTTATCCAAAAAATATACCAATATACCATATTTCCTCTAATATTAGTTAAAAATCATTCCTCTAGTAGGCCTCCCCTAGAGGAGAAGGGTGTTGAAAATAAAACCGACTATTTTTTTTGAAAAAAAGCTTCTATATTAGAAAAAACGGTAGATGAATTAATTTACATAAATGTAAAAATGAACTTTTGTTTGTCACATACCGGATCTTTCGCTTCGGGCGATGGCGACC
Source organism: Rotylenchulus reniformis (assembly GCA_001026735.1). Lineage (NCBI taxonomy): Eukaryota > Metazoa > Nematoda > Chromadorea > Rhabditida > Hoplolaimidae > Rotylenchulus > Rotylenchulus reniformis. Next base: position 33,672 of record LDKF01000047.1, read on the forward strand.
GCGGAGGCAACGTGGGCAACGGTTTCTCAGTTGGCTTCGCTCCTGTTCCTGGCTTTGATCCTCCCGGGTTTGATCCTCCTGGCTTCGATCCTCCTGGCTTCGTTCCTGGCTTTTGGCAATGGATTGCCACGGCCAATGCCATCAGCACACAGATGGTCATCATGATTTTGGTGGTCATGTTGTTGGAGTTCTGGAAGGGTGTGAAAATGTTCTAAAAATTACAAAATTGACGTGAAAAACAAAACAAGTTTTTGGACATATATATATAAATGCCATGATTTCAAACTTCAACTAAATGAAGGGTTCAAAATTTCAGGTCAAAAGAGTAAATGTGGATTTTGAAGCGACTCAGATCAACTTAGAGATTGGATCCTTAAAAGGTTTGTCAAAATTTTTATTGTTCTCGTTGTAAAGCAGATAAAAATGAGCGGATGTATTTTAGATCCCGTAAGAAATGTAAGCTTTTTAATAAAATAGAATGAATTGTGTGTTAGTATGAGATTGTGAGCCGATGGAGCGGCCTTAAATAGCAGCAGAACCTGTGGCCAATCTTTAGCCCTTTGTGTTGAATGAATTGGCCATACATGATTGTGCAGTCTGACATTTTTTCTTTGTTCGATTGTTGGTTATGTTTATGATTCAAGCTCGGAATTTACAGCAAATGAGCAGGTGAACTTTAATAAACGTAAAATGCTAATGTAGCAAATTGCTCATGGTCGTCGAACAAGAAACCAGAGGCTGCTTTTAGTGATTCAATAAGCTTCTATGGCCCTCAATCATGTCAGAGACCACCAAAAAGGCCATAATGAGCAGCAGGAAAGGGAACAAAATTTGTTGGTTATAATCTTTTAGAATACTTACTTATTTGATGAGTTCAATTTAATTCTAGTAATTAATGATTGAGAGTAAATTCGGGAAAATCATTCAGGGAGGAATAATCGTTAAAACTGAAGGGGATACCACTCCCCTTATTTTTGGGTAAAAAATAAAAAATTAAAACTGAAGATATAAAATGATGAAGAATAAACCAACATAATAAAGTCCAATCATATAAAAATCCATGATTTGAGATAGGTAATCATATAGAAAATTATGGTTAGTAAAATTAAATAAGATGCTCATGCCATATGACATAAAATGCCAAAAATGCAATCAGATTGGATTCTACACTCTTTGAAAACTCGAAGAACCAACTCATCATCATTTTTTTCATTTTTTATATTTTTTGGCCCAAAAAATGTCGGGTGATTTCCTCCAATTCACCGAAAATTCAGTTTTTAGGCTCGATTTTTTATAAAAAAAATTTTATTTCATAATAATGATTAGAGAAAAAACAAATGAACTTTAGATTCTGGATTAAAAACTGATGATTTCTACAAGATTCGGTGAATGTGTCGAGTTGGTCCTGCAAATTACATCAATTACCTTTCTATCTGCATTTTTCTTCAGGTTGTGCCGAAATTCTTGCTTAGCATCGCAATATTTTCATAGAAAAATGAAAAACCCAGAATGAGCTTTCCTAAACCAAAGGCATTATCAATTGGAAATGTTAAATAATCAAGCATTAATTTAAAAAATGAAATGCTCAATTTTTGCGGTGCGGGCCGGCCTGATCTGGAAGAAATCAGGCCCGGTCCAGCCCCTAGGTACATAACTAAAACTACATACCTCTAACTAAATTGTATAGTAAGTGGCACTTACCGTGACCCAGTGATGTGGAAAACGCCATCACTGCCGCAAAGGCAATTGGACCTGGCAATCCTTGTGCAGGAAATTCCTTCACGGACCACGAAATTGGATCAAGATAAACTAAAAAAGCAAAAATGATTTAAAAAAAGAAGGATAAAAATAGCTTAAGTAAGGTTTCTGACTAAATTTTACGCTCTAAATAATTTTTTGGTGATCTGAATTTGAGGGGAAAAATTGCCCATTTCTCAGTCGTACAATTTACATATCTAATTAAACAAATAATTATTATTTTCATATTTATGTCCATAAATCAGGTCTGGTAGGACCTTAGAATTCCCAAAAAGGACATCAGCGACATGCACTGAGATCTAAGATTACGGGGTAAAAAATAAGGACACCTTTTAGAAATGCAAGATTTTCATAATTAATAAAAAAAATTTATAAATCAATAATATCTTGTATCAGTAATAATTTTTCCAAACGCTGTAATAAGATTGCCGTACATCCCAAAAAAATCAAGATTAATTTACACTCGACAAAATAACTGCTATTTTTAGAAAATTAACTGTATGGAGTGCAGTTGTCCAACGAGGGCCCACTTCAAAAAATTTTTGTTTGAAAATTAGAAATTTTTCTTAAGAAAATTTGATCAATTTTAAGAGTAGGAGGGAGATTTTGTAAATTTTTGAGTTATGGGGGTATTGACGCTCCCTATAGAGGTCGTCGGAGTAAAATTTGAAAATTTAGACCTTTTTCTAAAGAAAAATTGCATTTTTCAATAATTTTTTCTATAATCCCAAAATAAGGGACAAAATAAGGACATACCTAAATCAAAAGAGGATTAAAAAAGGAACAAATAAGGACATCTGCCACCATTCAGAATTGCCTTAATTATTAGGTTATTTTCTATTCTTCGAATGGATTAAAAATGATATAAATGGATATACTCACAATGCTTTCCACAGCTGGTACAATCCCAAAAGGCCATTATTTAAGAAGCCAAAACTGAATGCAGAAGTCTGACAATAAGAATTAAGAATTTGAAAACAATGATGTTTATCTATAAATAAGTTCCATTTTCGATTTCTTTCATCTTTTGATAACTATTATGGAGAATAAAATCCTATAAGAAATCCATTCTTTAAATATTCATTTATCTATTGTATGAGTTAGGTCCAATAAAATGAGAGAAGAGAGAATTGAGAAAAATTGTCCATACGCAGATATCCGACCTACTTATAAGTAGGTCCAGACACCTGTGTTGTTTATGGAAAAATTTCACATCAGCAGATAAAGCATATGGAGCAATAGAATGATGAAAATGGATCAACAATAACAAAAACTTCGTGATACGGAAAATATATGGTAAATATATAGAGCAGAAAAAGGAGATTATTAGTAGGTGGTACAAATTATTTTGTAATGTAGCAAAAACGACAAAAATCATAATTTTTTCGGGAATGAATTCGAGTTTTTAGTTGATACCTGAAGAATCATAAATTTTTCGGGAATGAATTCGAGTTTTTTAGTTGATACCTTAAGAATCCATCGGGATTGCAAAGATAAAAAAATTCTCAGGTAGTGGTTTGGGTTGATAAATTCTTATCCTTAAAGACATTAACATCATAGATAAAGCATCACTAAAAGCCCAGTTAAAATGGACTAACAAATGGGGAATAAGTTAATATAAAAACAGCTAACTTTAAAAAAATCTATTTTTTAATAATCCATCTAACCAGCTTAGGTTAGTTGTAATTAAATGCAAAAATTAAATTTCCTATTTTAAAAAAAAATTTTAATTTATAAAAATAAAAATCAATGCAACAAAAGATCATAATTCTTTTTATAATAAAATTTGGGCAAGAATTCTCCCCGCCCCTTTTTAGCGTATAAGTTTGACCAATGATTAGGGTGTTTCAAAAAATTTAGCCAAAATATCATAGGATTAAAAAAGAAATGAATAATAGATCATCTCTTTATTTTGATTTTTTTTTTGCTTCTCTTGATTTTCGATAATTTCATTATTAATGCATACAAAATACTTTTGATGGGAAATTTAATACCGGTACTGTCCTGAGCTGGCCAGGACAAAGTGAGACAAATAAGGCCCACCGGGCCCGTATGTTAAAAAACGGTGTTGTTTACCTCCGATTTACTCTGATTTCAGGGTAAATAGCACCATTTCCTTCTTTTAACATACGGGGTAAACAGCCCCCCTATTTTCGCTCATTGAGATTTTACGCATTTACTCTGCTCTGGAGCTGGGTAAAAAATTTACCCCGATTTTGGGGTAAACAGCACCTTTTCCTTCATTTAACATAAGGGGTAAATCGCGACTACAAAAATGGTGCTGTTTACCCGGGTAAACTACCCCCAAAACCCGGGTATTTTTTAACATACGGATTTACCCCCAATTTTGGTGCCGTTTACCCCGATTTTAGGGTAAACAGAACTTTTAACATACGGGCCCCGAAGGTATTTTGAGTCTTTGAAATAAATTTGAGTCAACAAAAATCTTTTACTTTAGCGAATTGAATCAAACAGCAAGAAGTTTTTTTTTTCAAATACTAACGTAAGTATCAATTCTCTACGATTGAGGAAGCGGCATAGAAGAGAAATAAGAATAAAATAAATAAGTAAAAGTGAATGAACTATAACAAATAAATTTTTTATATCATGATCTAACCATATAGGACATAGGGATTTATTTGCTCAAGATCATGATCTCGTGTCTTGTCCTTAAATGCCAAATCCTCAAATATCGCGCTCCTCCTCCTCTGTTCTCTAATTGCAATTGTCGGTGGTCTTGGTAGTAGGGACGGTGGTTGATGATGTTGTAAGCAGTTTGGTTGTAGTTGATTGGATTTTGCACCGGCATTGTCTCGAATACAATCCATTGCAGATGTTGCCCTTCACACAGCCAACATGGGCGTAAGTGCCGTTTGCATCCCAAGGATCGCACGGAGTAAATCTGCCAATACCCCCATTGTCACGGCAGTTAGCAAGCTGCAGTAAATATAAATATATAAAATATAAAATTTTTGGCATATTATGTTGTGTTGAATTGTTAAAAAGGGAGCCATTTCAGACCAAACCCTTAGAAACTCTTACATCTGACAAATCCTTATAATCAGTACAGAGTGCGGATAAAGTTCCCGGACAACTTTCAAAAGCTAATTTTTTTTGCAAAAATATGTTATAAAAACTGATTTTTTCTACCAAAAATTAATTATTCGGATGTAAACTAAACAAATATCACAGTTGAAAATAAATACATATCAGCAAACCAGCGCACGGAAAGATATCATCAATTGTACCCTGTGAAAAAGTTGTTTCCGGGATTTTGGGGGAAGAATTATGACCTAGCAACTCTCCAGATCTTAACCCAATGGATTAATCGGTCTGATGAATGTTGGAACAGAGACACTCGCCCACAAGATTAATAATAACAATTCACAAAAAATGCTTTGAAATGGGGCTAGGCCACAATCACTGAAGAAGGGTGCGCGACCAAGCGTTTCACGGCCCAAAACCATTTGTGATTTTTTCTCACTTTCATATTTGGTTTATAAAAACTATCATAGAGTGCAAAAAGCTAAAATAAGTTGTAACATAACTTAAAAAAGCCCGAAAAAAGTTCTTATATCATCAAAATATTCAAAATAAATTTTGACATTTTGGACAATTTTGACAACGATTTTTGGTCCAAAAATGACTGGCCCAAAAACTTTTTTGTATTGGTTGGAGGATGATAATTTTTTAGTAATTATTGTAACCAAAAGCACTATAAAGAAAACCAAATTAGACAACAATTACTGAAAAATAAGGCCCGACCAAAGTGGACTCTGACCCGAGTGAGTTCTGTACCCTATATTTTGAATAATGGAATCAATTTCGGATCTCTATTGTAATTTTCAGCTAATTTACTACATCCTAATGATAAGATTTACCAGAAAAAATTGTCTAAATAGTTTTTCGTAAAAATATAACTTTTATAAATTGTCTGGCAACTTTATCCGCACCCTATATAAGTGTTTTGGGTTGCTTAACTTAAGAGTTGGGTTGGGTTGCCTTCTATTCTAAAGTTTTTGGTTCATCCGATGATCATCAAAGGTATCTAATAGATCTTATAATAGGGAAATGATTTTTGAGTTAAGACATTTTGAGAAAATACCTATCAGTGTTGGTTCCCTACTCGAAAATAACCCGTACAACGTAGGCACATTCTTTTTGAAAGTATTTTGGTTGTTAACATGAAGAACTTCGAACACATATATGATGCCATATTCAGCAAAGTCGCTTTTTGCGGTTTATCTTAATGAACAGGAATCTTGAAAAAACAATCTGAACAATCTGGTTTTTATAATTTCGACTACGCTTGCCGAAAAATCAAAAAACTAAAATCTTAACAAAGTTCGGTTTTTGTCGAAAAACACAAATTTCCCAAAACTTTTGGTCTAACAAATTTAACAAAAAAGTTTTAAGGACAAGTAATTCTATTTTGACGCTTTTCGCTAAGACGACATAGCACCGTTTAAAGTTTTTATTTCGTCTGCTCATCAGGTTTTTTATCATTTAATTCCCTTTACTATATGTTTTTTAATAATGTCCATTGTATAATTTTTCGGGACCCGTTGTCCAAACCTGCTGACCTGTTTCGGAGAGCAGCCTTCCGGTGTGGCACTGCAGTCGCATTTGCAGAAATAGAGCATAAACGTGTACACGCATTTGCCTTCTGGGCCGCAATGCGTGTCATTGACGCAGATATTCCCGTAGCCAGAGTCGGGATCCCCGCCGCACTGTGGCGGGACATACTCCCGGTCACCCGGTTTAATGGTGAGCCTATAGTAGGAGGGCAATGGAAATACGTAGCAGAACCAGCAGCAGGCCAACACGAAAGTGATCAGCAACAGCACCGCATTCGAGGACATTTTGATGAATTTTTCTCAAAAAATCTAACTATAATAAATGTAATAAATGGGGCTAGAACTGATATCACAGAGAATAGAATACCAAAAAAATTTGGATCGGCATGGTCCTCATGGGATTATTTTAAGAAATAATTTTAATTATGGTATTTATGCGATTATGGTATTTTAACTTGCCACCGAAATCGTTACTTTCATTTTCGAGCCGACACAATCAGTGCCTTCATTTTTCCAAGTTACATAGATAGCACCTTCGATCCATTATTTTTGGTGTTTGAATGTCCCTTTTCCTTGGATCTCAATGATCCCTAACCCAAAAACAGGGGTAGATGAGGGTTTTTATGGAGTAAAAACTCGCTCAAGATTAGCTTTTAAATTCTCTATTAAAAATTAATTTTTTGGGATTTCAATAAAGTATCCTTTTTATTTGAAAATTACAAAATAAATGATATCCTTTCCAAAAATTAATTCAAATAAAATATAATAAAATTAATTTTTAATATGAATTAACTTTGATGCCCAAATAAAATATTAAAAATTTGATGAAATCAAAAAATATTTTTGGCTAAAAAATTATATCAGTCTATTAATTCCTAAGCAATTTATATATTGATGAAAAATTCATTGGTAAATTTTCATGGTGGCATTCATTAGCATTTTAACAGCTGGACAAACTAACAAAAGATTTTATTCCATAAATTTAAAATAATTGAGAAATTCGTTGACGAAAATGATTTTTTTACAATTTAACACATGTGTAAATAATTGAATTTCAGAGTTGTGTGGTCATATCTCATGTTAATCAATCACCAAATAAATTTTAAATAAAAAATAAAAAACATCAATTTTAATGTGACATGAGAAATTCGAAAATTTCCAAGTTTTTAGAGAAATTCGAAAAACTAAGAAAATCAGAAATAAACTTATGGCCTAGAACATTTTAAAAGTGTTAAACTTTGTCTAATTGGCTTTTTGACTCTTAAATTGGTCTTTTCTGAAAAAGGATTTAAATAAACTTGCAATAATAAAATGAATTTATGTAGATGACCGAGGTTGATTTAAATTTTTCAAAAAAAAAATATATAAAATTTTCAATTATGAAATAAAATATCATTTTCATTATTTTTTTATAGTCTTTTACCAAGAATGGCCCATTTTGCTTAAAGATAGTTAAATGAATACTTATATGTAATAAGTTCATCTTTATAAGTGTTATGTTTATTTCATAAAATGACATTTTGACAGTAAGGATCAATTTTATATCATCAAATTTTTGTCAAAGAATTCTAAAAGTCTAGAAACCAATTTCTGCTGATGCATTAGATAAAATTGGTACTTATGTCATACGGATAATAAAATAATTATAAATAATACACTTTTGTCAAATAATAAAAAATGAATGATCAACAGATTTTGATCTATGATCTGGCATGAATCCATGGATGTTTTCCTGACGCTCCGTTTTCTCTCTAAAATGAACAATAAACTACATTAAAATATATAAGCTTTAGAATTATATAAATAATTTATCAGGAAAAATGTGATGATTCAGACCATTAATGTGATCGAACAAAATTACGTAATAATTATACAAAAATTAATCATAAAATTGTTTTTGGCATAAAGGTAGAAAAAATTTATTCCGATCAATTTTCCCCTCTTAAGATATTTTAAATTATATATTCTTTAGGTTACATAATGGCCACTTGTTAAAATTCGACTTTTTAATAATTATAATAGCTTAAAACTTCATATCCAAAGATAGCCAAAAAATATCTTTTAAGCGAAAATAATCTTTTAAGAGAATATTCAAAAATCTCTCTACTTTTCTTTAAAAAATTATTTAAAGAAAATTTTTGTTATTTATGAATAACAATTGTTTTAAAGGCTGTTTGTTTTAAACAATTGTTTTAAAGGCTTTTAAACAATTGTTTTTAGGATTATTTGATAATGGAAAATTCGCCAGTAAAGGACAATTGTCAGGAAAACTTTTTGTAGACCCCGTTAGACTAAAAAAGCAAACTTTTGAAGAATTTTATGTTGATTCTTGTTGAGATATATAAAGTTTTTCGAATTTACTTAAAAAGCAAATTCTTCTTGAAATTTTCTTTTTTTACCGAAAAATTTAATTTAGCACAAGCATCAGCATAAAATATTAAAAACTTTGCTTTTTATACTTTTGTTCTAACGAGGTCTAAAAAGGGTTTTCCGGATAATTGTCCTTTACTGTCTAATTATTTGGTCACGGTTTTTTCAATACTCACCATAGTTCCATCGTCAGCAGACTGGGTGCATTATGCCTCCGCACGAAGGACACACTTGAAAATACCAAATCCAATTAATTTTTCAATGAGAATTATGGCCAATTTTGCTTAGAAAAAACTTACGATTTACGAGGTCCAGAGGTCCCCAAAACGATGTGACCGTGCCCTCGGCCATTTCTCTTGTCATTTCCTTCAGAGACCCCGATGTTGTATCAGGAAAAACTGGAAAAGAAAGTAAAATGTTTAAATTCAATATTCTGTTTTGTTTTTAAGAGTCACAATTTATAAGAAAATATTTTATTTTCCGATTTTTGATCGATTAATTTTCTTTATAAATGGGAAAAATGATGAGATTTAATCCAAAATTATTATGAAAATAAAATAAAATACCTATTAAATAGATATTTAATTCCATATTTATAACATAAACCTTTAATAATTGTTTAGATGGAATGAAAAAGATATAAAGGAAATGCACTTACATTTCGTTCCACAGTTGATACAGATCCAAATGCCCATTATTATGTATTATTTTATTCTTAGCCTATTAATGATCACGCCAAAATTGGATGAATTAGTACTAGTATAGCAATAAGAAGTTTATAGAAATTTTTTGTATTTATATTTTTAGAATCCTTTTTTAAGTATGCTTTCCTAGTTTATATTTTAATGCGAATAAAATTTCAGGCTAACACTTAATGGATCCATAGAAATCAAAAATTTGTAGAAATAATATCTCTTAAATTTTTTTTGGTATTCTTAATTATCTAAAATTTTATTTGGCAAATAGAGGATAAGGTCCAAAAATTGGCAGAAACTATTCCGTCTCACATCAGACATCTTTGTCCATTTTGAGCGGTTCGGAGTTCGGACACTATTGTTGTTTATGCGAAAAAAATTCCGTTGTTATTGTAGGAGCTTTTAGGTCAGATGATAAAAATCTGGACAAAAATGATGAAAATGGATCAACAATAACAACCAAAAACTTTTTCTATGGCAAAATGGTTCGTCCAACTATTTTGGCCAGGACACATCTGTGTTGTTTATCAAAAGTCAGGGAAAATTTGAAGATATAATAAAAAGATAAATGGCAAAAATATTAACCATGAATGTGACGGCAAATTAGGATTCTTTGATCTGTGATCTAAATCATCATTTTGCACCTGTTTCTCCCTATCTCTTATATATTGGGGTGGCAAGAAAGTTCTGTCATAGTAGAAAGAAATTTTTTAAATCTTAATTTTCTAATTAGTATCTCTAAATGAATTTGGTGTTAAATGAAAGCATGAAGTCTCCTGATTCTTATAAAATTTTTCAAAAAATTTGGCTTCAATTTTTCTTGTCGAAAAAATTGTCTGTAAGCAAAGTGACCCAATGTGTACAAATTTTAATCGGTTTAGAAAAAGTATTAAAAATGTAGAGAAAAATGAAAATTAATAACAGGTATAGACTATCAAATGTGGATTTGAATCTAATCTTAAAAAATCGAACCAGCTTAAATTTTAAGGTGTTTCGATGCTATCAATATAATGGTTAAATTTCATTATTTTCCCCAAAAATCATATTTTTGCAAATAAAACAAATAGATTTAAATATTTAATTTTATTTGGCTCACCGAACTCTATACTAGAATAATGAATAAAGTTATCGATAAAATTCAATTTTCGAAAAAATCATTTTTTCCGCCATACTTTATCGAAGCGATTTTTTAGAAAAAATGAAAACTTCACTATTTTTCATTTTTTAATGAGTTATTTATATTCTGTCCGATAGAGCTCGGCGAGCTGAGTGATTTAAGATTTTAATATCCATTTTTAATTGACAAAAAATTCGACTTTCTATAGACAAATTTAAATTTTCCATACATGGGGGCAGATGGGTTTAGGAAATTTTTCGACAGGAAAAATGGAGGCTAAATTTTTTAAATAAAATTTTATAAGAATCATGAGACTTCAGACTTTCATTTAACACCAAATTCATATTGGGTTACTAAATAAAAAGTTAAGATTTTAAAAATTTCCTTTTACTACAGTATGACAGAATTTTCTTGCCACCCCAATATATAAATGTGGTATTATATGAGAATAAATTCTTTAATATATAATTGAGGTAGAGTTCATAAAATAAATTTTTTTGGGAAAAAATCATTGATAATACTGACATTTATTATCAAAATTTATTTTTTAAATTATTAGCAAAAACTATGGCACCATATATAAGGTGAATTCTCAGAACTCACAATAAGAAGAACATTGTAAATATTTTGTAAATGTTAAATGTCAATGGTTGAAGATCATTAGTATAAAAGTTTTTTTAAAAAATAATTTATACAAATGAATATTTATAGCAAGAACTAATTAATTCAACGAATTTTTAATAACAGTTAAATGCTAAATAAATTTTTATTATGATTATGGGATGGATAAAATTGTTTGATTCTTTATGGCCATGGAAAATATTTGTACAAATGTGTTATAGAATAACAATGGTAGATAAGAGATAATAATCTCGATCTGTGATCTGGTGTTAATCCATGTGTTGAATCGGTGATATCTTGTCCCAGCTAAAAATGGAAAATTGATTATCGTAGGTAAATATGTATATGGAAAAAATAATTTTATATAATAATTTTTAATGGGAAAGTGGTAAAATTTTAAAAGTTGAGCTCGTAAAATTTTTTTCTTTGACTTCTAAAAGATCTACGTAAAATTTTACAAATGGAAAATATAATTTAAATATGACAAGCAAAAATAAAGTAGTAAGAAGTGATGTTTGAACTTTTTTATTATATATTTGTCAGGAATTTTAACTAAATTTGCTCAACTTCACCCCATTATTTTGAACGATTAAATTACATTTTTGTTTAATTAATCTTTAATCTTTTATATTATTGAATAATAAAATAACACCATGATTATGTCGAACAGTTTTCCATCTCATCAGACTTGGCGCAAATTTCCGCCGCAGCAAATGCACACGTGATGCTCAAGCAGTTCCCCGTACATTTTAGGTCCGAGTATTGCAATCGGCGGCGGTCCACCGAAGCTTGCAGGACCTGCAGTCGATGCACCGGGGGCCATGATGCCCTGGTCCGTTTCATTCCTTCTTTCATTCAGAGTGCACCATCCTGAATCGATCATATCTGAAAAAGCTTAAATTTTGACAAAAAAGGCAATTGTCATGCCATAAATTCCATTTACCCGTTTTTTTTGTTCTAAATGACCAAAAAAAGATCTCCTTCTTGTTCAAATTTTTAAATTTTGACTCATCATTGAACATAAAATCAGATCAACAAATAAGTTCTTTAGGATTCTTTAATCCTAGTGAAAAATTTTCACCGATGACCATTCTGCTAGTCATATTTATGGCTTATCCAAATCCAACTAATTTTCGTCAAAATTAGTGAAAGTTTGTTTTTATATTTTGAAATTGTTTTATTCAATAGATTGCCAAATTGTATTTATTTTTTATCATAATTAAAATAGTTAAAAATCACTCACATTGCTTTCCACAGGTGTCACAAATGAAATTGATCATTATTTGAAGTCTAATTTAGGTAAGGCACTAAAATTAAGAAGCAAATTATGATAAAACGAATTAAAAATAAAGAGATTTATTTCATTTCTAAATTCTATTAAAAAGATCTAAAAATTTAGGAAAAAGAGATACATTACTCTAATAATATATAATATAAGGCCTAGGCCTTATATTTTTCAATCACCTTCGAAGGGGGGCCTTGTATTAGAGAGGGACCTTATAATAGAGAGAGGCCTTATATTTTTCAAAGATGCATTTTCGAAAAAAATAATTCATTATTCAATTAATTTCAATTCCTGAAATTAATTTTTTCCCCGAGAATTATCAGAATTTTCCCTGAAGAAAATTTTTTGTGTTGAAATCAACGTTGTCCTGAATCACCAAATTATGATCTGATCTATGATCTGATCTTATATAAAAATGCAAATTTTGTAGCAAGTATACCGCCCAATATAAGATTGAACCACATATGGCTCATGTAATTAAAAAGAACTGACTACTTTCAGATGGGGAGGACATCATTTTTCTGAAAAGTTTGAAACTTTCTTAAGGGCTCATATAATTTTCTTAAAATTACCATCTTTCTTAAGAAAAAATGCCTAATCAAATTAAAAAAAATGAAAAGATAGTTTTTTGCTCATCTCTAATCTCTCCACGAGATCACTACTTTTGAATAATTAAGTTGATCAAATACGCCAATGTCTATTTGCGTAAATGAATGATGTTTATTTTTTTGAATTATATTTCATGTTATAAGCCAATTTATTTTAGAAATTGTCTCATTTCTTCAAGCGGGAAGTTTCAGATTGGATCATTTTTTGATGATCCGTAATTATCTGATCTGATCTGATCCAGATCATGATCCAGCGTGATCTGATCCTGATCCCGATCCTGTAGGTCAGATCAGATCATCTCTGAAAAAAGTTGGATAAGGGACAACACTGGTTGAAATATCGTTATTCATTTTCATTTCAAATTCTATTTTCAAATTCAATTCACTTTGGGTTAAAATATGGTCACTCTCATAAGTAGGGCCTTATAATAGAGAGGGGNATTTATTTTAGAAATTGTCTCATTTCTTCAAGCGGGAAGTTTCAGATTGGATCATTTTTTGATGATCCGTAATTATCTGATCTGATCTGATCCAGATCATGATCCAGCGTGATCTGATCCTGATCCCGATCCTGTAGGTCAGATCAGATCATCTCTGAAAAAAGTTGGATAAGGGACAACACTGGTTGAAATATCGTTATTCATTTTCATTTCAAATTCTATTTTCAAATTCAATTCACTTTGGGTTAAAATATGGTCACTCTCATAAGTAGGGCCTTATAATAGAGAGGGGACTTATAATGGAGAGGGGCCTTATATTTTTCGATCACCTTCGAAGGGGGGCCTTATATTAGAGAGGGGCCTTATAATAGAGAGAGGCCTTATATTAGAGAGAATACGGTAACTATTTTCGAATTCTAATGAAGTTGACAATAAAGAAAATGATATGGCCCTTTCTAATCATTTTTTGCTTGGTTGAACCTTGTCTGTTCTATTTTTGATCATATAGGTAGCTCTTAATCTTAATACTTTTTAAATTGTAATTTTTTTTCAAAAATAGCAGCTTTTAAAAATTGCAAAATAAGGGATTATCTGCTATTTATTCATTCTCAAATAGTCCAAAAAAAAAACTAGGAGAAAATAGTCCATCCACAAACAACAAATCCGTGTAGGTCCAAACTTCGGCTGCTGCCGGAGACACCTGTGTTGTTTGTGCAAAATATTACTAACAAGTATGCTAATACTAACAAGAACGTTAAAAAGACGAAAATGATGCAAATGGATCAACAATAAACAAAAAGTTTTCTTTCGTAAAATGGTCATCATAACAACTTCTTTTAGTTCGCCGATCGGACATCTTTGAGTAGTTTATGAAAAAAGGGGTAATGAAGCATCGTGTATAAATTAATAATGAGTAAAAGTTTTAGATCGCGGAGATATGTAAATATTCTACCGGTGATAAGGGAAAATAAATACCATATGGCAAAATTTAGAAGAGTATTATACCGAATTCTACTTTTGGTCTTCTAATATTTTGGATTATAAACCTTTAAAAAAATCTAGAATTTTTTATAGCTAATTTGCCATTCACTTTTTTAACGTCCTACCACCTATTCTCCCTCATACTGTATATACCTTAAAAATAATGTTATTTAAAAATTACGGATTTTATAAATAATTGATGATAATTTGCTTTAAAAACATATATTCATTTTTTATTTTTTTTATCTGATTCTCTGACCCTTCTGTGGTAATGATTTGAGTAAAGTTTGGAGCCTTAATCTCTCATGATCTCAATAACAAATCACTTAATCGACAAAATATTCATAATAACTACATTCTCTTCATCCTTCCCATTATGGGATAAATTTGGATCATTTCAATTTCTTACAAATGGTGAATTTTCCCATTTTTAAAATCATAATAAATTTTATTAATCCATTAATAAGATGACTGATAAATGGTACAATCGGGTGATTAAATTGGTGCTTTTAAATTATCATTAAGGACCAATCTTAGTTCAACAAATTTTTGTATCATAAATCAGATTTTGCAATAATTTCATCAAAAAATATCTTCGTCACATTCTGTCGAATTAGCAGGTGCAGATGTTGTAGTAAGCATTTTCGGTGCCGGTGTGCTAGGGCTGGGACAATAGCATGTGCTTACAAAGCTCAGTTCACACGTGTTATCGTCAAGGCAATCGTCGTCCGACTTGCACAGACTAAAACATTGATTTCATAAGGGATTAGCTACTCAAAATTGTATGGTAAATTCCGAAAGTTACGGTTGTGGAAAATAAACAATTATGATAGACGAAAAAGATTTAATAAAATTGTCGCCAAAATAGGGCAAAAATGGCTAAAGCTTTTTGCACCAAGTGTCTCAATATTCTACATAGTTAACAGGCCATTGGCATATTTAACCTGCGCCTGGCAGTACGAAATGAAATGTTCTTTGGCGGTACGAAATATTCTTTTATTGTGCCTTAAAATTCAATTTGAAAATGAATTTATTCGAATGATCAAATATCTGATAGAAAAATCAAGTAATTTTCAAAATCATTGATTTTTCGAAAAGATATGATAAGTTTACGTCATTCGGATTCAGCAACCATGAAAATCACCAGTTAAAATTTTAATTTTTTATTATTATTTATTTTAGTTCCTTGATTTTTGCTTTCGGCCCGCAAAGTTCGGTCCGGAAGCACCACCGGCCACCTTATTTTATTAGTTTGGCCATTATTTGAAAACATCATTGTTAGTTGAGGACCACAAATTGGTCCTTCCTATTTTAGCTTCTGTGGAATCTTTCTTAGGTATATTTATTTCTCTTAGAATTTGACATTGCCTAATTAACTTTTTTAGGCTAAAGGAAAACCACCTTTATCAATTTCCTTCGCCTTTATTATTGATGGGTTATCTGGTTATTCTTAGCTGACGATTGCCCTTTATCTTTCAAAATCTATAGTTTTATTTGAACTTTTCTAGCCTAAAAATGAAAAATATAATATTCAAACATTACAAAACCTTAAAATTTTCGACCTTTTCATTTGCATTTTAGTTGCCTTGTAATTGAAATTTTGTTGAATTTGAACTTTTTTTACAAACCATTTGATATAAAAAAGTTCAATTTTGAAAATTTTGAAAATTTAAATTACTAAATTAAATTTAATACCAATAGTTTTAGAACATAAATATATATTTGCCTTCTATAGCCATGGTCTAGCAAGCTTAAAAAATTTTTAGTTTGCTAGAATCATTTGGCAGTTTTAAATATCCTAGCACCCTTTTTTTGCATACATATTTGCCTGATCAATAGGCCTTTCTAACTCTTATCATTTTTTGCTTCACCATTATAAGTAGTTTAGCATTTTATCTTCCTTACTGTAACATTTGGCCCGTTCTATAAGCGCAGTCATCCCATTGTTCCGCGGTACAGCCCTTTCCGGAACTCTCGCACTTTCGGCACAGACATCTGCGGTACATGAACGCGTTGCACTCGCCGCGTGTGCCGCACGCGCCACATGGTAAACCGATGCCGGTGGCCAGATCGCCACCGCATTCCGCTGATACATTTACCGGATGATAGCAGGGCTTGTCATTTCTGTTCAATGGCGGACTTCCATGGCATTCTTTGGGGAAAAAATTTAAAGACCGGCGAAATTCGTTTTTTTTTTGGAAATGTAGAACAAATGAACATATTTCAATAACTTATATAATAAATTATTTTGATCTGTTTATTCTATTCTGATAATAATTATTTGGCGCTAAGTTATTTGTCCCCTGTATTTTAACCAAAATGGAATTCATACTCCGATTAAATACATAGCAAAAGTAAAGCAAGATGGCTTAGAAAAATGAAACATTAATATGAAAAAGTTACTTTCTACTAGGGTGGCGGAATTCCCCGCACGGACTGGCGACTCTCGCGGGACGGGGAAAGATTTTCGCGGGATCCCCGCGCGCTTTTTCTGTCTTTTATAAAGCAAAATTTTTTTCGCAAAAATATTTTTCTCTTAATAAAATTCAATTTAAAAAAATTAAAAATATTTTTTTTATTAAATAATAATTTTAAAAAATTATTAAAATTTGACGCTGACGTCGAAAAATTTTCTATTAATTTTTTATATTTTTCCAAGGAGTAATTTTTGAAGCTGAAACCGAATCTGACGTCCATTTTGATGTAATGCGTCATCCTGACTATGCACACAGCCGGGTTTGACGCATTACGTCAAAATCTACGCCAGTTTCGGTTTCAGCGTCAAAAATTACCCCCGGGAAGTCGTTTACAGGCTGCGGGGACAAGGCTACCGGGACGGGGACTCTCGACCCTCGTGGGAACGGGGACGAGGTCTCCGGACTCCGCGAGGTCTCCGCGGGAAATCCACGGGGAGCGGGGTCCCGGTGCCCCGTCGCCACCCTAATCTTAATTGGCAACAAGTTTTTTGGTTGTATTTGAAGCATACTTTAAATGGGTGTTAATATTTATTTATTATTTAATAATAATTTTATTAATGCATCTTCCAAAAATTTGATAGTTGTTTAAGATGCTTAACCTTTTTTGATAAAACTTTCGCCATTAAATTCTACTATGTTGATGCATTATATATAAATTTAGGTTTATATTTATAATAATAGTATTATTTTTTTTGTATGACCGATTTCATTTTCCCACGAGTGCCATGGCGCTTGCGTTATTACTGAATGTGGCAAAAAGGCAAATATGAAGATGTTGATAATGCAGAATAAGGCGAATTTTTGGTACATTTTTCTGATGAGCTGAAATTTGTCATAAGAGTTTTGGACAATATTTATATTACTATGTTTCGAACAACATTTTTTGTTAAGTTTTGAATTTATGTGAATAGATTTTTTCCAAAGAATTATAAATTAAAAATTATAATTGGAATTTTTATGTACTTATAATATGTAAGTAGAATATAATAATGTAATTTTAAGATTATTATTTTTGTATAGAACCGATTCAACGTTTTTTTTAGAACTGATCAAGCGGTTGGCATTGGCACTAAAATATTTTGGTCTTTTTCAAAAAATATAAATATTAGAAATTATTCGAATAAAAGTTTTAAATTTTTATGGAATCGATGTGATTAATTTTACCCCGCAAAGACAAGGAATAAAAGAGTGAAAATGATGGTTAAAAATTGAATGGTCGTCCATCTGATGATGATTTATGAATTATGATGGAACAATAGATGTGTCAACAACCTTTGATAAAGCCCATAACTAAGCAAAAACGAACAATTATGGTTATTCTGTTAGATTAAATTTTAAATATATTAATATATTTAATTATTTTACAGGTATTATGCAAGTGAAACATGTTTTAAAATATTAAAAAAAGAAAGATGCAGAAACTATTTTTGATTGAGTAATTGCTCGAAGTTTTGATTTTTTGCGCGAATTACCTTTTTGTAAATTTTTTATCTATAATCTATGGGTCCAATCTATTTTCCCCATAAAATCGGGATTAGTCCTAAATCAGTCAATTTTGGGTTACGAATTTTTTGAATACGGCGTTATCCAGGCTCCATACCATGGGTTTATATTTTATATTTTGCTTGGAGAGGCCTGAGGAACATAAAATATTTGTATATTTGATAAATGCATATGAAAAATTAATTGATTTGACAATAGTGCCAAAATTTTCGCTAGATACTGAGTTTGTTTGAGGCTGCAAGAATATATTTAATTTTATTTTTCGGCGGGCAATTCGACATGGCACCATTCGTTACAAATAGTACAAAAGCAGCTTAAAGAAATTCAAAATTTTTAGGCTTCTTAGCTAACTTGATTAAAACTAGCATAGTGGCTGTTAACAGAATTTTATGCCATTACCAAATTTGCCAGAACAAATCAATTATTGAATGTAAATGTGATTGTGACAATTATCAATTTCTGGATCCATTTTGGAGCTTTACACCGAATTCGTCGAGTTTATTTCACTGGGGAACGGGCAACGGCACGTCATGATATAGCGTTGCACGCATGTGTTGCCCTGGACGCAGTCCGCATCGGTGGTGCAGTTGCTCCACATCTTTCCGGTTGTGATCGCGCAGTTGGCCTTCTGCTCCTCGCAACATCCCTCCGGCGATCCCTCGCAGTTGTAGCATGAACAAGCCCAGTAGAACGGAGCGCCACCGCAAATTCCGCGAGTGCCACAATCCGCGTTGGTTTGGCATGGCAACCCGTAACTTTTGCCGACGCCACTACCGCCACATTCTACGGATACATTTGTTGGGGCCTGGAATGCCATCGGTAGGAGGCAGGCCAACACGATGCAGGACAAGTACATTGGGGGCATTATAATTTTGTCTAAAAGAGTTTGTTAAAAATATTCGTGACAATTACTTTGGAATCAAGTGTATGGTAGATCGGTAAGAAGTTCAAAAAAAAAAAGGTGAAATTTATTTGGTGTTTAGGACATTTGACCAGGACAGGACATTTTTAAGGTCTAACAAGGAAACATTTTCTACTGTAAACAGGAATTCGCATATTCTGACACCACCATCGTGTAGAGCATGGTCGATAATAATAAGGAAGTGACATCCTTTTTTGGCACAAACCCCTGGTTGAATTTTTAGTGAATTTTTAAAATATTTTTTCCACGTGCTTTAAGCACGGGCCTGTGAGTGAAGCACGGGTCAAAACAAACCATTTGGTAAACGAAAATTTAAAAATGTTTTTCTAGATCAAAATAATAAAGGCATTATGTGTAGAAAATTATTTTTGATTATTTGGCCATTTAATTTTTTGAATTTCTTTAAGATTTTGGGAATTTTTCTAACAAACATAATTTTAAAAAAATTAAAGAATTTTAAAATTTTCAAAAGAATTTTTAAAACCAAAAAGACTAATAAATTGGAAATATTTTTCTGCATTTTTTTTCTTTATTTAATTTTAATTTATCGAGCTTTGTTGACCAAAAGACATTTTTAGCACCCCACAGGCCCGTGCTTAAAGCACGTGGAAAAAATATTTTAAAAATTCACTAAAAATTCAACCAGGGGTTTGTGCCAAAAAAGGATGTCACTTCCTTATTATTATCGACCATGCTCTACACGAAGGTGGTGTCAGAATATGCGAATTCCTGTTTACAGTAGAAAATGTTTCCTTGTAAGCAGGGATATCTCTAAATGTAAGATATTAAAATATAGAAGCCTGAAAGGGATACCAATATAAAAATTTAATGGTGATTGCTTTCGAATTTCCACTACCATTTATTGTGAATTTTAACAGCTAAGTAAACACTTTAGCGCTTTTCTCATAAATCCCATGATTTTCACCGGATTTGGCTTTTGGAGAATAAACAAAAGGTATTATTAATTTCCTAGGTTGGTGTTCATGCTTAATTAGACCGGAAATTTTGATCATTGCATTCTTGGAAATTATTATTAGTAATTTTTCAATAGGTTGAAGCGTCATAGAATGTTTTTAATTCTTAGTCAATTTTTTATTCAAAAGAAAAACCATAAAACATAAAAATATTTATTTGTTATTTTTCAAAATTTTTTTAAGTTTATAATTTGAACTCATTATTTAATTAAATAATAACATTTTTCTTTCCAGGAGGAATTTTATTTTCAATTTTAGGTTAAATTAATTTTTTACTTGAAATAAATGATCTATAAAAAGTCACCACGATTGGTGCTTAATAAAAAGTAAAAAAGACAAATCATGATAAATGGTATTACATTTTAAATACATACTTTATCATAGCCTTTTATAAAGCATATTTTTGTGATCTGGGTGGCTCCTCAATTGATTCTATTATGGTGAGCTCCACATAATTTTTTTTGGCCAAGTGTGCAAACAAATATTCATAAATCCATCAAATTTTAATGGATTTTGGGTGGTCTATAGTCACATGAAAATCATTTTATTTCGTAGAAAAAAAATGAATAAAAATAAAAAATAAATTTATATATCCAGGCAGAAGAAAATCTGATACCAAAATTATGTACGAAGTGAATTTAGGCGTGGCTGTCGGGATATTTGTGGGATCACTTTAAAATTGAATTTCTGTCAAAATAGAACAAAAAATTGGTTTTAATCTACATAGCTAAAAGAGCCCCACAAAAATTTTTTGGGCCTAATGCGGGGCTAAAAGAACTTTATCATAACCTTTTTCCAAGGATAATGGAAAAATATAAGCATAATGCTTATATCAGAGGAAAAACTATAATTTCGCTAAAAGCTTTAAAAGAATTTTAATGGAATTTTTTGTGTAAATGAACATAATATTCTCGAAAAAAACATAATTTTCTTTCAGCCATCTTGCCTTTCCATTGGCCATCTATTCATCAATCATCATTCAAAATCAGGGTTTTTTGCATTTCTTTCAGCACATCAATTGATTTTCGGATATTTTCAGCACCTTTTTCGGAGGGAAAATCACTTGATTATCTGATAAAAAAAATCATAAAATCTCACCTTTCACCATCATGATTTCTTGTTGGATTTTGTCAATGCTTTTGCACAGTTCTCCAATTTCTCCACTCGCAAATGACGCAAAATTTTGGAAATGCATAATATTTTTGAAATACCAAACAGCCCACAGGTTCCACTGTTTTTGAGAACACCCAGTGGCTTTTTCCGCCTGTTTATTATTTCCACTTGGCCCACCCTGTTCTTGTTGTTGAACTCCTTCAAACTTCCTCCGTTTTGGCCGTTGTTGTTGTTCTTTTTGTTCAATTTGTTTGTTCATTTCTCCAAATCCGTACTCAAATTCCTCTAACATCCCGAAAATTATTTGCCAAATCTCATCAGCGATCCCCCCAAATTCCGAAAAAAATTCCAGATTTTTATTTTGAATTTTCAACTCTTTAACCATTCCTTCTTTTAGTTCATTCAGCTCATTTATTATTTCTTCTAACGCAGGAACAATTGTCTCTGAATTTTTTTTTATTAGTATTGAATAATACTAATAAAAAAACTGCCCCAAAACTCTCTCAATAAGCCATTCATAAATTAAATTTATTAAATTACCTACTTATTTTCCCGGTGAAAGCAAATATGTGCGGAAAAATATGAACTTCCTTTGATATATATATATTTATTGAAATTCTTCGAAATTTCTAAAAATTTGATTTTTCGTCCACTTAACAAAAAATTCAAAAAGAAGTCGAAAAAATTAATTCAAAAAAACAAAAAACTAAAAGATTTGGAATCATTTTCTGCGTATATTTTGCGAAAAGTTTGAAAAATTTTGAACATTTTTATCGGACATACGAGCCAATTGATACCACAACATAAAATTTTGCGTGACATTGCTTTTATATAAATTTTGGCCTCGTAGAAATCGAAAAGAAGTTTCCCGGATTTTTTTTGGGTATATATTTTTCCGACTTCTACCACTTGGAATGGGATTCCTTCCAAATTTACCCTTCTTGAAATTGTTTTCAGCAATTGTCCGAAGTTGCCCCATCACCACCGCCAAGATGAGTTCCATCAGTGCGAAAAATTTTGCCTGCTGTTTTGGAAGTCCACTATTTTGGATGGCCCAGTGCTTCGCTTTTTTGATGTGCCATTCAATTTTTTGCGTAACTTTTCCAAATTGCCTTTCGAAAATTCCATTAATTTCTGATAGCGTCTCATCATAATAGCGTTTCAAAAAATCTCTATCCTCGTCCTCGGAATCCACGTAACCAAAATGCAAACAAAATAATAATTGAAAATAAAAAACTAAGTTGCTTGTCGTATTTTCAGGTATTAATGGAACGTCTGTTGTATGGATAAAAAATTATTTTTTCTTGTTGCTAATTTTTTAACTTTTTAGAAATTTTGGATTTACATTTTACGTACTTAAATTTTAAGGCAATCCTAAAGAATCTGTCTCCCAAATTTTTTTTTAAATTATGTACCTACCAGCGTAAAATCGTTTTCTCCTGGGTTACTTTTGAGCTGAATCCGAATCTGACGTCCATTTTGACGTAATGCGTCATCTGACGTCACTTTTTGACGCTGACGTCAAATTGAAAAAAATTTTTCTTCAAAAATTTTCTTAAAATCATCTAAAAATGACTCCGGGGTAATTTTTGACTCTGAATCCAATTCTTTAATTATTGACGCTGAATCCGCCACTTTTTGACGTTAACAAAAAAATTTTCATCATAAAATCTGAGTTTTATTGTGTGATATGATTAAATGGAGGACACTTTCGATGATTTTAAGAAAAAATATTTTTCAACAATTTTTGAGGTCAGCGTCAAAAAGTGACGTCAGATGACGCATTACGTCAAAATGGATGTCAGATTCGGAGTCAGCGTCAAAAGTAACCCCCAAGGAAATCGATTTTACGCTGGTAGCCACATAGGTAAAAAATTTTTTGGGAGACAGATTCTTTAGGATTGCCAATTTTAAAAATAATTAATATATATAATAAATAAATAAATTTACCTTAAAAAATAAGCTTAATTAATAATAAACTAACGCTATAAAAAATATATATTCTGAAACTTTGACTGCTTTTTTGAATGAAATATTGGAATTTTTTCAATTTTTAAAAGTAGTATTTAGCAAGAAAAAAAATTAAAAATTTCAATCAACTTCAAGAAAATAAACAACAATTCAGATAATTTTATCTCTCAGAATTTTCAGATCTAGAATTAAAAAATTTTAACTTTAAGCGGAAACCATCTAATAACTTTTAAACCTAAAACCCCTCATTTTTGAGCTTGACCTTGTTGCTTCTCGTCCCCTTCGCTGAATTCCATTATATGATCATTTTGCGTTTTCACAATTTTCTCCATTTTTTGCATAATGTGCATCAATTTTTCCTTTTGCTGATCAAAATTCACAAATTTGACTTTGTCCGGGTTTTTAGCCTCCAAATTTTGCAGTTCCACTGCCATTTTTGCGCTAATTCCTTTAATTCAAACCGCTCTGAAAATTTATTTGGTATTCGATTGAAAGCAAATTGTCCAAATTTATCAATGTATTCAATGAGAAAGTCTTTGCCGACATAATTTTTTCCATCAATCTAAAAAAGCTTATTATCCGGGGAATTTTTAAATGTATAATAATTAGTTCATTATTATATTAAAATATTAATAATCGGTATTATTAATTTATATTGTGAGAATTTTTTTTTATTTTATCACAAAAACTGTCTGGAAGTGTTTTTTTCAAATCATCAACGCGTCCGTAAGGACAATGATTGTAATGCTTATAACAGTCCAAAGTCCTTAAAATAAAATTATTATTATTTTTTTAAAACAAAATTTTGACACCCCAATTGTTCATAATGCTTCAATACATCAGCATAGGCATGTTGGAAAATCAGAGAAGCGTCCAATTGCAAATTTTCGTAATTTCCAAGAAGAAATTTGATCGTTTGTTCTCTTTCCAACAAAAATGTTATCTCGCGATTAATTCCTTAATTATTTTATTGAAACATATTAAACAAATAATAAAAGAATCGACCTAAAATTGAAAATTTTCCCCGATGGATATGTCCTATACTGATCATCTTGTTTTGAGTCTTTACTGTTTTGAGATTGTTCATCTTTTAAACTTAATTTATTAGCTGATTTCGATTCTAATTTTAACCTGGTCATTAGTGAGGTTCGAGACCTAAATTTTTCCGGAACACAAGAAAAGGGACCGAGCCCGAGAAATAACCATGAGCTTTGGGACCGATATTCGAGAATTATTTATTTATTTTTAAATTCATTTAAATAGTATTCATTTATAAAAGTTAACATATATTAAGAATTTAGAGTTCAAAATTTTTCAACGCTACTATGGGGAGAAAATGTGATTCAATTCTACGATTTGCAAAGAATTTTTGAAGAAAATTAATCATTTTGTTTCTTAGACAGGTTCTATGAAGGAGTTTCACCCTACTAGCACCTTAAAAATGACACATTCGTAAATTTTCCGGAAAATTTTCTAAAAATTTGCTGCGTCAAAAATATAAAAAGCAAATATATGAGAATTTTTTACCTCGAAATTTTTTAATCTATTCAAATAAAAAAAACTTTAAGGAAGCTTTAAAAATTTCAAGAAACCCCAAATAATTAGAAAGGCCAAAAGATTAATCTGCATATTTTTTTCTTTAATAGTCATGACCTAGTAAGCTTTAACGTACATTTGCTACTTTTTTGGCATTCTAGCACATTTGGATCGCTCAATATCTTTAGGAAAAAAATAATTTAAAATATTTTTTGGGTAATTTTATCGAGATGTTATTTTTGTCCTTATAGGGTGTTTTGTAGTTCGTTAATACTGTAAAATATTAATAAATAATATTCTGCTTACGTTCTGATCTGACAACTCTCCTTTTGTTTCAGGCTCGACACTCGCGACAATGTAAAATAGTAGCAGGGTAGAAAATATGGCCAAATAAAGTAAAACCATTTTAAATATCTTACAATTAAAATAAAATCCTTTTCAGTAGACTTGTTCTAAGACTGATCAGACATTAAATGTAAAAATCATTTTAGTCTCTGATCAGAATCAAAGTGATCGAGGACAAATTTTAAAAAAAGAGCTTTTTATAATAAGATTTATCATAGGTAAGTTAGTTCGCATTATTTTTATTAAAAAATATATGTAAGCACGTGTGGTTTTTTAAAATTATTTTTGTTCATTTTTATTTACTTTTTCTATTTGATGCCTGCCTTCGACATACTTCTCGAATTAGAGGTACTGGAAAATTAAGTCAAATGGGCCGTTAAAAAGCCACCAATTGGCCCAATTCCAAATCTAGGCCAAAACTTAAAAAACAAATATACAAAATAAAACAATTTTAAATCTTTTGTCCTTTTTTCTTTTTCTTGGAAAATTTCGAAATTATTCGCGAATGGATTTTTCGGTAATTATGAAAAAGTTTAAAAATTTTCGAAAAAATTTGAAAAAGTAAAGGGCAAAAAATCTTAAATATTTTATGCATATTTGTCTTTTATAAGTTTAGTATAGCTATGTAGGTTTCTGCAATATGCGGTCTTTGGCGGTTTTTAGTATCTTAGCACCCTAAATTTACAATAAAATGAGGAATATTTTTCACTTTTAGCCTTAGCACATTATTTATGCGAATGAAAAAATTGATTTTCAATTCAAAAATCAAGCTTTTTAATCGGAATTCAGTGAATTATAATACCACATTTTCTCCATTTACGATTTTGCATAATTGTACGATCTTTTATTATAGAAATGTGAGCAAATTAGCTATTTAAAAAATCCCATTTGCTTTTTCAAAATGTGGCATTTGTTCATCTTCGATAAAAAAAATGTGTAATTACTAGGGTTGGCACTTTTAGGGAATTTCCCTAAGCCAAAATAGGGACCTATTAGGGAGCAAAAAAAGGCCAAAATAGGGAGAAAATAGGGAGCTATCTAGCGAAAATAGGGAAAAATAGGGAAATTTTTTTCCCCAAAATATGATCAAAAAATTCAAAAATTTTGTTTAAAAAGAATATAAAGCCTTTTTAGAACCAATTTAACCATATCTTGAGATGTTTTCATTAGAAAAATTGAAGATTCACAAAAAAATATTTAAAAAAAATTTCGAAATTTTTTCAAAAAAAAATTGCGAAAAAATTTGAATAAAAAACTAAAAATTATCCCAAAATTTTGGGAAAAACTAAAAATTTTCCAAAAATTTTTCGGAAAAAACAAAATTTTTTTCAAAAAAATCTAAAATTTTCGGTTTTTATNATTTTTAGTGAAAATAGCTGACAAAAATATGGCATTTTTAAATCATAAAAAAACAAATTATTCGAACATGTTTATTCTGCATATTTCTAACTATTTTTCACTTTGTCAAATAATTATTGTTCGAAATTGAATTTTAGATTCAAAAATGTGATAAAATCTAGCATAGGTTAAATGTAAAAAAATATGGCAAATGATGTTGTAAAAAGAAAAGATTGAAATATAATGCAAGAACATTAATTACTCTATAAAACTCGCGATTTTCGCGACAATCACCAAAAACTTTAACAATCATTTATCTCATTTTTAGTAATTTCCTTCATCAGTCCTAACAAATTAAGAACGAGGTACTGTACCAAAATACACCCCTAAATAGCTAGGATGAAACGGAACCGGAACTTTTGCGAAAAACGGAACCGGAACACCGGAACCGAAACCTGAACCGGAACCCATTTTTTGACTAGAACCTGAACCGGTCAGAAGCAGACTTTTTAAGCCAAAAATGAAAAATAATAATTTGTTTTTAATTTTTTTAAAAAATTTTATACACAAAATTAAGCAGAAAAATTTATCTGTTTTTAGCAAAAATCAGATTCTTTAATTAAAAAGAAGATTTAAAAATTTTTTTATTATTTTTTAGCAAAATTCATTCAAATAAAAAATAGGTCATAATTTTCAAAAATATTTTTTAACAATGTAAGACTACAATAAATTTTGAATTGTAAATTTTCTACAACCTATTTAAAATATTTCCAAATTTTTGGGGGCGGAGGAGAGAAAAGGAGGACGATAGACAGATAAGTAAATACTTTTAAAGAATAGAATTGATAAATAATTGGAGGGGCGGGAAAATTTTGCATTTTAGGATAAAAATCAAATTTGTTAAGGAAATTTCACCAATTAATCTTAAATTTTCTTAAAAAAATTTTGGCCAAAAATTGCCATTCTTAGGTGTTTTCCGGTTTCCGGTCTGAACGGTTTGAAAATCGGAACCGGTACTTTGTTTCCAAGGGGACCGGGAGTTCCGGACCAGTTCCGGTTCTGCTTAACACTACTAAAGAATAACCAAAATACACCCTTAAAAACGGGAATCTGGAAAAGAAATACACCCTAAAATTTTACCAAGATGAGAAATGAAGCGCGTGATATAGAAATTGCCGAAAAAATTGATTTGGTGCAAAACAGATTAAGATAGTGACGATTCCATTGAAGTTTGAAAAAAATTTGTTTTCTACATATATAAAAATTCAAATTTTAAATGGGACTCCCAGTGGTCCTAAAGCAGGTGGATTTATTTTTCAACCTCTCTTCAGAGGGAGGGGTCTATTACAGGGGAGACTTAAATAGAAAATCCGGTAATATAAATTTATGCCATTACCAAATTTCCATAATGGATGAATGATAAAAAATATATGCTGTGCCATTTATTAATTTCCGATCCATTTTCGAATTTCTAAACCAATTTCTTCAATTTTCTGTCTCCGCGCAAGGGGCAACGGCACGTGGTGATGTATGTTTGCATGCAGGTGTTGCCCTTGATGCAGTCCGCATCTTTGGTGCAGTTGTGCCACATTTTGCCGGGTGTGGTCGCGCAGTTGGCCTCCTGTGCCTTACTACAGCCTTTTGGAGAGTGCTCGCAGTTGTAGCACGAGCATTTCCAGTAAATCGGAGCGCCGCCACAAATTCCGCGAGTGCCGCAGTCCGCGTTGGTCTCGCATGGCAATCCGTAACTTTTGCCGACACCACTGCCGCCACATTCTTTGGGCACTTTTGAGGGGGCCTGGAATGCCATCGGCAGCAGGCAGGCCAGGATGAAGAAGGACAAATATATTGGTGCCATTTTTATTTCTAAAAGAAACATTTTTACAACTTATATCCCTCGAAATAATGATGCTTCTAAAAATACAGGAAGCATAGTGTTAATAAAAATTAGTAAATTTTATGCAAATCTAAAAAATATTCAATAAATAAAGGGATCGATCAGAGGGAATTCGTTCTTTCTTTGAGTAAAAATATAAATCGAAAAATTGGAAAATCCTGTCTTTTATATACAGATATAGTAAAAAGTAAAAATTTCTTATTAGATTCCAGAAAGCTGTATGAATCTTAAAATTATCTAGTTGATATACGGTTTTGAAAAAAAAAGTTTTAAAAAATCTTATAAAATTTAAAATGATGAACATTCCACATTTTTAACCCCTATTTATAATGAATTTTATCAGCTAAATAAATATTACGGCTTTCTCTCAAATCCCATGATTCACCGGATGTGACTTTTGCTGAATAAACAAAACGTATTATTCCCCAGCTTGGTATGCTCATGCTTACATTTGGACCTAAAATTTTGATCAACACAACAGTTCTGGAAAATTATTGTTAGTAATTTTTCAATATGTTGAAGCGTCATAAAATCTTTTTGATTTTTATTCATTCCTTTGTTCATAAGAAAACACAAAAAACATTTTTTTGCTATTTTTAACCTTTTTTACAAAACTTTGAGACTAATTTTTCAACAAAATTTTTCAGGAGGATTTTTACAACTATTATATAAGTTTAATAGTGTTTTTCATGAAAAATAAAAGACAGGTATACATAATATAAAATTTTTTCTAATTTAAGAAATTTCGCGTTTTATATTCTGGGTGGGCCTTTAATGATTCGGTTATGATAATCCCCACAAAGAATTTTGGCCAAATGTGCAAACAAATGTTAATAAAATCCAACAAAATTTTAATGGATTTTGGTTGGCCTATGTATATCATATGAAACCATTTTTTCTGAAATCGATCATGGGAATTTTGAACAAAATAATAATAATAATAAAATTAAAGACGAATTTTATTTATAGCTATTATCCAAGAGAAAATCGGACATATTCGAAAAGCATCTTGAATAAGTAAAATGAATTTGATGTAAAAATTGGCTACAATTAGGCTAAACATATTCGAATTGAATGTTCTTAAATATTATGGACATTTGGATCAATATTGTTGGAAAATAAAAAAAAAACGATTAAAAGTCCTAGTTAAGACCAAATATGTAATAAGATTTGGCCTTTATCCAATTTATTCGGAGTTTTTGCAATCAATACATAAAAAATGGAATAAAAATGAATCATCAAATGTTTTTTTTTTGAATGGGAGCGAGGGAATTCTCGCAGATACCGACATTTGTGGGATGCTAATAACAATGTATCTGATTCAGAAGAGTTTTATTTCCATCCTAACCAAAAATATATCAAAGGTTAACTAAAAAGGCAATTGTTGGTGATGCTGAGCAAAAATTTTGCTCCTGCTTACGGGGAAAAGCCCCCAAAAATGTAATGTGCACGTGCTCCAAAGATTTTGTAACTTTGTAGTAATTTGGGAGTAAAAATTTCATGATTTTTTTTTGTATGAAATTCTATAGAAATTTTTAAGAAATAAATATGCTGGATGAAGGTGGAAAAGAAAAGCGAAAGTAAAGAATTAAAATATTTTTCTTAAGAATGGGTCAGAATTTCTTTTTCTCCCACACCTCTTAATAGTGCAATGGAACAATGAATTTTAAAATTCTCAATATATTTAATAAATAAAAAAGGCAATCGCTAATCTGTTTATTCATCACAATAATATTTTCAACAAAGGTGCATAGTAAATAAACAGGTTGATATATAGCAAATAAACAGTTGATAGTTTCTTGATGTGTGAGTCTTTTCAGCAAAAAAACGCCAAAATGGAAATTTAGGCGCAAATATAAAAATGGGGAAAACATTATAAAACATCGAAAACAAACAAACGTATTAATTTATAAGTCTCTATAAAAAACATAATTTAGTCTAAAATAGGTACAAAAAAGTGAATGATAGTTCACTATAGTTTCAAATTTTTTAGTCGATCAATTTTGGCCATTGCTAATGCAGGGCTTCCAAAAATAATCGAATTACATTGGGCAAAAATAAATACTAAAAGTGGAAAATAATAATATGGGCTTTAAACAAAACTAAAAAATGGAACATTGGCTATATTGATAAAAATGGTAGTTTATGCCGTTTTTTGAATCTGCCAAAATACTATAATTAGTTTAAGAAATAAGGTTTAAGAAATAAGGTTATGCCCAAACGACCTAATAATTTTTTGCATTGCTTTAGGATGATAAATTCGTTGCACTTCTATTATAACCTGATTATAATTTCTCTTGATAATATTTTCCATGATAGGTTATTTGAAAATGCAAATGCCAAAAAAGAGCAAAAAATAGGCAAAATTTAAATAATAAAATAGTTATTTACAGAAAACTTTGTAAGTCTGTGTATTATTTTTTCTACTTCGAAAAGATGAACAATTTAAAAAATTAATTATGTATTATTAAAATGTTTAAAATATTTAATAACACATTTTATGCCATTCAACACTTTATATGTCATTTGCACAGTTCGAATTTGAACATATAATTGATTTTAAATTTGTAAAAAAGATTTCTAAATAATTTGTTGCAAATGTGATCTTTATCTTTTTCCATCCTCCGCCGACCATCTGCTGCTTTACGGACTAGGGTAAGGGCAATGGCATGTCATTATGTAGCGTTGCATGCAGGTGTTGCCGGACACGCAATCCGCGTCCGTGGTGCAGTTGCTAACAAGTAAATAAATAAATTACTTAATATATAATTTTTTTAAAAATTTAATATTTACATAAAAATATTTATTTTTAATATTTTTAAATATAAAAAATAGTTGTTTATAGGAAAAATTTAACTTGATGTCAAAATTATTATTAAAAAATTATTAATAAAAATACAATTATTTCGATACTTTGAGGTTGGTGATCTGGTAAATATCTTATCGGACCCCGGTACGTGCGATAACATTGAATTCTTAAATTTTGAATGTCTTCACCCTTCAAAACACGATTAATTTTCTCTAATTTATTTATTTTTTAAATTTTTCTTGCACCCAGAATATTTTTGAGGAGTGATAATTTGCGAAGTATAATTTCAAACATGGCAAACAAATTAATATATTTAACAATTAACAGTACCGATGTTTCATAATTATAAATATGATAGTGAAAAAGTTTTCCAGCAAGTAATAGCAATTTGGTATATATTTTATTAATTATAAGCCCGGATTCAGTCAAGTAGGTACATTTTATGTAATACCAACTTGTGATTACCTCCACATTTGTCCGGTTGTGATCGCGCAGTTGGCCTTCTGCGCATCGCAACATCCTTCCGGCGAGCTTTGGCAATTATAGCATGAACAAGCCCAGTACAACGGGGCGCCACTGCACACGCCACGAGTGCCGCAGTCCGCGTTGGTCGTGCAGGGCAATCCGTAGCCCGGTGCAACACCACTGCCACCGCATTCCACGGGCACATTGGTCGGAGCTTGGAATGCCATCGGCAGGAGGCAGACCAACAGGATGTAGGACAAGTACATTTGGGACATATTGTCTAAAAAAGCTTGCCATTCACAGTTTACCATGGGTTGTCGCAAAATTCGTATAAATTTTTTAGTAGTAAATTTGGTAATGATCATTATTTGCATCACTTTCACTTTATAGAGAATTTTCTGTTTTTTTTGTTTATTTTTCCATACATATTATATTTTTAGAAAATGGTCGAAAATTTCGAAATTCGCGTAACTAGGACCTTAAAAAATGCTCAATGTGGCCACTCTGGCCAAAAACTTTTTTTAAAGACATGCTAGGCTAAAAGTACAAAAAGCAAAATAATGCAGAATTTTATGAACTATTTGGCTGACTTTCGAAAAATTAAAATACCAAAAGATAGAGTATAAAATTCTGCACCATTTTGCTTTTTATAATTTTGGTCTAACATGTCTTTAAAGAAGTTTTTGGCAAGACTGGCCGCCACCTTCGGCCATTTGTTATACGAAAAATTTGTTGTTTTTGCCATAAAAGACATTAATTGATAAGAAAGCACAATGGACCGGTGATGGAACTAATTCAAAGAATAAAATCATTTTTCATTTTATTTTTGGTTAATCCTCGAAATTTGCCCCAATTATGTATTTACGAATTGTGAAATGTATTGCTTAATTACATATAATAATAAAAATTTCACAGCTATTTTGTACAATTTTAGGATCTAAAAACATGGCTTATGATCTGCCGATCTATAAAATAAGGACATAAAAACGGCTTCCATTACACATCGGAGGAGATGTAACCAAATATGAATCATCTTATGTATAGAAAACAACCTCATAAAGGTTATGGATTGGCCCATATAATTTTCTTCTGAGTGAAACTAATTTATGTTCAAAAACCTTACTTAGAAATTTAAACCCAAAAGGTCTAAATTAAATGGTAAAAAAATTATATTTTCAAATGCCTTATTAGTAATTGGAATTGTACTATATTGATTCTCGTTGTTCTATTCATTACTCTTTTATATGGATAATTTTGCCGGGCGCACAAGCTGTTTCATCTGCATGGTGGCCTGATTTTCAACGATTCAAGGATTTTTCATATCTTAATGAAGATTTCAACAAATTGGGTCAAATGTGTAAACAAATTGCTTAAAAGAACTCGTCAACGATTGTTGGGTGGTCTATCATCCTTTATGAATGATAAAAGTGCTTTTCCAAAATTTTGGATTCTAAAAAGCTGTGCAAATTTATACTTAAGTAATTTTTATCAGAATATTTTAGTTTTTATAGATGCTAAGCATTAAAGAAACCACTGGAGCTTACTAGGCCAAAATAATAATAAAATAATAATTTCTCTTTTTATTTCCTCGAATTTTAGAATAAAAAAATTAAATGATCGAATTTTAGCGGATTTTACTAAAAAATTTTGAATTTAAAAATCTCGATTTTTTTGATAATGATTTTTCGATTTTTGTAAGATTTTAAAAATTTTTAAGAAAATTTAAACGATAAAAACTAAACTAAAAAATTTTGCACAGGTATTTATCTTTTAAAATTTTTGTAACAAGCTTCACTTAAAGCAATTTATTTGTGCATTTGGCGATATTTAGCGTAATTATTTGTTTAGTGTTTAAAATTTACATAGCCGAATTCGTCTTTGAATTCTTTACAATCTTCTTTTTAAAATGAAAATATCATCAAAGAATTGTCAAATTAAATTTGTTATTTTTTAAATCAAAATTTTTACAGACGATATTTTATTCAAGAACAACACAATAAACCTTTGTTAATATGAATTAAATTTCAAAGAAAACAATTTCAGTTACTCCGAAAAATAAAAAACAGTAAATTATTTTAATATGATGATGATTTAATATGATTTAATATGATGATCATGATTATAATTATGTTTATAAATTTTGATGAATTTCGGAATTTGTCAACAGATCATTTCGATTCAAAATGCTACAAAATTTAATAAAAATATGCAAAAAACCAGATTGGAAATATTTCTGAAAATATTAATTTTTGTATTATAAATTATAAGGGATTTTTTCTGCCAAAATTCTATAAAAAATATGAATCGAAAATTTAATTTTTCAAAGGGAATTTTCTATAAAGAGAATTAGATAATATAAAAAATGGTAAAAAATTGAGTTTTTTTTTCCACTCGAATGACCGATTTCATATTTGTTTGCATTCTTCTGGAATGTTTTTGCATTTTTTTTACAATTCCCACAAACTCAACATAGGTTTGGTTGTTCCTAATTTCTATTCAACAAAATTGGCAAGGAATTTCTGTAAGAATAAAATTTGAAACATCTTTATAGTCTTGCCTAGGATTGATCTAGAAACCGATACCCTCCGTTTTCAGTTTGACTGGTTTTTTGAGATCCCGGTTTTCGATTTCAATTTTTGGCCAAAAACCCAGTTTTCAGTTTCGGTTCGGTTAACCGATCCGAATTAACCCTAGTTTTATCTATCATGCTTTAGAAAAAATTTTGGGACTGATTTGCTCCTTTGTCACTTTTTTAATTACGACCTAGCTAGCATCTCTGTATTTATATACATTTTTTATTGATTTTTCTTAAAAAAATTTTTATAATAAAAAAATTAAGATTTTACCGATTTTGGGGAAACCGTGCTGGGTCGTTAGTAAAAAAAAGTGCAAATAGTGTCGTTAGTAGAAAAAGTCAAATGGTGTGTGGAGTAATAAAAATGCAAAATATTGAAATAAAGGTACTTGTGGAGTTTGGGCCTCAAATTTAACCCCCCCCCCCCCAAAAAAAAATTTTTCA
Source organism: Rotylenchulus reniformis (assembly GCA_001026735.1). Taxonomy (NCBI): domain Eukaryota; kingdom Metazoa; phylum Nematoda; class Chromadorea; order Rhabditida; family Hoplolaimidae; genus Rotylenchulus; species Rotylenchulus reniformis. Next base: position 68,493 of record LDKF01000047.1, read on the forward strand.
AAATTTTTTTTATTGAAAAACGACTTCCCGGGGGTAATTTTGGACGCTGAATCCGATTTTGACGTCCATTTTGATGTAATGCGTCATTTTGACGTCACTTTTTGACGCTGACGTTAATAAGCAAAACAAAAAATTTTCCCTAAAATCATCTAAAAATGACTTCCCGGGGGTAATTTTTGACGCTGAATCCGATTTTGACGTCCACTTAACGCAATGGTCACTTGACATCACTTTTTGACGCTGACGTTAAAAATTTTTTCAAAAAAATCTAATAACGATTCCTCTATGTAACTGACGTCACTTTCTGACACTAACGTCAAAATTTTTCTTATCGTAAAGGCCATGCACATATGTTTGCGGATTCTAAATGCGGCACCCCGGCTATATTTATAGATGATTTTACGAAAAAAAATTTTTGCTTATTAAAGTCAGCGTCACTAAAAGTGACGTCAAAATGACGCATTACATCAGAATGGACGTCAGAATTGAATTCAGCGTCAAAAATTACCCCCTGGAAGTCATTTATTCACAAATAAATGAAAAAATTTTTCCAAAATTTTTGGGGGGGTCAAATTTGAGACCCAAACTCCACAAGTGCCGAAATAAATATAATAATAAAAAAATTAAAAAAAATTAATAGTATTGAAAATTTTTTTAAATTCATTCTATTAAATTTTCAAAAATTACTTACAGGTTAGCTTTAAATTTTTCCCGTCGAAAAATGATCTAATAGATGCCAAAATTTTATAAAATTTTCTTTACATTGAGTCCTACTTACAGCCATTTTTTCAATTTTTCGGTAGAAAAAAATTGAAGTTAAGTTTTTGAAAAATTTAATAGACTCAGAAGAATTCAATTTTTCATTTTACACAAAATTTGTAATAAGTTTATTAAATGAAAAAAATGAGATTTTTTCATAGAACTTATCTCACAACAATATATAAAGAAATAAATTTTATATTAAAAATGAATTTAAAAATATATTTTTATCCTATTCAATTTTTTTAATTTTTATTTTATGTTTATTTTTATTACTTCAATTAATTATTTGCATTTTTTATTACTCCACACACTATTTGCACTTTTCTACTAACGACATAGCCCCTTTGGGAAAAGAATCCACCACAGTAAAAACAACATTTATTTGTTATTATCAATGGTTGTTATTGTTTTGAATAAATAATATTTTATAATTAAAAATAAATCTCCCAAATTCGACCAATCACTTCATCGTAATAATAACAACAACAATAATCATCTGCTGTTTTTGTGTTAATGCATAATTAATTTATAAATAGCTTGCTATAAAGATAATAAAAAATCTGTACTTATGGTCCCTATTCCAAATCGAATAAAATAACCTCAATCACGACACTTTTTGGTGTAGTACGAGGCATAGTTTTTCAAAAGGTTCCCTATTAAAAATTTGGAATTTATAAAATTACTGATTTCCTCTAATTTAAGCCCTGGGGCTTAAAATTTTTAACCCCACTCTGAGAGAGGGTTTAAAATGGAAGGGGGTTAAATTTTTTTAACCCTCTTGGAGGGTGGTGGACATGAAAAAATAAAAAAAAAATAGAAAAGTTTTCTTGAAATCCCTTAAAAATGATTTATTTTCTAAGCTAGATAACATAAAATATCATTTTTATATAAAAATTTCTACTAAATTTTCACTCCTAATGGTAATTCGAGATTTTATTAAATACAGGGTGACACAAAAGTCTTTGCACACATAAAATTTTAAATAACTTTTTTATTAATTGATCGAATTACAATCAAATACTGTCAAAACATGCGCAATAAGATGGGGTACAATCACAATCATTTCATTTCAAAATGCCCGCCCTTAGCTCGGATACAGAGTCGAAGTCGTGAGGAAAAATTTTCCACGATGGTACGCAGCTCTTGGGCCGAAATTTTGTCCCATTCTCTATGAAGGGCTTGCTTGAGCGACTCCAAATTTTTATGTGGAGTAGCACAGGCCCTGGCCTACAAAATAGCCCAGATGGAATAATCCATCGGGTTCAGATCAGGAGAATAGGGAGGCCATTCTTGGGATGATATGAACCCGGGCAGATGGGTCCGGCCCCAGGCCTGAACTTTGCAAGCTCTGTGGCCAGGCGTAGAGTCCTGTTGGAAAATTCTCTCTTTCTGCCAAAAAGTAGTCCATAGAACGAGGTTTCCAAATGCCCCGGAGATTTTCCGCTATATGGGAAATTTTGTTGGTTTGGACCCCTAGGCACCCAAAAATCAGCGTTTTTCTGCCCATTGTGAAATTCCGGCCCAAACCATAACCCATAGGGCTTTTTTGAAATGACTGACTATACGATTAGAAAGAGCAGGGTTTTCTGCCTCTACTTTGTCCTTTTGATGATTATGGAGAGGCTTCGATTGTGGAAAAATTTCGTCTGGGAGAAGGATGGGGGGTACCTGCGTGCCGCTGGAGTAGCAATCGATATCTTTGGGGCCAAATTTCTACATTTGATTCACAAGTTAAACTGAATTTTTTAGGGTTGTAGGGCCCGGCATCTAGCTCATTTATGACCATAAGCTAGACTGATTTCCTTTTCATCCCGGTCTAGTATCTGATTCTTTTCTTAAAAATCCAGGGATTGGGGTATGCTGGCTTCTTGAGCCTCTACTGATTCCACTGGGTATTGAGAGACATTGATCTCTAGCTCTTTTTGAAAGTCACTAGTGTACCATTCAATTTATGCATAAAATTTGTTTTTTTCCTTTGAAAATTTTTAACTGGAATTTTTTGATGGTTTGGTAGACAGTCATCCTAGAGAAGCCAAGTAGGATTGATAGTTTGGAGGCTGTTTTTCCCTATTTGGATAAAGTTATTTCCAAAATTCAAAGACTAGATTTTATAGAGAATAGAGTGGGCTACAAAACAAAAAAAAGTGTTAAGCAATTG
>LDKF01000047.1:71512-81704 GCA_001026735.1 Rotylenchulus reniformis
AAAATAACTCCCCCGGGGGAGTTAAAAGAGAAAATACGGTATTCAATCCCCCTCTCTGAAGGGGCTTAATTGAAGGGGTGGGCTTCAATTAGAAGGGGGCTTAAATAGAGGAAATAATTAACATATTATTGATCATAATGGTGGATTATTCAAAGATTAATTGGGTTTTAATTGATTTTTTTTTAAATATTTTTTTCAATTCATTGAAGAGGGCTCAAAACTTATGTAACACCATAAATACGATATGCTAATATTCAAAGTTTCGAGCCTCAAAAAATTTTTTAGCGTCTGAAGCTAAATGGATTCATATGACACACAACGGACCCCATTCGACTGGATTTTGTTTGGACTAACTGCAGTCTCCAATTTGGTGCAACTACTGGTCTTTTGGCTGATTATCCGCGAATCTCCCAAGGTGCTCCATGAGTATCGGTTCTATTTGGCTGCCATGACGGTATTTTTGATGCTAGGACTTTAAAAAACGCCACTTGCCAATCTGTCTAAAAAAATTTTTTTGAAGCTTGATAGATCAAAAGTATAAAAAAAAATTGTGCAGAATTTAATCCTCTATCTTCTGATTTTTATAATTTTTCGAAATTCGGCAAAAAGTTCGAATTTTTCTGAAAATAGAGTTTTTATAAAATATTTGAAAAATAAGATTTAGAATATATTTCGAATTTTTTGGCCGATTTTCGAAAAAAACAAAAATACCAGAATACAACTTTGCTTTTTATGCTTTTGGCCAGCTTCAAAAAACATTTTAGGCAGATTGACACATGTGGCGGTTTTTTAAATGCCCTAGCAGCATTTTTTAATAGTTCATATACTATATGTTACATAGATTTCTGATTTTCTCTTTGGATTTTGCATCGGATTCGTGATGGAGCCCAAATTATGGATGCCGGATAGTCTGGGATTTCATGCCATGGGACTAGCTCGTTTCATGGGACCAAATGGTGGCCGTTTCAGTGTATGTGAAAAACAATTCTAGAAATAGACAATTTTTGCTATAACTCAATAGTCTCCGGATATTAGCCTCCTGTGAAGATTTTTGGCGCCCTAAGACTTTAAACAGCCATTGGCCGACGTTTTCATATTTGTGGTCTTTTTGGCTGTAAAAGACCATGGCAATATGGCCAAAAAGTCGGGCCCGTTCTTAGACATCTTACAAGGGAAGATTCCCTACTGTAACTCGGAATTTGCTTATTCGATTCCTATCATTTTATAGAGCATCCACGCAAACCATGTGACCATCCACCCATTGGTGGGTGGAAATAAATGCATATTATTTAATTATGATAATCACTTTAATGGTTTTGCGCAATAAAAACATTGAAGAATTAATTTAGAACAAATTAAGCCACAAAGCATAACTAATTAGTCTAGTTTTTTATTTTATTTTTTTTGACGAGCTTTAAGCGCGAGTCCTCTTCGGTGGGATTGAAGTCGTGTCATGAAGTCATGAAGGTCTGTAAAAATATTAAAAAATCGAAATATGAATAAAGTTTATGAAATTTTTGGCTAATAAGCAAGAACGACCCCACTCACACCGAAGAGATCCGCGCGTATAATCCATGCCACCCACCAATGGGTGGATGATCCATGTGGAGGAACGACCGTTTATTAAAAAATTAAAAATTAAATAACTTTAATTTCTTGCTACGAGGTAATTCATTATTTAAATTTTCCATGGTTTGCGTGGATGCTCTATAAAATGATAGGAATCGAATATGCAAATTCCGACTTACAGTAGGGAATGTTCCCTTGTTAGACACCACACAATGGTCTTTGGTTTTTGGCCGTTTGGCCACATATGACCTCTAATGATACGAGTACTAGAGGCAGGGTTGCCCAACAACCGTATTTAGACAGCATTTGCCATATTTTTGACCATTTTGCCGTATTTTTTCGTATTTTTGCCCAATGCCATATTTTGCCGTATTTTTGAAAATTTGGAATTTTGGTTAAAAAAAGATTATTTTTCTTATGAAAATGACCTAAATTCTCAAAAATTTTCTTCAGCGGTCGCCAACAGCTATTAATGCATTGAAAATTCCTCATAAAAAATGTTCTTAAGCAAAAAATGTTTAATTTTCTTAAGAAAAAAAATCTGAATTTTCAAAATTTTCTCCGGTGGCTCCTGTCGGAACCGCTGATACCCCTCAAGAGAGGATGAACTATATATCACAATCAAAGACAACTCTTACGTGATTTCTATCTTACATGATCTCTATTTCCAACTAACAATTGCTTGACAAAGTCGAAAGTAGCGAAAAATATGCGGAATAAAATTTATGAATAATTTTATTTGATTTTTTCACAGTTTAAAAGACGCCATATTTTATGCCGCATTTTTCACCTAAAATACCGTATTTTTGCCCCGAAAAAAGACAAATGCCATATAATGGTTTGTAAAGGGCAACCCTGACTGGAGAGACTAATGTCCGTGGACTTTAAATTGCGCTGACCCTTTTTCCCTCTCGTCACATCTACAGTATGCCATTGCTGCATTTGCCCTGACCAGCCAGATCTTGTTCCAACTGTTTTCCATCGTGTTCCGTTACCTCGGCATCAAATGCCTTGTTCACCCCAAATTGAACAAATTGGTTGGCCAAAATTCGGCCAAATTTTCCATGCTTTTTCTGATATTGCTCTTCTGCACCCCAGTGGCACTTATCTCCTATAAATCGTTGCTACCAACAGGGGTATGCACAGGTTACAGGTTGCGCAAAAAGTTTTGGAATGATTATATTTGGTAGATAAAATAAATAGTTTCAATACATTTTTTCAAAAATTCAGCCTTTTTAAGAAGTTTCCGAACTTTTTGTGCACCCTGTATGTATACTATAAAAATATAACATACCATCTAATAAAAGTTGAAAGTGGCAAAAGGAAAAAGCTATATCTTTAGCAAATATTCCTTCCAACAACAACAAAAAAAACATGATCGATTTTTTAAATCATAATAATAATATCCTTCATTACGATTATGGTTATTATCTATAGCTGTCAGATTTTCTTTTTTTATATTTATATTTTTCATTAATTCATTTTGCAACGAAAGAAATACCGAAAATTTTATTGTGCATTTATTATAAAATTAATTAATTTTTAGCAAGTTTTTGGGTGGCATTTTGGCGGCTTCAGCGATGCCAATGATGCAATTATTGCGCAAAATTCGAATCTAACTCACAACAATCCGGCCATTGAGGCCATTTTGGAGGAACCAAATGTGAAGGAGGCATTGGAGAGTATTGAGCTGGATGGGCCTATGTTCGGGGATTTTGTGGAATCGGCGCCGGGAATGGTCAAGAAACGGGTGATCAGTGAAATCCGAGCGGAGGCAAATTACACGGAGGAAATGCGACACTTGCTGAACGCCATTAGAGCAGTGAGTTGTACCATTGATTTGATAATTTGTTTTGTAAAAAAGATTTATATATTTTGGGTGTCCCATGAGAGTAGATTTTTATTAAACAAATTTTTACCCACAAAAAGATTTTCTAGGGCTGCTGAATATAAAGTCATCTACTTCTATATTTTTCAAAATTCCTATATTTTTAAACCGAATATCGAAAAATTGAACAAAAATTTTTGACTAGTTCTAAAAACATGCTAAAATAACGCCACATCAACATTCAATACTTGAAGAATTTTTGAATAAAAAAATTGGTTGACCTTTATGGGGGACATAATTATAAAAGTCCAAAAATTTTGGCGCTAATTCGAAGGAGGCCATTTTTGAAAACTCAAAATTTAACAGGGGGGACCCTTTTCATTTGAAAACCAAAAAAAGATTTTTTTTGCGTTTTTGACCTTTTTTAACTACTTTTTAAAGCAAAGGCATTGGAAAAACCCAAAAAAAAAATTTTTCATTTTTGCCGAAAAGGGGGGACCCTTTTGGTGGGTTTTCAAAAATGGCCTCCTTCGAATTAGCGCCAAAATTTTGATAATACTACACGAATTATCAATATTTAATTTTTTATCAATATGCCCATTAAAATGTTTTATTTTAGGACTACCCCATAATATACTTTGATTTTTTTCACCCGACTATTCTGCTGATTACCGTTTACATCGGTGTGTTCTTCATCATCGAATTTTGCGCACTTTTTGTGGGACTTTCGTTGATCCGTTATTTGCGAGTCCATCAACAAAAACAGTTCAATCAAAGGCTAAGTTGCGAGTTGCAAGTTCGACTGATCAAACTGCTGATCATACAGGTAATAAGAATAAGGACGTTATTATTAGGGCCCGGATTTTTATGCGCAAAAATTTTCAAAATATGCGCATAAAATATGCACGAAAAATGCCAAAATATGCGCAAAATATGCTCAAAATTTCCAAAATATGCGCAAAATATGCGCAAATTTTTCGCATAATATGACCTAAAAATGCAAATTTTTTGCTCAAAAATCGTAATAATTTATTTTTAAAGCGAATTTAAGCATATTTAAGGCATTTTAAGGTTAAAATTAAAGTTTGATGGTTTTTTTTACAATTTTGACTTTTTCATGCCTTTTTGAAGCTTTTTTGAAAAATTATTGCTTTTCTTGAAAAATTTGGTCATTTTTCTTTGAAAATTATAAATATTTAACGATTCTTGAATTTTATAAAAAAACTAAAAAAAATTCAAAAAATAGAAAATTTCAAAAAATTTCCCAAAATATGCAAAAATTTCTCAAAAAATGCATATTTTTCTCAAAAAATGCCCAAAATATGCTCAAATATGCGCAAAATATGCGAAATATGCAAATATGCACAAAAAGTCGAAAATATGCAAAAATATGCAGTTAGAAATCCATGCTAGAGCGTTCAAAACATGCTAAAAACATGTTTTACGTGGTTTTCAAGCTGTTCTGAGCCAGCAAAAAAAATATGCATTTGCATATAAATCCGGGCCCTAGTTATTATATATTGTGATGGGGCATAGCCCCATCACGTCCAAAAACCAACAATCACACTTGTTGGTCACTTCTTTTCCCCCGGCAAACTGTCGGCTGAGCAAGTCAACAACTTGCTCATCCAGGAAGGAGAGAGTGTGAGACAGGAAGAGGTCTGCCAAAAACGAGTTGGCGAGAAGAAAAGGAAGAGAGTGCGGGGCAAGAAGAGAAACCGCCAAAAAGGGCGGGAAAAGACAATGAAAAGATCATTGCCCACTTTTGCCCACTCCAAACAGAGAAGGCAGGGAAGTTGGCGGCGGCGAAGCCGTCAGAACAGAGAAAGGGAAAAGAGGGAGAGAGTGCAAGCACTCTCTGCCCCCAGCGGATGGGCGGAACCAACCACCTGCCGCCCCGACGGTTCAAAGGAACGGATAAGCGCCGTTTCGTGACAGAACCGAGCACTTTTCGTGCTGGAACACGTCGGAACCCCGCCCACCTCAATGGAGGGAGACGGGAGGACATAAAAGGCGGGCAAAAGGAAGGAAAAGGATCCTTCCGAGGAGTCATTCTTCCAGCGAGCAAACCGGCGACTTCAACTTCATTATGCAAGGCACCAACAACCGCAGCACTCATGGAAGCGAGGGGAGCCAGACCTTGGCTGGTCCCGCTGCCGCGTCCGTAAGGCTGAGCGCCTGTGCGGAGCGGAGCGTAGAAAGTGGACTGGCCCGCGTAGGCCCTGAGGACCGCGGCATAAATATGCCGAGTGCGAATGGAGAAGAAGGAGGGGCCAAGTGCCCGGAAGGAGGGGCGAAGGAGGATCATCAAGTTGCACTCAGTGCAGAAAACTTAAAGGGTGAAGGAGTGGAGGAGAAGGGCAGAGGTCCGGGGGACCTGCGTCGCCCGCACACCCAAGTTGGCCTCAGGCCAGAGAACTACAAAGATAAAACTAACCGAATGGGGCTCGGTCCCGGAAGGTCCGAACCCAGCTTGTCGGGGGCAAGCTGTGCTCGAGAGGAGACGAAGCGGACTTGGACCCAGCAAAGGGCCAGGAGTGGGGAGATGAACCCCGAAACTCATCACCTAGTTGGCCTCAGGCCGGAAAACTACAAAGTAAATCCTTCTGGGCTTAAACCCGCAACCGGACGAGAGTCCACTAAGGATCCCTTTGGAGACGAAGATCTCCAGGAATCCTGGACTTCGAGTTCAAGGACTCCCGGGAAGTTCGAGCAGCACTTCCACGGCTTGAGCGCGCAGATACGCGCAGGACGAGAGTCCACCAAGGACTCCATTGCTGACAAAGGTCACAATGGATCCGAGGACAAGGAGACGGACCCTCCAAAGGAGTTCAAGCAGTGCTCCGGAGGTGAGAAGTCAGGACTAGCGTCCACTATGGACCCCAATCCTCCAAGAGAGGAACAGGGGGTGGTCCCTCCCGTGAAGTGCAAGCAGGGCTTCGGGAGTGAGATTGCGAGGTCCAGACGCAAGTCTGGGAAGTGCTCCTTCTGCCGGAAAACCGGTCACTTCGCCCAGGACTGTCAGTCCGGCAAAGGGGACTGCAGGGTCGAGGAACGGACCCCGATGTCCGGAGGCATGCTTTCCCTTCCTATGGGTACCGCTCGCCCGAACACGTTGGGAGAGTTGGTGAAGTTGACCCCTGGGAGTGTGCCACAACAGCACGCTGACCACAGCGCAACGGATGCTAACGAAATGGACCTGGGGAAGGAGACTTCGTCTCCCAACCCGGAGTCGGGACGAAAACCTGCTTTCTTTACTATATGTTAGGTGCTAGGACGTTAAGGTATTACTGTAGTTTGTCGGTGACCCAAAAATGGCCCAATTTTTGGGCCATTTTTGATTCTGACGTCTTTCTGATGCAACTTTTTGACGTCGATTTTTTTTAATTCTTTTTTCTACATAGAAATCAGTGAAAAACAACAAAATTAATGTTCACTTGGGTAAACAATGAAATTGTAACAGAAAGTTGTATTTTTTGAAATGACCTCACATCGATTCAACATTTTGGGTATGGGATTTTTCCAATTTTTCGTGCAATTTTGTTATTGTGAAGTTTTTTAGTTGTTCCATGGCCATTTTTATCGCAATATAAATATAGGTATTGGTAATTGTATTTTATCTAAAAATTGAATTTTGAAAAAAGAGTTTTGAAAAAAATTCGACCTCAAAAAGTTGCATCAGATGACGCAGGACTTGAATGGACGTCAGAATCGGATTCAGCGTCAAAACTGACCCTAGGATGTGATTTTGGGCCATTTTTGGGTCAGCGATTTTTTTTCAAAAAATAGGGGCTAGAAACTGCATTAACAAATTATAAGCTTGGTTGTGGCATTTGGAGTTTTTTTTAATGTCTTAGCAACCATTAACATTTATTTTTGCTCAAATATGAAGAGTATGCAACACCAAATATATGAGAGAAAAATTATAAAAATTAAATTTGTTGGGTTTTTTTTTATTTTTTGCAAGCAAAGACTTGAAAAAATTGTGCAGATGATCGAACCATTTGTGTTGATCGCTATGCCGCTGTTCTTCGCGCTCATTTTGCTGTTTGAGTTGAACATGACTGGGCAGAACCGGTACTTTGGATTGCATTCCCGACTTCCGGGCCAGATCGGCGTGCTTCTGCTGATCATCCATTCCCTGCTCAACTCTCTTCTGATCATTCTGTTCGTCACTCCCTATCGCCAATGTGTTGTCCAAATGTTTATAAAATGCAAAAAATGTATTCGAATCAACAGCAACGCCATTTTTCCGGCCCAATGACCATCACTCGAAAATGTGCCGCGACCAGCAGAAGTCAATGAAAGATAATTCCATTACTTTATATAAAGTCATATTTTATTTAATTTAATTTAAAAGATATTGATATAAAACAACGCAATTTTTATTTATTCCTACATTGATTAAAATATAGAATATTTTCTACTTTTAATCTAGTAACCATTCGAAGTTCTGATTTTAGAATTTCTGCTTTTAATCTTTCAACAGGCGGACCTCAGGTACCGGCGCCCTTCGTAGTGCCCGAAACTTTTTAATAATAACGAAATTATTTGTTTACCTATCTCACATAGCTTGGCAGCTATCATCCTCAGATTGGAAGAAAATCTAAAGTTAGACCATATTTCACATAAAAAATAAATCCATTAGCAAATATTTTTAACTCTCGGAGTTTCAAGCAGCCGTTGCCAGTCCAAATTCTATTCAATAAAATCAGAATTTAAAAATACATTTATGTTAAGTTAAATTAATAATTTTTGCATAAAGTAAAAATTCGATTTAAATTCTATAAATAATCATATCAGAATAATCATCGATGAAAATAAGAATTAAAAAAAATTAAATTGATTATAAAATATATGTTTTGTTGCTGGAAGATTAGAAACTCAACAAATTCAAAAAATTCAAATGAAAATTCAACAGGTGTAAATATTAAAATATTCAAAAAAATTCAAAAGAAACATGAAACAAAAATAAATTGACATTAAAAAAATTATAAAAAGCATTTTTATTTTTTTTAATTTTTGCATTTTTAGAATTCATTATATAAGATTATCTGATGGTACTCTATTAAAAATTCAAATTATTAATAATTAATAATATTCTTAATGTTTAATATCTTCAGATTCAAACTAAATTTTTCGGACATTTATTAATGTTTTACCATGGATAATCAAAAAAAACGAGAAATATACTTTTCAACTGAAATTAGCTATTATTGTTATTTAAGTATTTATTGAATTTTTTTTATTTAATTGCTTTTAGATTCTCTTACCTAAAATCATCTATGATTCAATTTCATTTTTAAAAAATGTCATCAATAAAATTTAAGGGCTAAAAAATTGTTCGTTCCACTGTCATATACACCCACTATTTTAATCTGCTGGTTTTGACTTGGAGAATTGTGAGAAAAAAACCAGTTCATCGCTTAGGAGGTACCCAAAAATCATTAAAAATGGAAACACAACCCTTAACTTTTTCTGATGGTTCCACCTTTTTGAATAAATCACATTTACTCAGAGTTGATGGCTGATGGCATCTTTGGCTGAATTTAATTTCCTTATATAAAGTTATACCGAAGGAACAAAAATTATATTTCTAGGAGATTTATTTAATCAGATGATTATATAAATAAAATTAAGCAATTTTGTATGTTGGGAAAAGATCTGGTTCTAACTAGGGTTGAGCGGGACCGGGATTTTTCACAAAAACCGGGACCGGGATTGACTGGTACTAGGCAAAACTGGTCAGGGACTAGGTCTTCCAATCGGGACCGGGACTGATCGGGACTAGACTTAAAATTTTAAAATTTTTTTAAACAAAAATGAAAAAATAATGCTTAATATTTCCGCAAAATGGAAATTGCGAAAATTTTGGGAACTTTGAAAATCAGAGGTCTAAATTTTGTTATCTGTTATTAAGGCTTGAATCATTTTCGGATTAATGAAAATTTTTGATTTTTTCTAATTTTTTAAAGAAGTGACAATTTTATATTTAATTTTTATTTTTAATTAAAAATTTATGTTGTTTTTTAAATCAAAAACTTATGGTCTTTGGAATGGATCTCGAAAGGAAACCAAAAAGCTCGGATATTACATATGATAGAGGGTGAATGAGGGTACAGTAGGGGGGAAAAATTTTATAAAACATTAGATAATTAAACATCATAACTAATAATGGGAAGCGGATAGAAAATTTTGCATTTTTGGATGAAAAAATTTAGAATTCTTAAGAAAATTTTACCATTTTGACCTAAAATTCTCCAGAAAAATTTGCAAAAATTTCGCCAAAAATGCCACTCTTATTAGAGATGCATTTTGGTCCCCAGTTATGCCGGGTCTTAAAATGGGGACCGAGATTTCCCGGTTTATGAAAAACGTGATCGGGACCGGATACTTGTCCGGGAATCTTGGACCGGTCCCGGTCCCGGTCCCGTTCAACCCTAGTTCCAACTCCGCTCAGAGAGCCAGAGCAAAATTTTTCAGAAGTAATGTAGAAATTGGTAGAGTTATAGTCGGAATCGGAGTCAAAAATTCCCATTTTCCACCATTAGAATGAAGTCCAAAAATCTTTTTCCGAATAGAAAAAGTATGTTTTTGTTTAAAATTCCATATTTTGGAAGTAAAATTATCACTTTTCAATATTGTAGAGAAAAATGCATATTTATTTACTGTTTGTTCATGCCTTATTCTGGACTGCAATCGCCGCATCGCCGGATCCGAGCCCTGACTACGAAATCGGAGGCCCCGTCAATAAAGTACGCCGCTCGCCGGATCCGAACCCTGACTACGAAATCG
>LDKF01000047.1:81804-140717 GCA_001026735.1 Rotylenchulus reniformis
GTACGCCGCTCGCCGGATCCGAACCCTGACTACGAAATCGGAGGCCCCGTCAATAAGGTACGCCGCTCGCCGGATCCGAACCCTGACTACGAAATCGGAGGCCCCGTCAATAAGGTACGCCGTTCGTCAGATTGAAGACCAATAGATTAATCGATTAGAAATTTTTATTAAAAATTTCCTTTTTGTTGTTATTGCTTTATTATTCATAATAAATCTTTTTTTTAATAAGTTATTATATTATTTCGCACTGAACAAATTGTTGAAAACCTCTGTTTGTATTTCAAGAATTTTTGATGTGCTTTTCAAGAATTTTTGATGTCAAGAATTTTTGATGACCTTTTTGATTTCAAGAATTTTTGATGACTGTTTCACTTTTTTTTTAAATTTTTTATTTGAACTCATTAATAACCCTCACAAAAATTATATTAAAAAACAATCATGTTTTGAATTCTTTAATAAACTTTTATTGTTAAAGAAAATTTATTATATGATTCTTTAATAACAATCTTATAAAATCAGTTTTTAGTTTTTTAAAACACCATCATGTTATGTGAGGAATAAATCCAAAATGAAAATTATCATTAAAAACACAGCACAAATCAAATGTAAAAATAGATCAAAACTGAAATGAATCATTAATTAAATATTCCTCAAAAGTTCAATGAGCAGCCAATAACAAAATATCCCCAAGGAAAACATACCTGTTTATCAAATAGAAGAAAAAAAATTTTAAATTAAACATTAAAAAATATTGTTTTTACATTTGGCATCGGGGAGTTAAATTCTTTATCTTTTTATCGTGGCGTGACATTTGCGGACCATACACCATAACTTCATTATAACTCGGTCAAATACATTTTTAAAGAAACCATTTTATTGGCTTAAAATAGTAAAAAAATTACCTATAAAATAAGTCATAGCCGATCTCTAAATTGGCTCACAACAAAATAAGTTATAGCCAGTATACTGTGGATTTTGGCCAAAATAATTATTTTGGCCATAAATTTTTTCATAGTGGACCAATTGGACAGGCTTAGGATAAATTTATAGCTAATTTTTTGCTCTATTTTTATTTGATTATTTTATGAATTAAAACATCACAAGTTAATTTTAAATTAAATTAATTCTTGTGTTAAAAATCAAATTTAAAAAATATTAAACAAAATTATTTTTTATTATACTTTTTTTGTAATATTTTGCATTAAATTTTTTAGATTTGAACCCATTATCTTTTGTCTCCTCTTGTTGTTGTTTTTCGGAATTCGCTTACAGAAAGTTGAACAAAAAAGAGAAAGAGGAGAGTTCGGAGGAGGGGAAAGATAAGTCAATGCGCAAAGAAATTAAAAAAAAAAAGAAGAAAAATTCAGGCGCAAAACAACTAATGAATCATATAGCAATCATTATCTTCTCAAGAATAGATCCGTAAGTAATTAAAGAATAGAAATATTAATAAAATTAATTATTTGATTCGGCACTACAACAATGCAGCAGCTGAAAAAATGAAGTCGCTGAAATAACATGGGGATCAGCCAACTTGATACCAAACCACTTCGATACCCGTACCAACCCTACCATCTCGATACCGTCTATGAATACATGATGACTTTACATAGTGACCCGGCAATCTATGACAACCAGCGGGGCTTAGGCAAATTCAAGGTTCGATAGGTAGGGCTGAAGGATTATTAGTATTTTGATGTGGATTCTTAGATTATTAGGTACGTTGGGCTCGCCGAAGACGAATCCAACAGTAAAATCATCATTGAAAACTAATAACCCTTTAGCACTTACCTGTTGAACCGGCACAACCCTGTTTGAATTTTATACAGTATAAGAAAGTAAATTAGCAATTTTTTATCACATCACTTTGGTTATTAAATTGAAAATTTTAAATGTAAAATAAAATTATTTTTTCTTAGTTAGTGGTATCGAGATGGTAGGCTTGGTATCGAGATGGTAGGCGGTCAAATAACATTAGGATTTTCAGTCGAACTAATATCCTCTACGTCATATGATGTGTGCGCCAAATCTATCGTCATTGTCAGATTCAGATACTACATTCTTGGAGGTCTCTAGATGCATAATTCTACCTTTTAAAATTTTTATATCCAAAACCCTAACGTATTTCAATTTCGAAAATTTTTGAACAATGAAAGCCTCGATTAATCGAAGAGATGACAATGGACGAAAGATTTTTTCCTCATTCACGTGAACAAATCGGTGACATCTCGGTGAAGAATACATGAAATTTGAAGAGCCAAAATGGATCGAAGCAAAAAACTTTTGTTCAAAATTTGCTAAAATTAGAAAATTAATGTTTTCCATGAGAGGCAATTGGTGCCCATTGAAAAGCATTATTCAATTAGCATGATTCTCTGTACTCATCCAGTTTAAATGTTTAACCATCATAATTGTCCTTTTTTACAGATCTATCAAAATCTGTGATATAACTGCTTCATAATAAAACTCATAAAAATTTAAAAAAGAATAAAAATTTGATAATTATCCATTTATATGGAATGAAAAGACAACATGAGTTTTTGATACAGGAAAACTAGCAACTTTCCCTTTTTTTGTTTTTAAATTTTAATAAGTAAATATTTTTAAGAAAATCTCGTGTGCCGAAGGAGCCGCCAGTCTTCTTTTTTTTATTTTGAGTTTTTAATAATGCTTTTTTATCTATGTTTTTTAATTTTTAAAAACGATCCAGCACCGTTAAATATTTGCTAATTTCTTAAACATCCCTCAAAATTCGAAATGAGAAGCAATCAATAACAAAATATCGCTAGGACAAAAGCACATGAGAATTTGAATCACCAGAAATGAATAATTGAAATGGAAAAGGCTTGGCTTGTGCCTTCCATGCTATTGAAAAGAATCGATTTATTTTAATTTTTCTTATTTAAATTAAAGTATTTTCGGGTAGTTTTATCCATTTGTGATTTGTTGGGGATCTTTTATTATTATTTTTTGCTTATTGAGAGAAATTTACTAAAATTCATTATGAGAGTCTTAAAATTAAGAATTTTTCAATTTTTTCAAAAAAAATTAACCATCAAAACCAGCCCAATGATTAGTTTGTGGTATAGAATTTGATTTCTTTAGGTATGATAATTTTGTCCAAAGTCATAAAAACAATTGAAAATAATTATTCAGCAGTGAACTCAGACCACATATACATAGTTCAAATTTTATGATGATTAGAATCCCTATTGAAAGCTCAGTTTTCTCAGATTTAACAAAAAAAACTTGATCTCGATTTTAATACACAAAGCAGTTTATTTTTTATTACAGCTAAATACCCACGGAAAAAATTCTTTATTAAAATTATTTAAAAACAATAAAAATATGGATCAAAGTTATTCTAAAAAAAAGAAAGAAAAATAAAGTTATTTTCAATATAATAAGGTTAAAAATTATTTTATTTGTAAAAATTGAAATATTTTTATTTAGAGAATCTACTATTTGATCTAATGACTATGTTCAATACACCGACAATTCTTCGTAGCGTTTTTGGACTTTACCTTCTGCTGGGGATGGCGGCATTCCTGCTGTTGGTGTACGTAGTGCAGGTTCCGCCGATGTTCGGCAGCACATTCGATGAATGGAATAATTTGTACACCATCAGCAGCAAAATTAACGATGGGACAACTTATTCGGCGGAAAACAGTGCTGATTTTCCTGAAGCGAATAAAAACAAAGTGAAAATCATTATAATTATGGACATAGAACAAAAATGTATATTAATCGTTTTGTTGTGTAGTTATTTGCTCGAACCATGAATGAGATACGGTATTTCCTCAAAATAAGACCCCATTTTACTGCTCTAAAATAAGTCCACTCTTTCAGGTGAATTGAAAAAAAAAACGATACACCGTAGTTCCGCTAATAAATTTTATTTTATTTCAACCAACCTCTAACCTTATTTTAGAGGGAATATGGTAGGCTAAAAATTATAAAAGAAAGCATATTCAAAAATTTATGCTCAATTTTTTGGGTTTCTTATTATTTGGATTTCCTTGATTTTAAATTTTATTATTTCAAAAAAAGTCAATTAAAAATTTTTCAAATGCTATAATAAATTAAAATGAATTTTCAGTGGAATAGATTTTTATTTTTTACAAAATTTTACCAATTTATAGTATATTTTTTATTAGGGCATATTTTTTGGCATTTTTAGTGTACATGTTATGTGCATAATTTTGAAATTTTTTGGACATAAAAAGGTAATTCTAATGTAATGAAATGCAGTAAAATATTTTTACTCAGTGCAATAATGTCGTTCAGACTTTCCAAATTCGCTTCAAAAACATCAACCAGTCTTATCAAATGGACTTCACCTCCCCGTGTCCTCCAAAGACCAAACTTTTACTGTTGTCCATGGCCAGGAGGGACGGCTTCGAGAAGCGCCAAGGCATCCGACAAACCTGGATGGCCGATGCTGTAAATTTAATTTTTAATTTTTTTATCTTAAATTTTTAAGTAATGGAAAGCAAAAACGATTATATTATGCTTTTAAGAGGAAGTAAAATAATAAAATAGAGCTATTACAATTTAATAAATTTTACAATAGGCCATATTTCAAGGAAAAATTTTAGACTTTTTTAGACCAAAAATTCCAAAAGTAAAAAAGGCAGAAATTTATTATATATTTTTGGTTTTTTTGCTTTTCAAATTTCATTATATTTTTTAAATATTTTTTTTTAGAAAAATTTCAAAAATTTTCAGAAAAGTTAAGTTGGAAAAAGCAAAAAAGGCTAATATTAGAGTATAACCCTGAACTATGGCCCCATATTGGCATTTTCGCATAATAACTTAGATTTTCGCATTCCATGCTTAAACGATGACATAAAGTGAGCATCTTTTTTAAAGGCTCCAAAAGTTTAAAATGATTTTCAACCTATTGTTATTAATTTTATTAATTTTTAGTTAAGCGACCAAATTATTCGCTTTTTGGTCGCCGATGCCAATGGAGAAGAAGCACCTGATATGGCAAAGAGGTTAGAGGAGGAACAAGCAACACACGGGGATTTGGTGTTTTTGCTGGGATTTACCGATGTTTACGAGCACATTCACCTCAAAGTAAAATAAAAATAAAAAATATTTATTAAATACACAGCACAATAAAATGATTGTTTTATTAATCAAAAAGTTAAGGACAAATTAAAAATATTTTAATTTAAAGAGTGATCATTTTATCGCATTATAACGACATTTGTTGCACTTTTCCGTAATCGTTTATCAAAAATAACTTAAAAAATTCTAAAGGAATTAAGGAACGGCATCAATAATAAATAAACCGCATATAAACTACTATGCATCTTCAAATTTTACGAGGCCTTAAAATTTTGTGTGTGTAGGAGTCTAGACATGTTCACCCTGATTTTAATAACATCAATAGGATTTGAAAACACTTAATACATGTTGGTATATAAAAATTATTTTTAGTGGTTCGCTGGCTTGCAATGGCAACAGGAATATTGTCGGCACGCGGAATGGGTGATGAAGGCGGACGACGACTCCGTGGTTCATTTGGACCGTTTGGACTATTGGATTGAGCACAAGTTCCGCCAAATTGTTGCCAAACATCCCCTGGTCTACATTGGCTATGTGTACATCAACCCAAAGCCCATCAGGGACAAAGACAGCAAATGGTCAGCCAATTATGATTTATAATTTTTGGTGCTCATTGTCAGTGTAATCATGATAAGAATTTTGCCCCGACATTTGCAGATCACATTATAACTCGGTTTAAACGAAGCCTAGAGAAGTTTGTTAGAAAAATAGAGAAAAAATTAGCTAAAAAATAAGCCTATGCCCATTCAATTCATCTATTGTGAAAAAAAGTTATAGTCAAAATAATATTTTTGGCCAAATTCATACTATTTGGACCATATTTTTTTTATATTTGACCAATTCGAATGGGCTTAGATTCATTTTGTAGGCAATTGTTTCTCTATTTTTGACATCAAACTCATTTTTATAGGTTTCGTTTCAATCGAGTTATGAACAGCAAATTATGAATTATCTGTAAATATCAGGTCTGCAAAAAATCGGCAGTCCAGAGTAATAGTGGCAGCTAACTAGTGGCGAGGCGACTAGTGGTGGGCCACGCCGATAAATACATAAAAATTTCGGTGCTGGGTCGTTTTTCAAAAAATATCAAAACCTAATATGTTCCCCAAAAACTTTTTTGTTAGACTTGTTAGACCAAAACTTACAGCGACAAACTTGTGCAGAATTTTAATGCTCTATCTTTTGGTATTTTAGTTTTTCGAAATTCGAACAAAAAGTTTGAATTTTTCGTGAAATACACTATTTTTCCACAATACGCTATTTTTCCATAAACGCCCATTTTGATATTTTTTGCAAAACGACATAGCATCAAAATTTCCACCAATTTTTGAGTCCTGCAAATTTCCCTGAAATTTTGAAATTTTCTGCCAAAATTAATAAAATAATTATAAACAATTTTACAAACTAGTTATATATCATTTGTACGGAAAACTCTCATCATTGCCTCATCATTGAAAACTTTCATCATTTTAGAGATGGACGGCTTTTTAATAGAGTTGATTAAACATTTTTGTCAAAATTTAGCAAAATTTGATTCAAACATTTTTTCATAGTTTTATCTGTTTATAGTAAACTCTCATTTTCGTCATCAGGTACATCTCGGAGGACGTGTACCCGTTGTCCTGGTACCCGGACTTTATGCAGGGCACCGTGTACCTGACCACCCCTGCCGCGATCTCGGCCATCCTCTCACACAGCAGGGAATGCGTCGGCTTCTACCTGGACGATGTGGTGTTCACCGGACTGCTGGCCGAACTGGCCAACGTGACCAGATCCGACCACAAAGACCACTTCATCTGGGGAACTGAAGTAAACAATTTTATGGGTTTTTTTAAATTTATGGTGGTAATATGGGGTTGTAACAGTCCTAAAAAGGTCATATTTTTAATTCATCCTACCAATAGCAAAATGATAAAAAAATTATCCTTTTATAAAGAAATTCGGTCGTTTTTGTATAAATTTCAAAATAAAATCGCTGTTTTAAGAACTGCTGACGGCCCCTAAAAATTGTTTTTTTTTTTTCATGATTAAGGTCTTTTGGCAAAGAATATTTTGGCCAATTTAGGATCTCAAACTTAATAAATTTTAACAAAAAGTTAAGCCTATGGCAAAATTTTATCAAATATTTTGAGAAAAAACTGATCTCTAGATTTAATTTCTGGAAAATTCCTTTCTATATGGTAAAAGATCAATTTACTGACTTCTAATAAATAAATTGTCATTTATATTGGCATCATCTATGGATATTTATGAGAAAAATAAAAAGTTATTTCAAATGATTTAATACATACATTGTAAAATGAATTAAAAAATCCAAGTCATTATTGTTTTTAGGGGGTGGGACATTATAGGCTAGTCTGTAAGATTTCAGTTCAAACATGTTCCATTTTACTTTATTTTTCTCCAATTTTAGCAAATTTTAATAAATAATTTGTTAATTTGTAGTACGATGAAAAGCATGGCAAATGCGAGGGCGGTGTGCCGACTGCACTTTCAATGTGGGGCGCAGATACACCAAAAGAATTTGAACGACATTATGAAAGATTAAAGTCCATAAATTGCACCAAAATATGATTAGATATTAAACGGCCTTTTAGTTTTTATTTGCTCATTTTTTGTTCTTTGTATTGTAAAATTTTGAACAGAAAAATTCATTCTGTCTCGTCTTTTTTATTTAATATAAAATTGTCTTTTTTATTTAATATAAAATTTATGCCTTAATTATTTAATAAAACTTTGCAAATAATCAATTGGGCTGCCGCTCGTTACCTGAAATTCCCGATTTTCGATACTGATATCGATACTTCGACCTGTAGAGAAATTACAGCGAATTTGGCCATTGGCCATATCTTTTCACAAAGA
Organism: Rotylenchulus reniformis; assembly: GCA_001026735.1. Classification (NCBI taxonomy): domain Eukaryota; kingdom Metazoa; phylum Nematoda; class Chromadorea; order Rhabditida; family Hoplolaimidae; genus Rotylenchulus; species Rotylenchulus reniformis. The sequence continues at coordinate 89,743 of LDKF01000047.1, forward strand.
TGCAATTCTAGTGAGCTTAGGCTGATTTTGCTTTATTTTTGGATACAAAAATTATTTTCTCTAGTTTAATTTTGAAGCGAGTCATAGCAGAGGCCATAAATGTCTTACTTATTTGTTAGTGGGGCCATAAGAGTCTTTAACCCACTTAATTTTTGTTTTTTGTTTCTTTTGTGATAGCCTTTGGACTATGAAGCTTCTTGAATTTTAATTTTGTCATTTTTGAGGCTCGGAAGTTGAAATTAAATTAAAAAATTCAAAATAAAAAATATGACAAAATTCTAAAAAATATATTTGGCATTTTTTATGCCCCTAGTAGCTTAAATTTCACTTACTTATTTTTATTTTGTAATATTCAATTTCTTTTATTAACCTAAGCCATTTGGCACTTGTGAAATAAAGCACGTAATTTTTACACCTAAATTACACCATTTTCAGATGATCATCATCATCATTACCTCCCCAGATACCATTTGCAATTCTGAAAGTGAATTCTGGCCCATCGGAATGGTCCTCGATGAAGATTTTTGTCCCATCACAGGAAAAAATGGCCAGCAGCAGTTAATGGCGTTCATTTATTCCGTTTCGATCACAAGAGTTTTCGGTGACAATCACTTTCCAAAAAAACCCAAAACTCGGTTAAGAAATTTTTTAGATTCCTAGAAATTAAAATTTTTTTGAATAAATTTTCATGTGCGAGAATTTTAAAAAAATGCACAATCATATTTTTTAAAAATATTTTTAAAAATTAAAAAAAATTTTTTCTAAAACATCAAATATTTATAGAAAATTTGAAAGAAATTTGTTGTTTTTCAGAGTATTGAAAATTTTGAATTTTTAAATTTCCAAAAAATAGGTTATGCTCGAAAAATTCAAAATGTTTTACGAAATGTAAAATTTATAAAAATTTTCTAGATCAATTTGCTTACAATTTTCTCCTTACGTAAGCTTTAGAAAATTATTTATGATTGGAACATTTTGTGGCTATTTTTAATTTTGTCAATCAATTTGTTCAAGGTTTTATTTTTACAGATTTTTTTGTCCCTTTTCAATCGATTATGCTCTATACAAAAATAATTCCTAATATTTTGGCATTGTGTCTTCTACTGGGGATCATTGTGTTTTTGGTGTGCATTATGAAAGTTCAGCTGATGTTCAACAAGGAATTGAACACCAGCAAAAATGAAGATGGAAATATTTTGGTGAAAGAAAATAAAAATATTTAAAAAAAATTTGAGTCGAAAATAAAACAACATAACCAATTCTAAATAATTTTTTTAACATGTTTGAATTCTAACACCATGAAAATAACATTGTGTAATCACTTTATTAAGACCTTCCAAATTCGCTTCAAAAACATCAACCAGTCTTATCAAATGGACTTCGCCTCCCCGTGTCCTCCAAAGACCAAACTTTTACTGTTGTCCATGGCCAGGAGGGACGGTTTCGAGAAGCGAGAAGGCATCCGACAAACCTGGATGGCCGATGCGGTGAATTAAAATAATTATTTATCTTTTCTAACAATGCCAATTTGGGGACTAAAATTCTAGAAATATTAATTTTCTAGGGTAAGAAATTTTAATAACTTGTATTTTGACACTCCTCTTTAAAAAAATTCACAGAAATTCAATAACTCAAAAAGGCAAGGTATAAAATTTTGGAAGTTTTTTTTATCTAATATACCTATTTAAGAAATTTCTATGACCCCTAATGGCCGACTATATTATTTTTCAAATTCTTTATTTTTATTTTTATTATTTTAACTTTATTTTATTCAGGAAGACAATCAAATTATTCGCTTTTTGATCGCCGATGCCATTGGAGAAGAAGCGCTTGATATGGCGAAGAGATTGGAGGAGGAACAAGCAACACACGGGGATTTGGTATTTTTGCGGGGATTTACCGATGTTTATGAGCACATTCATCTCAAAGTAAAATAAAAATAAAAATATACCTATACTTAAATGAATATAATATAATACAATAAAAAAATTATAAATAAAAATTCGCATTTTAGCAATTTTTCTTAAATTTTCAATATACTACTATTATATTATCTCTAAAATAAGCATCCCTTCTAAAAGAAATATCCCTAAGAGGAATATTGAAAAATAAACATTATGCTCTTTAGAAGAATATGGCGATTTCGAGCATTTTAGCCCGAAAGTCGAGAAGTCGAGGAAATAATTCTCATCCAACAAGTCTTTTATTTTGATCTAATAATATTCGAATTTCTAAACCGGATATACTCTCGTGTAAAGCATATTTGAAAATAAATTAAAGAGCAACCGCTTCCTATAAAATTTTAAAAAATTTAGAATTTTACGGGGAGAGTGTGAAAAAGAGACATGAAGTAAAAAAAAGTGCCTGGAAATTAATTTTTCTTATTAAAAAATAATTTTTAGTGGTTCGCTGGCTTGCAATGGCAACAAGCTCACTGTGCTGATGCCGAATGGGTGATGAAGGCGGACGACGACTCCGTGGTGTATTTGGACCGTTTGGACCATTGGATTGAGCACAAGTTCCGCCAAATTGTGGCCAAATATCCCCTGGTCTACATTGGCTATGTGTTCAACATCAACCCGAAGCCCATCAGGGACAAAAAAAGCAAATGGTCAGTCAGCCAATTGATGATGTTACAGATTAATTACAAATTTATCGAGGCCAACTTCAAATTTCCCGAAAATTTTCAAAAATCACATTTTGAGGAAAATTTTTAAAAATTTTCAAGGAGATTCAAAAAGTTAAAAGGACTAAATAAAGCATATAATATTGCATATACTGGCTCTAAGTATTTAGCAAGCTTCTAAAAAAAGTTTCAAGGGATAAAGACATGGCACCGATTACATCCATCAACATCCAACCAAAAAATTTTTTCAATAAATTATATACAACAAAAAATTATGTTAAGGTACATCTCCGAGGAAGTGTACCCGTTGCCCTGGTACCCGGACTTTATGCAGGGCACTGTGTACCTGACCACCCCGGCCACCATCTCGGCCATCCTCTCCCACAGCAGGGAATGTGTCGGCTTCTACCTGGACGATGTTGTGTTCACCGGACTGATGGCCGAACTGGCCAACGTGACCAGATCCGACCACAAAGACCACTTCATTTGGGGCACTGAAGTAAACAATTTTACGGGGTTTTTTAAATTTATGATGGTAATGTAACAGTCCTAAAAAGGTCATAATTTTTTATTCATCCTATCAATAAGAAGATTTATAAAGAATATAAATAGATAAAGAATTTATAAAGAAATTCGTTCGTTTTTGTATAAATTTCTGAATAAAGTTGTTGTTTTAAGAACTGCTGATGGCCCATAAAAATTGTTTTTCATTATTAAGGTCTTTTGGCAAAGAATATTTTTGCCAGTTTAGGATAAAACTTACCGTAAAACCTGTATTACAATCCCCGGGGGTTATATTTTTCAACCTCCCTCCAGAGTGGGTGTGTGTCTATTACAGGGGGTTCAATTAGGAGGGGGGTTATAATTCAGGTTTTACGGTAATGAATTTTAATAAAAAGTAAGCCTGTGGCAAAATTTTATCAAGGATCTTACAAATATGGGAAAATTCCTTTCTATATGGTAATAAAAGATTAATTTACTGACCTCTAATCAATAAATTATATGTAATTTATCTTGGCATTATCTATTGATATTTATGATAAAAATAAAAAGTTATTTCAAATGATTTAATAGATACATTGTAAAATGAATTTAAAAAATTCATGCCATTATTGTTTTAAAGGGGTGGAACACTAAAAATAGGCTAGTCTGAACGATTTCAGTTTACGGTATTCTTCTCCAATTTTAGCAAATTTTAATAAATAATTTGTTAATTTGTAGTACGATGAAAAGCATGGCAAATGCGAGGGCGGTGTGCCGACTGCACTTTCAATGTGGGGCGCAGATACACCAAAAGAATTTGAACGACATTATGAAAGATTAAAGTCCATAAATTGCACCAAAATATGATTAGATATTAAACGGCCTTTTAGTTTTTATTTGCTCATTTTTTTGTTCTTTGTATTGTAAAATTTTGAACAGAAAAATTCATTCTGTCTCGTCTTTTTTATTAAATATAAAATTGTCTTTTTTATTAAATATAAAATTGTCTTTTTTATTTAATATAAAATTGTCTTTTTTATTTAATATTAAAATTTATGCCTTAATTATTTGATAAAACTTTGCAAATAATCAATTGGGCTGCTGCTCGTTACCTGAAATTCCCGATTTTCGATACTGATATCGATACTTCTACCTGTAGAGAAATTACAGCGAATTTGGCCATTGGCCATATCTTTTCACAAAGATGCAATTCTAGTGAGCTTAGGCTGATTTTGCTTTATTTTTGGATACAAAAATTATTTTCTCTAGTTTAATTTTGAAGCGAGTCATAGCAGAGGCCATAAATGTCTTACTTATTTGTTAGTGGGGCCATAAGAGTCTTTAACCCACTTAATTTTTGTTTTTTGTTTCTTTTGTGATAGCCTTTGGACTATGAAGCTTCTTGAATTTTAATTTTGTCATTTTTGAGGCTCGGAAGTTGAAATTAAATTAAAAAATTCAAAATAAAAAATATGACAAAATTCTAAAAAATATATTTGGCATTTTTTATGCCCCTAGTAGCTTAAATTTCACTTACTTATTTTTATTTTGTAATATTCAATTTCTTTTATTAACCTAAGCCATTTGGCACTTGTGAAATAAAGCACGTAATTTTTACACCTAAATTACACCATTTTCAGATGATCATCATCATCATTACCTCCCCAGATACCATTTGCAATTCTGAAAGTGAATTCTGGCCCATCGGAATGGTCCTCGATGAAGATTTTTGTCCCATCACAGGAAAAAATGGCCAGCAGCAGTTAATGGCGTTCATTTATTCCGTTTCGATCACAAGAGTTTTCGGTGACAATCACTTTCCAAAAAAACCCAAAACTCGGTTAAGAAATTTTTTAGATTCCTAGAAATTAAAATTTTTTTGAATAAATTTTCATGTGCGAGAATTTTAAAAAAATGCACAATCATATTTTTTAAAAATATTTTTAAAAATTAAAAAAAATTTTTTCTAAAACATCAAATATTTATAGAAAATTTGAAAGAAATTTGTTGTTTTTCAGAGTATTGAAAATTTTGAATTTTTAAATTTCCAAAAAATAGGTTATGCTCGAAAAATTCAAAATGTTTTACGAAATGTAAAATTTATAAAAATTTTCTAGATCAATTTGCTTACAATTTTCTCCTTACGTAAGCTTTAGAAAATTATTTATGATTGGAACATTTTGTGGCTATTTTTAATTTTGTCAATCAATTTGTTCAAGGTTTTATTTTTACAGATTTTTTTGTCCCTTTTCAATCGATTATGCTCTATACAAAAATAATTCCTAATATTTTGGCATTGTGTCTTCTACTGGGGATCATTGTGTTTTTGGTGTGCATTATGAAAGTTCAGCTGATGTTCAACAAGGAATTGAACACCAGCAAAAATGAAGATGGAAATATTTTGGTGAAAGAAAATAAAAATATTTAAAAAAAATTTGAGTCGAAAATAAAACAACATAACCAATTCTAAATAATTTTTTTAACATGTTTGAATTCTAACACCATGAAAATAACATTGTGTAATCACTTTATTAAGACCTTCCAAATTCGCTTCAAAAACATCAACCAGTCTTATCAAATGGACTTCGCCTCCCCGTGTCCTCCAAAGACCAAACTTTTACTGTTGTCCATGGCCAGGAGGGACGGTTTCGAGAAGCGNAGTCCATAAATTGCACCAAAATATGATTAGATATTAAACGGCCTTTTAGTTTTTATTTGCTCATTTTTTTGTTCTTTGTATTGTAAAATTTTGAACAGAAAAATTCATTCTGTCTCGTCTTTTTTATTAAATATAAAATTGTCTTTTTTATTAAATATAAAATTGTCTTTTTTATTTAATATAAAATTGTCTTTTTTATTTAATATTAAAATTTATGCCTTAATTATTTGATAAAACTTTGCAAATAATCAATTGGGCTGCTGCTCGTTACCTGAAATTCCCGATTTTCGATACTGATATCGATACTTCTACCTGTAGAGAAATTACAGCGAATTTGGCCATTGGCCATATCTTTTCACAAAGATGCAATTCTAGTGAGCTTAGGCTGATTTTGCTTTATTTTTGGATACAAAAATTATTTTCTCTAGTTTAATTTTGAAGCGAGTCATAGCAGAGGCCATAAATGTCTTACTTATTTGTTAGTGGGGCCATAAGAGTCTTTAACCCACTTAATTTTTGTTTTTTGTTTCTTTTGTGATAGCCTTTGGACTATGAAGCTTCTTGAATTTTAATTTTGTCATTTTTGAGGCTCGGAAGTTGAAATTAAATTAAAAAATTCAAAATAAAAAATATGACAAAATTCTAAAAAATATATTTGGCATTTTTTATGCCCCTAGTAGCTTAAATTTCACTTACTTATTTTTATTTTGTAATATTCAATTTCTTTTATTAACCTAAGCCATTTGGCACTTGTGAAATAAAGCACGTAATTTTTACACCTAAATTACACCATTTTCAGATGATCATCATCATCATTACCTCCCCAGATACCATTTGCAATTCTGAAAGTGAATTCTGGCCCATCGGAATGGTCCTCGATGAAGATTTTTGTCCCATCACAGGAAAAAATGGCCAGCAGCAGTTAATGGCGTTCATTTATTCCGTTTCGATCACAAGAGTTTTCGGTGACAATCACTTTCCAAAAAAACCCAAAACTCGGTTAAGAAATTTTTTAGATTCCTAGAAATTAAAATTTTTTTGAATAAATTTTCATGTGCGAGAATTTTAAAAAAATGCACAATCATATTTTTTAAAAATATTTTTAAAAATTAAAAAAAATTTTTTCTAAAACATCAAATATTTATAGAAAATTTGAAAGAAATTTGTTGTTTTTCAGAGTATTGAAAATTTTGAATTTTTAAATTTCCAAAAAATAGGTTATGCTCGAAAAATTCAAAATGTTTTACGAAATGTAAAATTTATAAAAATTTTCTAGATCAATTTGCTTACAATTTTCTCCTTACGTAAGCTTTAGAAAATTATTTATGATTGGAACATTTTGTGGCTATTTTTAATTTTGTCAATCAATTTGTTCAAGGTTTTATTTTTACAGATTTTTTTGTCCCTTTTCAATCGATTATGCTCTATACAAAAATAATTCCTAATATTTTGGCATTGTGTCTTCTACTGGGGATCATTGTGTTTTTGGTGTGCATTATGAAAGTTCAGCTGATGTTCAACAAGGAATTGAACACCAGCAAAAATGAAGATGGAAATATTTTGGTGAAAGAAAATAAAAATATTTAAAAAAAATTTGAGTCGAAAATAAAACAACATAACCAATTCTAAATAATTTTTTTAACATGTTTGAATTCTAACACCATGAAAATAACATTGTGTAATCACTTTATTAAGACCTTCCAAATTCGCTTCAAAAACATCAACCAGTCTTATCAAATGGACTTCGCCTCCCCGTGTCCTCCAAAGACCAAACTTTTACTGTTGTCCATGGCCAGGAGGGACGGTTTCGAGAAGCGCCAAGGCATCCGACAAATCTGGATGGCCGATGCGGTGAATTAAATTAATTATTTATCTTTTCTAACAATGCCAATTTGGGAACTAAAGTTCTAGAAATATTATTTTTTAGGGTAACAAATTTTAATATCGTGAATATTGGCTCTCCTCTTTTAAAAATTTCAAAAATTTCATAGAAATTCGATAACTCAAAAAGGCAAGGTATAAAATTTTGGAAGTTTTTTATCAAATATATCTAAGAAATTTCTATAAACCCTAATGGCCGACTTTTAAATATTTTTTCAAGTTCTTTATTTTTATTATTTTTATTATCAATATTATTTATTTTTTTTAGTTAAGCGACCAAATTATTCGTTTTTTGATCGCTGATGCCAATGGAGAAGAAGCATCTGATATAGGAAAGAGATTGGAGGAGGAACAAGCAACACACGGGGATTTGGTGTTTTTGAGGGGATTTACCGATGTTTATAAGCACATTCACCTCAAAGTAAAATAAAAATAAAAAATATACTTAAATGAATATAATAAAAAAATTATTTAAAAATTCAAAATCATTTTCCATTTTTAATATAATACTACCGTATTCTCTCTAAAATAACTCACCCTAAAGAGGGCTAAAAAATTGGCATTATGCATGGTAATTTCTCTAAGTTATGTTATGATAGTGAAAAAAATTCAGCCAAACAGCCTTTTATTTTGATCTAATAATGTTCGAATTTAAAAGATTTTAAAAATTTTCATATACCTAAATCCGAAAACTCATACAGTAGTATTCAGCACATTTGAAAATAACAAAATTAAAATTTTACGGGGAGGGCGTAAAATAGAGACATGAAGCAAAAAAGTACTTGGAAATTATTTTTCTTGATTAAAATTTTTTTAGTGGTTTGCCGGTTTGCAATGGCAACAAGCCCACTGTGCCGATGCCGAATGGGTGATGAAGGCGGACGACGACTCCGTGGTGCATTTGGCGCGTTTAGACCATTGGATTGAGCACAAATTCCGCCAAATTGTTGCCAAACATTCCCTGGTCTTCATTGGCTATGTGTTCAACATCAACCCGAAGCCCATTAGAGACAAAGAAAGCAAATGGTAAGCCAATTATGATGTTATAGATTAATTATAAATTTTTCGAGACCAACTTAAAATTTTCCCGAAAATTTTCAAAATTTTCAAAAAATCATATTTTGAGGAATTTTTCAGGGAGATTCAAAAAGTTAAAGGGACTTAATAAAGCATATAATATTGCATATACTGGCCTTTAGTATTTCTGGCCTAGCAAGCTTCTAAAAAAGTTTCAAGGGATAAAGATATAGCACCGATTATATCCTTCAACATCCAACCAAAAAGTTGTTTCAATAATTATACAAACAAGAAATTATGCTAAGGTATATCTCGGAGGAAGTGTACCCGTTGTCCTGGTACCCGGACTTCATGCAGGGCACCGTCTACCTGACCACCTCGGACACCATCTCGGCCATCCTCTCACACAGCAGGGAATGTGTCGGCTTCTACCTGGACGATGTTGTGTTCACCGGACTGCTGGCCGAACTGGCCAACGTGGCCAGATCCAACCACAGAAACCACTTTATTTGGGGCACTGACGTAAAAATTTATTGGATTTATAGGATAGTATAAGGGATATGGGTTGTAGTAGTATCAATATAAGATAGAAGTCAATAGTTACCCCAGGAAATATCTGATTTTTTTTAAATCACATAAATTCACAAAATTTTATTCCCGAAAATAAATGGTATAAAAAATAATTCATTAATACGTATTCAGGAATTCATTCGATTTCAAAAAATCCGTCTATGACATATTTAGTTCCAATTAAAAAAACTAAATAAATGCATTTATTAATTTATAGTATGATGAAAAGCATGGCAACTGCGAGGGTGGTGTGCCGACTGCACTTTCAATGTGGGGAGCAGACACACTAAAGGATTTTGAACGACATTATGGAAGATTAAAGTCCATAAATTGCACCAAAACAGAAAAATGATTTAGATTAAAACTGTTTAATTTTTTATTTAATTATTTTTGTTCTTGTTATTGTAAAATTTTGAACTGAAAATTTTATTTCTTGTCCTCATTTTATATATATTAAATTTGCTCCCTAATTATTTATAAAATCTTTGCAAATCCACGTGGTTTTGCTGCCTGAAATTCTCTGATTTTCGATAAACATTAGATGCAAATACTTGAATCTGATAACGATACTGGGTGCAAATCACGGATTTTCTTCATAAAGTGATTGTGGCAATTGACTGTTGTTCCGGCTTCTGGTCTGTTCCCGACATCTGATTTCCCACGCCCGATCACAGAGGAAAGGATGGCCATTACCATCCATAATTTCACGCAAGTCGACGGAATTATCGACGATCTTGATCTCCCCGTCCCGCCCACTTCTCCCGTCGCTTTGTACATATTCTCATTGATCAGATTCACATTCACTTTCAACACAAAACAATTTTTCTCTCGAAGAAATAAATCTTTTCATAAACTTTGAGTAGGGTTTCGGGGTCGAGCCCAAAGTCGGGTGAGAAATTTCGGGGTCGAAATTTCGGAGAGGATTCGGGGTCGAATCCGAAAAGTGAGCGGAATTATCGGGGTCGAAATTCCGAATTTTTTGGACTAAGATCGGGTCCTAATTTTGGCGGGAAAGAGGTCCTGTTAGAAGGGCATCGGAAAGAAAATTGATCACCCTACATATCAACATTTCCCTCCCCCTTTTCCGCCGTTGATTTGGCCTTTTGGCTTTTGTCCATCGATTATTACGCCATTCCCGATTGCCCCCTTTGCTCGTTCGAGAGCTTTTCCCCTCCAATTATTTCTCAGCCAAGGCCAAGCTTGGGCGGCCTTTCGACCGCTTCCTGTTCTTCTCGACTTGTGCTCAACGGACATTCTACCCTTCTAAATCTGTGTCCGAACAGTGGCGACCCTCGAACCTGTGTGCGCAAGCAGAGGAGCAAGAGAGTATTAATAGACCGGTGGGCGAAATCCAATTAATATAATATTCTCGTTAGAGAGAATACAAAGGGTTTTCGGTTTGGTTCACTATGATTTTTTGGGGTCAAATTTGCGTTTAAAAATCTAAAGTACAATCTGAAAAATTTGGTAAATTATTTTCTTAGAGTAATTTCCGAAAAAAAAAGAATTTTTCGGTGCATAAGATTTTGGCACCGAATACCTGTTAGTAGGATTTAACTTTCCTTGTCCTTCTATGCCCATTTTGCTGTCTCTCTAAAGGGTGTCGCGATGTGTTCAACCGACCACAATTACCTACATCTTGATTGTCCCTCGAACCTGCGGGCGCAAGCAGAAGAGTAAAACCGGTGGGCGAATACCGATTTGAAAAAATTCTCGTTAGGGAGAAGAAAATTTTTCTTATTTTTTCTTTTCTACCATTTTTAAGGAAATTTCATCAAAAAATTCATCCATTTGAGAAGATATTTTTTATTTTTTTTAGAAAAATAACGTGTGAAGAAAGATTTGGAAAAACCGATACAGCGAAAATTTTGAAAAATCCAATGAAGTAAATTTTTGAATAAAAATCTGGTGAGCAAAATTTTTGCGATAATATCCTATCAAATAAAAATTAGAACAAAACCCGTTAGTAGGCATTTTTTGACTATATAAAAAATATTTAAAAAAAAAAAAGAAAGCGAAATTTCTGGCTGTTTTAAAGGTATTGTTGATTCAAAAAAAAATTTAAAAAAAAACTAAATCCGTTAATGAATATAATTATTTAGAAAATAAAAATATTATATTTTTTAAAGCAAGAATTTATTTGTCTTGTTCGAAGGACTTTGTTCCCCTCGCTTTCTGGCATGTTAGGTAAGTAGAAATTTTTTGTTAGCCCAAACTATCAAACTATAATCCATGTCACCGCGGACTGGGCAGCAGATTGCAATGATGTAAAAAAAATCTCGTTAGAGAGGAGAAATACTTTATCTTATCTCGTTTGCGGGATTTTTAGTCATCTTATCAAAAATTTCAGTATTTTATTTTTTTTTGTTGTAAATTTTAGTATTTTTTGAAAAAATTATTTTCAATGAAATTATGGAAAAGGGAATATATCATGGTAAAAAAAATTTTTTTTATTAGTAAACAGAAAATGATTAATAATTAGAATTCGAATATAAATTAACATACTTAAAAGAGATTTAAAAAAATGCTTTCTCCACTGTTTAATTTTTCTTTCTCATTAACAAAAACTAAAATTGGAGATTAATAAATAAAAAATGAACATAAATACATTATATACAACTTTGAAAGTGCTAAGGAGAGTTCGAAAAATTTTAAACCTCTGTTAGTAGAGTTGAATAAGAATTAAATAAAAAATTAAAAAATAAATAAATTTTACTCTCTACTATGACAGATGTATAATATGGAAAACCAATAGATAAAAACAAAATCATGAAAGAGAGCCAGTAAATTTTAGTAGGATCGTTTGAGATCCAGATGTAGCCGTTAGTCTTGTATTATATAACCATACGGTATTTAACAGATTTTAAATATGAAAGTATTATGAAAATGAACCGTTAGAGGTTAAATTGGTTTTGATTTTCTTAATTCAACGGTTTTTTCCGGTTCCTTACAGGTGTTCTGCGTTTTCTGGTGGGAGTGTTCCGGCTTCCGGTCTGTTCCCGGCACCTGATTTCTCACGCCCAATGACAGAGGGAAGGATGGCCATTACCATCCATATTTCCACACTAGTCGATGGAATTATCGACGATCTTGATCTCCCCGTCCCGCCCACTTCTCCCGTCGCTTTGTACATATTCTCATTGATCAGATTCACATTCACTTTCAACACAAAACAATTTTTCTCTCGAAGAAATAAATCTTTTCATAAACTTTGAGTAGGGTTTCGGGGTCGAGCCCAAAGTCGGGTGAGAAATTTCGGGGTCGAAATTTCGGAGAGGATTCGGGGTCGAATCCGAAAAGTGAGCGGGATTATCGGGGTCGAAATTCCGGATTTTTGGATTTAGATTGGGCTTAATTTTGGCGCGAAAGAGGTCCTGTTAGAAGGGCATCGAAAAGATAATTGATCATCCTACATATCAACATTTCCATCCGCCTTTTCCGCCGTTGTTGATTTGGCCTTTTGGCTTTTGTCCATCGATTATTACGCTATTCTCGATTGCCCCCTTTGCTCGTTCGAGAGCTTTTCCCCTCCAATTATTTCTCAGCCAAGGCCAAGTTTGGACGGCCTTTCGACCGCTTCCTGTTCTTCTCGACTTGTGCTCAACGGACATTCTACCCAACTAAAACTTGATTGTCCGAACAGTGGCGACCCTCGAACCTGTGGGCGCAAGCAGAGGAGCAAGAGAGTATTAATAGACCGGTATCGCAATGTGTTCTACCGACTAAATTGCCTACATCTTGATTGTCCGAACAGTGGCAACCCGCAACCTGCACTCATCAAGGCAGTTTGCTCGACCAACCCAGCAACCAGACCATTGTCAAGTTGGATTGGCCAGGTTAAGTAAAGGCTGAATACAACCAAAATATACCCGTTAGGGGGCAACAAAAAAAAGTATAACTGATTTCTTGTTTGAAAAATATAATTGATTAAAATTTGCACATTAAGGCCTATTCTAAGGGATCCCGTGTATAAAAAGTTACCATTAGTAGTATATTGTTTTTAAGAAATTATTTCTGTAGTCCTAAAATAATAAAAAATAATAATACACTAATACCCAGAAATGAAGCGACTCACCATTTAAGACCTATTATATGTATAGAGATAGAGCCATGAACTTCAGAACAAAATGAAATCCTCTGTTAGAAGAGTTGACTGATATCAAAAAGTAAATAACAGAGACAATCAACTAAAATCTCCGATGCTTATATAGAGATACAAATATTAAGATCGTATATAAAATTTTGCACATTTCAAAATAATCAAAAGGTAATCACAGCAATAAATAAAAACATTTTGGGATTTACAGATCCACAGATGTGAATATACAGTACAAAAGGTCAGATGCCGTTAGTGGCAATACAAACCCCAAAAGTAGTAAATTCGAACCCGATAAAACTTTTTTCTACTTCGAGTGGGTATAGATCAATGTACATAAAAAAACATGTACATAAAAAACACAAATCCAGACTGGATTGGTAACACATAGATAATAGAATGGTTAACATATCCAAATTTATTTATTAATTCTATGCATCTTCTAAATCCCGGAGAAAATTTCCATTAAATTAGGGAGCAAAATTCATCTTCTAATTAAAGAAGAAATGATATAAACTTATCCACAGTATTAAATATTTCGATATTTCAATTATTCAAAAGTTTCATGTGTAAAAATAAGGCCCTTAACCATAATCAAAACACAGCCAATGTCAATAAGCTAAAAAATAGTCAATTATAGCATCTGATTTTGGATTGTATGCTATCAAGGATATCGATTTTAAATATAAGCTAGTTAGTCAACTCATTTTAAATGAAAAAAGTTTGAAGACCAATTAAAAACACAAAAATATTTTAATTTGTAACCAACTCATAGAAAGTGGAATCGAAAATAGAACATATAAAATGTGGATATGAAAAAAAAGATAAAATTGACTTAATTTGATTATTGTTCGGCTGCAATAATTCTTTTTTAATAATTCTTTTCTCCTTTCGAGACGAACCGTTGGTGGTTTTTTTGCCCAACCATTAGTGTTTCTATTTTTTTCGGTCTAGATCCATTGCAGATTGTCCAGCGTTTTCTGGTGGTAGTGTTCCGGCTTCCGGTCTGTTCCCGACATCTGATTTCCCACGCCCGATCACAGAGGAAAGGATGGCCATTACCATCCATAATTTCACGCAAGTCGACGGAATTATCGACGATCTTGATCTCCCCGTCCCGCCCACTTCTCCCGTCGCTTTGTACATATTCTCATTGATCAGATTCACATTCACTTTCAACACAAAACAATTTTTCTCTCGAAGAAATAAATCTTTTCATAAACTTTGAGTAGGGTTTCGGGGTCGAGCCCAAAGTCGGGTGAGAAATTTCGGGGTCGAAATTTCGGAGAGGATTCGGGGTCGAATCCGAAAAGTGAGCGGAATTATCGGGGTCGAAATTCCGAATTTTTTGGACTAAGATCGGGTCCTAATTTTGGCGGGAAAGAGGTCCTGTTAGAAGGGCATCGGAAAGAAAATTGATCACCCTACATATCAACATTTCCCTCCCCCTTTTCCGCCGTTGATTTGGCCTTTTGGCTTTTGTCCATCGATTATTACGCCATTCCCGATTGCCCCCTTTGCTCGTTCGAGAGCTTTTCCCCTCCAATTATTTCTCAGCCAAGGCCAAGCTTGGGCGGCCTTTCGACCGCTTCCTGTTCTTCTCGACTTGTGCTCAACGGACATTCTACCCTTCTAAATCTGTGTCCGAACACTGTAAATATCTGATAACTTTGCGAATTATTCTTTTTGAATTAATTTTTGTCATGTAAGTGCCATCTTTTGCCTAATTTTTGCGAATTAAATGCTGTAAAATCCTATTTTTCGACTTTGAAAAGCCTTTGTTTTATGCATAATATCGATGAATCATGACAATAAATAGCAAAGTGAATGCAAGGCATTACAATCCATTTTATGTAATGGATGATCAACCAGTGTGAATTATTCCATTTTTACCCCAATTTGTTCAAAGTAAAATTTTATTTAAGACCTGTGAGCTATACTGTAAAATTGTTTTTTCTACCTAAAAGTTAGGAATGGATTTTTTATTTGAAACGAAAAAAAGTGTTCGTTGAAACGAGAGAATGCTCATGAAAAAGTGTCGAAGAAAACGAAAAGAGCGCTCATGAAAAAGAAAAAGAGTGCTCATTGGTACTGTAGCACGTCCGCTAACTTTTGGGTAGAAAAAACAATACTAGAGTAACTATAAAAAACAAAAATTATAGAAAAATATTGATGTCTCTTTAGTTCTCAAAAAAAAATTCAAAAAAGTTTTTTTTATAAAAAGCATCAAAAAATTAAAAAGGCCATAAATCCGGACATAATTTTTTGTATATATTTCTTTTTTTATAGCAAAAAAAGAAAATCAGTCCTTTTGCCTTTTATGTAGAGCTCTTCTTAATTATGGCAGCCAAAAATATTAATTTCTCGCTGTTATATCACCTTAGTATCCTGGCAATATTCGACTACAACAATGGTATTTGTAAATTCTCATAAAAGTGAGGGTAGGTGCTGAGCCCCCAGAGAAACGCGGGGGGGGGGAGAAGGTTTGGCCATGGAAGAAATCCCTGGGCCCAGGAGTTTATGGTGTGGAACCCATGGCATAAACCCTTCCCCCAAGCTCGGACAGATAGAATAGTCGGCTTTATTCCTCCAAGGCGATCATAATAGGTGGATACATCAGAACGGTCGTCTCATCATCAGCTCCCGATCGACTTTCACTCCCGACTGACTGACTGATCCCCGGGGGAAGGAAATGTACAGATGAGCAAAAGGGGCGGGGCAAAGGAAAATGGGGACAATGATCAAAGAACGGGATGGGAAGAGAGTTGTCCAATGGCTCCAAGTGATTGAATTTTTTGGGATGCCGCCGGGAGAAACCCTCACATAAATTTTGTTAGAATAATCCTTACAAGACTAAAATTCTGATAGCTTAAATTTGCTTTCTACAGTTTGATCTTAATTAAGAAAAAGATAGGTAATTCTAAAGAATACCAAGATATTAATCCAGAATATTTTGGCCTATGAGTATTTTAAATAGACATAATTTGGTCACCTTAGTTGTTTTTCTCACTTTTAAGGATTTTAACCTACCAATTGGCGATTTTTAATTACCGATTGAATCAAAAGCCTGGCCATATTTTAAAAATTGTTTCTTTCTTTATTTGCCATCCTTTTTTGGCTCATTTTTTTTTCTTCTGAGGTTGATATTTTCTGATAATAACTTGACATTTTAAGGCATGGAAATCATCCAAAATTGCACCAATTCTTTGCCCCGGATTAAACCAACTAAACTCTATTGCAACGATGGGAACAGGTATTGTGTAGAATGCATGCAAAAAATATTTTTTTATAAATTAAGCAATGGTGTACTAAACTGTCGACTCGATTATCAATCATTTTTTGCCAATTAGATAAACGGACTAACGGTGCTAGGACTTTAAAACTAGGGTTGTACGGAACCGCAACTTGTTGAAAAACCGGAACCGGAACTGACCGGAACCAGGAAAACCGGAACGCGGAACCGGAACCAGATTTTTGACCGGAACTGGACCGGTCGGAACCAGTCTTTTTAAGCCAAAAATTAAAAAAAATAAATATTCCTTTATAAACCAAAAATTTAAGCAGAAAAATATGTATACCAAGAAAAATTTTCAGTTTCTCATAAAAAATTTTAATTTTTCAAATTTAAAAAATTAGAATTTTTTTAGAAATTTTTAGCAAACTCCATTAAAATCAACAAATCAGTTACAATTTTCAAAAAAAAATTCTTAACAAAGAAATACTTCAATAATTTTGAATTGTGAATTTTTATATCAACCTGATTAAAAAATTCTCAAATTTTGATGAGTTCTTAAAAAAAATCTCAAAAATCTACGCTTGAAAAATTTCCAAAAAATAATTCAAGAACTCTATAAAGAAAATATTATTTTAAGAAAAATCCAAGCTCTAGGTGAGCCTATGAAATTTTATGAAGAATCCAAGGCCAACGAAAGTATTCACCTGTGAAAATTTTCGATTTTTGTTTGGAAAGGTCTTGGAAGGTTTAGTTTTTTGAGAAATCATTACACTTCTTAGTTCAAAAATTCCACATATTTTCTTAAGAAATCGCATCTCATTTGGTCTAAAAATTAACGTTTTTATTTTACAATTAAAAAAATTGTTTGATGGAGATTTGGAGCGGAGGAGAGAGAAGGAGGATGATAAGGAGTTAGATACTTTTAAAGAATAAATAAATAATTGGAGGGGGCGGGAAAATTTTGCATTTTAGAAGAAAAAAATCAAGTTTTTAATAAAATTTCACCAATTTAACCTTAACTTTTCGTAAAATTTTTTGGCAAAAAGGTCATTCTTAGGGGTGTATGTTTGGTTCCGGTTCCGACCGGTTTGAAAATCGAAAACTGTCACATGTGTTCAATCTGGTCGAAAACTTTTTTCCTAAGCTTGCTAGGTTGAAAGTATAAAAACCATTGTGCAGAATTTTATGCTCTTTCTTCCGGTATCTTTAGTTTTTCTTCGGCCAAAAAGTCTGAATTTCGAAAGAAAATAGGGTTTTCTCGATTTTCTCGAAATTTCGAACTTATCGGCCGAATTCCGAAAAAAATAAAAAAAAAACTAGAAGATAGAGCATAAGGCTTTTTTCTACTTTCGGCCTAGCAACCTTACAAAAGTTTTCGGTCATATTGGCACATGTGGCGGTTTTTTTAACGCACTAGCATCCGGACTAACATTTTACACATAACAAAAATCCGATTTTGATTTGAAGATCAGAGTATTTCGGTTCAAAAGTAAAGATGGAGTATCCCACAAAGCCTTTTTATAATTTTCATAAATTAACGTACAAATTTAATGGTAGAATTTTATAAGTTAACTCAAAAACGATGTATACGTGAAAATTATTTTTTTCCTAAACTTTGCACGTTTCCATCTTAATAAGATTTTTGGCGAGATTAATTTGTTATGAAAGCATTTAAATTTCAAATATTTTTATATAGTATTTGCTATCCGATGACATTATCGAACGCTGATGAGCTCAATCGAACTCACAAGCCATCGCGACGTTTCAGTATTGTCGCTTCCAGTAAACCGGAAACTTGCGCTTTTGGTGGAGCAGAACCTCAAAGCTACAAGTTTGTACTAAATTTTATTTAAAAAATGTAAAGGATGGACTAGATATATAAAAAAATATTATGGGCCCATCTCTCTCTAGATTCAATGTAAAATTACCCCGGGAAGTCATTTTTAGGTGATTTTTAAGAAAAATATTTTTTTCTAAAAAAAGGGACAACAAACTTACTATTACACTAATACATAATTGTTTTGGTCAAGAAAAACCCGCAAAAATTATAGATTAGAATTTGCGAACAAGACGGCCAACAATGGATGGGCGGCATTTTTGGATGACTACATTCCGTTGTTCATGGGATTGGTTGAGGACGTGAATAAATGGCCTGGATGTGGAACACTGGTATTTATAAATAAAATTCTAAAATCAAATTGTAGAAAAAAAATTGTTTATGACTTACGATTGACACGAATCACCTACATTTACGTAATTAATGTGTAGGATTGATGATAGCGACTTATTAAGAAAGAAATTTGTATCAGGCATGCACACGGCTACGGCTAAGCCGCGGTTAACCGCGGCTAGCCGCGGTTACGGGCGGCTACGGCTACAAATTTTTATAAATTTGACGGCTACGGGCGGCTAACGGCTATTGATTCTAAATAAATCCGCTGAATAGCCGCGGCTAACCGCGGCTACGGCTACAAATTTTTGAAAAATAACGCGGCTACACACGGCTACGGCTATGAACCCCACGGCTATAGCCGGCTACGGCTATGAAAAATCGTAGCCGTGTGCATGCCTGATTTGTATAATCTGCGTAAATAACCCTGATAATTCTAATTCTTTTTTTAGCTGCTCGATTTTATGACGCGTAAACATTCCATGTTAAATTATTGTTATTTGTTTCTTTTCCTTCCAATTATCCACTTTTACTGTACTATTTTGCAATAAGGAATTCGCTTCAAAAAAACACTGGTTCAAAGCGTTTATCACGTGCTATTATTTGGATCGTAACATTTTTCTCTGTCATTCAGTCACACACCATTTTACAAACGAATAACCGTAGCAGGAGACAGACATTCGCTTCAAAAGATCATTAAAGGGCATTTCTATCGAGTACCAATTTTTATTAGCGTGCTGGGTCGTTAGAAAAATGCAAATACCAGGTGCCTATTCAAAATACTCTTTTCATTTTTACAAATTCTAAATTCAGCTTATCCTTTATCCCGTTGAAGCTAATTCTAATAAAGCCGAATAATTTGCTGTATTATTCGTATAAAAAAAGATATTTATTCGGTTTTGAAAGTTAAAAATAAATTATTATTTTTATTTGTTTGGTTTTTATCTTTATACATTTTTCTACTAGTAAAATGATCATTCGACCCTATACATAGGGAGTAAATTCCAACTTCAAATAAGACAGAGAACAAGACGCAGAGAAAAAGAGCATATGTATCTCTGGCGCGTTACTACAGAACAACAAATTACGAAAGACCGATTCCCCACTTTCCGATGTTTCATTGTTGGCGTTTTGTAATTCGATTTTTGTTTTAGTAATTTTCATTTTGAATTTTTCCAAATGATTGATTCTAGGGTCGATAATCATTCTAATAGTGTAATTGATAACCAATTTCCATAATGGGTGTAGATATGCTTATAGTTCTATATAAAATTTTTATAATTCAAGGATATACACTCTCGAATAATTTTTAGTACAGCTCCCCAAAACATTACAAGATTTCCACAACCGGTGCAACTGCTGAAGTCAGAACTACCATTGCAACAACAAAATCAACAACAACAAAACCAATGCATCCCCATATTGTTAAGGTCAAAAAATAATAAAATGACAAATCTACCGCATTAACTCTATTGTACCATTATCTATATCCCGAAGATCTATCTTATCTTTCGATCACCCACCCCTCCTACACAGAAGAGTTGTGCAGAATTTTATTCTCTATCTTCTGGTAAACAAAAAGTTCGAATTGTTCGTGAAATACCATATTTTCGAAAAAAAAATTTCAACTTCTTGTTCGAGTATCTTAGAGAATGAGGTTATTTTGGAGGAAGTGAGACACATTAGAGGTTAAGGGTCAAAAATAATGATAAGTAAAAAAAGTAAAAAAGCCCGAAATCGTAAATATTTTTTGTAAAATTTTGCTTTTATACTTTTTGGCCTAAAAATTTCAATGTACTAATAAGTTGGCATTAAAGGCCCTTTTTAAAAAGCACCCAGGACCGAACGGTGCAGGATAGTAAAAAATATATCAAAATGGGTGGTATTTTCTTGTAAGGGAGGGGGACAAAATTTTATCAGGGGTCATTTATAAAATTTCAATGGTGCCCCCCTCCTCCTGTTTTGACCCCCCCCCCCTCCGAGTTAGCATGAAAATACCAAATGGTGGAAAGTATTCCAAACCATATTTTTGATATTTTCGAAAAATTTCGAATTTTTTGTTCGAAAGTCAAAAAACAAAAGAATCATAAGATAAAGCATAAAATTCTACATAACAAAATTGCATTTATATACTTTTGAACTAAGCTTAAAAAAAGTTTTTGGAGAACATATTATGTTTTAATTTTTTTTTTGTAACAACATAGCACTCACTGATCGGATTTTGTGATTGCATTTAAGCTGATCTACATTTTCTTAGGGATAGTGGGAAGGTGCAAGCCAATAATTCATTCGAATGACCATAACTTTTTCCAATGGTTTTCATTTTGCGATTTTCACTATTGGCAGTTATCAAATTATCAATTGAATTTTTCGTCTTTAAATGTTGAAGTTATTCGTCAATTTTTTTAATTTAGTCTTTCCAAATTCGCTTCAAGAACTTCACCCTACCAATTACTATGAATTTCACCCGTTCGGCAACATGCTCGGCAACCACAACACTGTTGATTTTGACAATGTCACGGCGAAATGGTTCTGTCATGCGGGATGCCATTCGACGGACCTGGATGAACGACGCGGTGCCCCTTTTTATGTTTTTTTTCTATTTACATTATTATTAATTTGTTCATAAAAATTGTATAATTGAACATATTTTTAATGTTTCAGAACATATTAAATAATTTCTTTTAAAATGCTTTCTAAGAGGAGAACTTTTTGCATTTAGTTACAATCATCTTTGGTCGGTTCTAAACCCATTTTTTGGCATCAAGTTCTTACATCTTGCAAGAAGTCCAGAAATGGAATAAAAATATAATTGATCCTAAATAAATTTCAAAAAAAGAATACGCTAGAATATCTTGAATTTTTTTTATCACACATGACGGAATTTACAAATACATACGATTTTTGGCCATAACTCTTTTCACATTGAACAATCCGAATGGGCTTAAAGACTTATTTTGCTGCAAATTTTATGCTTTATCTTTTGACACCAAAATATTTTTTCTAAGTTTATTTTAAATACGCCTAAGCCTAAGCCAACTGCATTAAAAGGAGCAAGACCCATCATAATATTGTTAAATTTTCTATAAAAAATATAAATTATATATACAATAATAATTTAGCTTCCCGGCCAAAGTCAGCGCTTTTTGATTGCGGATGCTCGACAAGGAGAAGCACCGGAAGTGCATAGTCAGTTGGAATCGGAACAAGCCGAACACGGAGATTTGGTGTTTTTGCACGGATTTATCGACATTTACCATCACATTCATCTCAAGGCAAGCAAAAAATATTTTCACGACTTTGTATTGTATAATGAATTACATACCTATTATGGAGTCAGTGCATACACCAGTCGCATTAAAGAAAAATAATTAAAAAGGTTTTAATAATTAATTTAATCATTCATTTTACTCGAAATACTAAAAAACAATAAGAAAAATGTTTGTCACTGTGAGGATTGAGCCCGCGACTATTTTCGTTCGAGGCTAGCGCTCAAACAATGTTCTACCAATCTATTGTTGACGCCAGGGTGTCTACTTTACCCTGGAAACATGGCAAATGCCGTTTTTTTGAAGATTTTCCATGTTTTTAGCCATGTTTATATATATATTTTTTTTTGATTTGAGAGAAAATTGAAAATGACAAAATTTCTTGACAAAATCGCCAAAATTCAAAATTTTCTCCGGCGGCCCCTTTCGGGGCTACCGAATGAATTTATAAACAAAAAACTGAACAATTTTCGCACAAAAAGGCTTAAATTTTTAAAATATTCTCCGGCGGCCCTTGTCAGGCTGCCGGCACCTTCCTTACACGATAATTCTTAAAAATGAATGACAAAAAAGTAATCAATCGCAGCCCTGCTGGTTAGTATAATGCTCAAAACTTTTTTGAGAAAGTGCGACTTTAAAAATATCGCAGTATTGTATTGATTACAATGCTGCGATCGATTAGCACATTTCGCTGAGACGATCGCAGCGGTTGGTTTGGTAGAACCAAACCAAAAAATTGTAGTTGTGGCAAAAAACCTTGGTACGAAAGTAGTTGTCAAAAATATCTTCTATAAAAATTTTGAATGGTTACTTTTATTTCGTCATTTAAGTTCGTGATAAACCACATTGGCAGTTTTCCCCATACTAGCGGTCTTTGGGGGAACTAGCACCGAGAATGGGAACTCCGCTCACACATTAATTAAAGCAATAGAATTGAATACGGTGACCGAAAGACCTTTGAAAATTTTGAAAAAAATATGAATCCGAGATTCCGCTTTTTGAAGTGGTATGCCGGATTGCTGTGGCAACAGGAATATTGTCGTCACGCCGAATGGGTGATGAAGGCGGACGACGACTCTGTGGTGCATTTGGCACGACTAGACTATTGGATTGAGCACAAGTTCCGCCAGATTGTGGCCAAAAATCCGCTGGTCTTCATTGGCTATGTGTACATCAACCCGAAGCCCATCAGGGACAAGAAAAGCAAATGGTCAGCCTACTAATGATATTATAGACCAATTTTAAATTTCAGGGCCAAAGAATGTCCCCGAAAATTTTCAAAATTTTAAATACTTTTCAAAACTTTTTTTTCAAAATTTTCTAAATACTTTTCCAAGGAGATTTAAAGTTAAAAATGCTTAGAACATAAAATCCAGCCTGTATATATATGTTTTAATAACTTTGGCCTAAAAATCTTTTTAATGTCCATATTTTTAACGAGATAAAGACTCGTTAAAAACCGGTTGTAGTCTTGGACGATTTTTTAATAAAGTGATTCTACTCTACCCACTACCCAGAAAATATTTTTCAATAAATTACACAAACAAAAAATTATGTTAAGGTACATCTCGGAGGAAGTGTACCCGTTGTCCTGGTACCCGGACTTCATGCAGGGCACCGTCTACCTGACCACCTCGGACACCATCTCGGCCATCCTCTCACACAGCAGGGAATGTGTCGGCTTCTACCTGGACGATGTTGTGTTCACCGGACTGATGGCCGAACTGGCCAACGTGGCCAGATCCAACCACAGAAACCACTTCATTTGGGGCACTGACGTAAAAATTTATTGGATTTATAGGATAGTATAAGGGATATGGGTTGTAGTAGTATCAATATAAGATAGAAGTCAATAGTTACCCCAGGAAATATCTGATTTTTTTTAAATCACATAAATTCACAAAATTTTATTCCCGAAAATAAATGGTATAAAAAATAATTCATTAATACGTATTCAGGAATTCATTAATGAGGGATGCCGGTGAAAAAATTCTTAGGGGTGCTTGTCGGTACGAGTCTTAGGGCAAAAAATGGCGTGTACTTCGTACTCGTAGTACGAGTACAAAGCGTGCTGGGTCGTTTGTAAAAAAATGCAATTAAGGGCGTTTGTAAAAAACCGGCAATTAAACGTAATGACCTTTAAAAACTTTTTTTGTAAGACTTGTTAGACAAAAAGTATAAAATGCAAAATTGTGCAGAATTTTAAGCTGTTCGAATGGTATTTTTATTTTTTCGAAATTCGGCCAAAAAGTTTGAAATTTTCCCAAAATACCGAAATTAGGGTTTTTAGGGGATATTTCGAACTTTTTGGCCGAATTTCGAAAAAATAAAAATACCATTCGATTCAGCTTAAAATTTTGCACAACTTTGTCTTTTATACATTTTGTCTAACAAGTTTTATAAAAAAGTTTTTACAGGGCATTACGCTTAATTGCCGATTTTTTACAAACGCCCTTAATTGCATTTTTTACAAACGACACAGCACCAGTACAAAGCTACAAAGTATGAATACGAGTGCACAACAATGTTTCTAACCAAAGAAACTAATATGTAAACAACTTGTACAAAATATTTCTATGGATATTGTTGATGAAAATGTAAATATTTCAAATGATTTAATCCATTGGAAATTTTTCAGTCAATTTTATTTTTTTTGTGCCATTAAAAATGGGCTAGTGATCGAGCCAGGCATGGTCACGGCTACGGCTAATAAACCGCGGCTAGCCCCGGCTACGGGCGGCTAACGGCTATGAATCTAAGGCCGAGCCGGTGGATAGCCGCGACTTAGCCGCGGTTAAGCTACGGCTACAAGTTTTTGAAAATTGACACGACTACAAACGGCTAGGTCTATGAAGCCCATGGCTATAGGCTATGAAAAATCGTAGCCTTGACCATGCCTGGATCAACAATTGTTCCAATTTTTCTCATCTTGCTGGGTTCACTCACCTTTTAAGAAAAATTGCCAAAGTTATCAAGTTATCCTACTTTAAAATTCAATTAAATTTCTTTATTTAAAGTATGACGAATGGTATGGCAATCGCGAGGGCCATTGCGAGGGCGGTGTTCCAACCGCACTTTCAATGTGGGGAGCAGACACACTAAAGGATTTTGAACGACTTATTGGGAAATTAAAGTCAGCAAGATGCATCAAAATATAAAAATGATCTTTTGACATTAAATTGAATTTAAGTTTTTATTTTTTTTTGAATAAAAGTTTCATTTTGTAAATCATTTTAATAATTTTTTTGCAAATCCACGTAATCTTCGAAGATAATCAATAG
The DNA here is from genome assembly GCA_001026735.1 of Rotylenchulus reniformis. Lineage (NCBI taxonomy): Eukaryota > Metazoa > Nematoda > Chromadorea > Rhabditida > Hoplolaimidae > Rotylenchulus > Rotylenchulus reniformis. The sequence goes on from LDKF01000047.1 coordinate 115,030, forward strand.
AGCTGCTGCTCTCCACTTGAATTTACTTTGGCCAAAAATCTATTCTGGGTATAGTCGATACGATATATTATAAGAACCCATAATTTATGCAAAAATCAATCATCAAAATCAAATGCAAAAAAAATTGTTGCATTTCGTGTTCTTCAAAAGGCGATCATGCAAGAATTGACTGTATATACACTCGTGGCCATAAATATGTTCCAATTTTTTGATACCATAAGTTGAAGCGAAATTCGGTCCCATACTAATTTCTTTTCTGAATATGGTTGAAAAAAATTGGAACTTTGTTTATGGCCACGAGTATATCTGACAATTGCTAAATTCTTTTTGAATCAAATTTTGCGATTAAAAATGCCATCTTTTGCCCCCTATTAGGTGTACCGACTTTTACGGCCCATTCATTAGAATTTTTAATTTTTTTAAAATTTACATCTTTTTTAAATAAAATTGGTCACTTTTTAATGGAAATTCAATTAAAAAATTCGAAATCAGATAACTTAAGGACAGAAATCGAAAATCATGCACGACAAATCTGACAAATCAGGATCAGGACATTTTTATTTTGTCAGATTTGGACCCCTCAAATTAGGACAAATGGCATCCCTATATTAAATATAGCTGTCTGGCTTTCTTTTCTCTATTCATTCACTCTATTTTCCTGTTAACAGGGGAGGGGGGCAAACTTTATGGGGGGGGGGGGGNGGGGTGGAATTTTATCAAGGGCGAATAGAAAATTTCAATGGTGCCCCTTATTAAAAGTTTGACCCCCGTTAAGAGGAAAGTATTATCTCTAAATCTAAATGAAACAAAATTTGGATAAATGCATTTGTTAATTTATAGTACGATGAAAAGCATGGCAATCGCAAGGGCAACTGCGAAGGCGGTGTGCCTACTGCACTTTCAATGTGGGGAGCAGAAACTCTAAAGGATTTTGAACGACATTATGGGAGATTAAAGTCCATAGATTGCACTAACAATAAATATAAAAATAGCGCACAATCAGCGATTAAAACAGGTCTTGTATACTTATTTTTGATTCTTTCTTTTGTAAAATTTTGAAAAAAAGTTTCATGGTTCTTTATTCTTTTGGTATTCCACATTGTATACCGTCATCTTATAGTATAAATTATTTATTAAATTTACGACCTATTTATTTGTTAAAATCCTGGCAAATCCTCGGGATATTCTTACCGTATACCTTTGAACAAATCAACAAGTCGGTCATAGGTCATGGCTCAGGGATGAAGAATAAAAAACCTTTCTAACTATTCTATTTAAAAAAAGAAAATTTCTAATCGGAATTTCATGAGAAAAAACTTAAAAAATGCCTTTCTGAGAGGCAAGGTGAATCAGAATAGTGTGATGTGATATAAAATCAACGAAGCGAAGGTAAATATTAAATAATAGAATGGAAAGAAACCATTCACGTGAATAAATTGTCATATGTACATAACTCATCATGGATGATGAATAAAAAAACCATTTCCCATTATTCTATTTTATTTTATAAATTTTTAACATTCAATAGAAGAAGAAATGTAATTTTTGTTGAGTTTTTAATCGAAATAAATGAATAAAAATTAATATCTTTCCGAGAAAAAATGGTGAATAACACCGAAACAAATTAGTAGTGACTAGTGAAAGTTTCTTCCTATATTTTACATATCAAATTTTTAATTTTAATAGATGCTATTGTTCGGAGGAACACAGCGTTTATCATAGCGGGATCACGAATAAGCATTGTATTACGTGTAATACTTCTCGTTCTAAACTCCCATACACACATTTGTCTAGAGTTAAGTCGGTTTAAAAGGCCTTAACAAGGCCTTTATGTTCATTCATTCATTCGAATACGATCATTTTTTATCCCAAACCATGAAAATGGCGTCCTTCTTCTCACTCTTGACAATTGGGCTTCTGTGTCTGGTTGGGGCATCCATGGCGGCACCGAAAGGCTTGTTTGAGGGGTTGTTCGGCCTGTATTATGTGCCGACCACTAAGAAGACGACCACAACTGAGAAGCCGACAACAACCACCACAACTGCCACAACAACCACAACTGATCCATCCAAAGGCGAATGCTACTACAACTGCTTGAAGGACGGCAAGAGCCCATCCGATTGTGATATCCAATGTAGGACTACTACCACAGCGAGTACAACAACCACCACAACTGAGAAGCCGACAACAACCACAACCACCACAACTGATGTAACTACCACAACCGTGACAGGGTATATTACATTTTTTATATGAAATAAAACATGATGTTTTAAGACCATTTGACGAATGCTACTACAATTGCTACAATAATTTTAAGTGTGGCGAACGAAGCATCAACGGTTGTCTGACTTATCAATGCTACATCGATTGCACGGATAATAAAACAAAATTTTGCATTGAATTATGTGGTACTACAAAAACAGCGAGCACAACTGAGGCAACCACAACTAGTGGAACCACTACAACTGAGGGAACAACCACCACAACTGAGGGAACAACCACCACAACCGAGGGAACAACAAGCACAACTGAGGGAACAACCACCACAACTGAGGGAACTTGTCAAACAGAAGATACTGCCACCACCGAAGGAACGACTACAACCACTGGAACCACATCAACCACCGAGGGAACTAACACAACTGAAGTGACCACTACCACAGACACAGGGTAACCATCTGTTTTAAATTTTTGATGGAATGCAAGATATTAAGGCGCGACGATAAATGTTATATCGATTGTATGAAGTCATATAATGACCGTGAGTATTGCCTTCCCAATTGCTATACGTACGAAGAGCGAACGTGCTACTACATTTGTCTGAAAACAATAGTTCACTATGTTCCATCCTACTGTGCCGAAAAGTGCCGAACAACTACTACTGAGAGCACAACTATTGGAACTACCAAAACCGAGGGAACAACCACAACTACAGATACCACCACAACCCAGCAGGGAACTACCACAACTACCGGTGTCACTACACCAGAATCGGATTGTTACGGTGAATGCATGAACATTAATGGCTCTCCTGTGTATTGCAAAGCCTTTTGTGGAAAAACAACCACAACTAAGCCAACAACCATCACTGAAAAAGTAACCACAACCACCATCACAGGGTTAATTATATATCTTTTTCATATTTGTCATGAAATAGTGTATAGATCCGCTGATCAATGCTACATTGATTGCATGAAACCGAGACCACCGAGGAATTATATTGCTAACCCTGAATATTGCATTGCCCAATGCTATACAACTACTAAAGTGACCACAACCGATGGAACTACCACAACTCCGACATATGAAACGACTACAACTAAGGGAACGTCCACTACTACCGGAACCACTACAACGTGAGATTAATATGCATTAGGATAGTACGGGAACAGGATCCCGACCGGGATTCCGATGTTTCGGGATCATAATCTCGAAATCGCCAATCCCGATTACGAAGCCGGTATCCTGAATTTCCGGATTTCACTCCGGAGCGGAATCCCAAGATAAAATTTTTGAAGGAAAATCGTTTTTTTGCATATGAAATCGAAAATTTTTGCAATTTTTTGAAAATTTTTAAGTTTATTAAGTTTCTCTGATTAAATTACTATATTTGTAATTAATTTTTGAAATTTTTAGGCGACATTTGGAATTTTCATAAAATTTTTGAATTTTTGTTCAACTCCCAAAATTTTACTCGGAATTTCGGGTTTATCCCGATCCCGAATTTGAAGCTTGATTTCGGGATCGACTTTCGGAATTTTCGTGATTCGAGATTCGGATCGACTCCGGCAAATCCCCTTCTCGAAAATCGTTCGGAATCCGGATCCCGTACTACCCTAATATACACTACATAAAATGTAAAAAATAATTTTTTTAAAGAAAACACACACCAAAATGCTACGAGAAGTGCATCAAAGGTTATTATACTCCGGCCGATTGCTGTGATAAATGCCCAGAGGATCCGAACTGCCAGAAGACCACAACAACAGCCTACAGGAGCTTTAGTTAAATAAAATAAGAGAAAACATTTGAAGATGATGAACTATTGGAAAGACTTGATCAAAATTTGTTTACAATACCTACTTTTTTAAAATTTGTTAAAAATTTTGGGTGGCAAAAAATTCATGATAAAGCTACACAAATATATTAAATTTATTATTCAATGTAAAATTCTATTAAAATTTATCAAGCATTTTTATGATTCTAATAAATATAATAATCTTGAAACCAAAATGAAGAAGACAAATCCATTAACCGGACCAAGCAGTTCCCATTTTATGAATATGAATTGAATAACAATTTTATGCCATTAACATTATCATTCCTTATCATTCATCTTTTATCATTAGCATATCATATTTGTTCCTTGATCATCCACATCTCTTTCTTCTTTGCTCTTTAGGCTCTTCGTACTTGTCCACGTTTAGGGCAGTTGCAGGTACGTATGTAGCGATTCAGGCAGGTGTTGTCGCCAACACAGTCGGCGTCCTTAGTGCAGTTGCTAAAAATATTATTTATTTATTTGTACATAGTAGCCAATCTATGTTTCAAAATCAAAGATTTGCCAAAAAATGGCATTTTTTATATAAACTTGAGAGCATAACATCCAAACCCGTTGATTTGGCGATTCTAAAAAAATTCTGAGAGTTTCAATAATTTTTTTCACCCTAACGTGACAAAACTTCATCCGGACATCAAATAAATACATCGATGAAATGTTCGGATCATGTTTTGTTAGGGATGAACCAAATGTTTTATGTCCTTCCGAACTTGTTGTAGACCCGCCAAAAAATCGGTTTGAACATTGATTTTCCGGTTTTAAATCATTTGGTCACATGTTTGGTATATGTTTGGTTCACTGATGCAGAATCGGCTGAATGCGGAATTTGCTACAACATAGGTTTACAATTTGATTAGAAGTAATTAGTGATTACAGCTTCGATCAAAAATGTGATAATTGGCCAAATTCCAAGATAAAACTTAGGCACAGCAATAAATAAACCGTAAGCGCTATTAGTTTCTGTGTGTCGATATCGAGTAAACCTTTTCTTCCCACTTATTAATTTCATAATAAATAATAACAATCACTTCAAATAATCACCTATGTAAATCAAAATTAAACTTCTAAGCTTTTCTAAGCCATAAATTTAAAAAAAAAATTACTAAATTTTTAATCTCTGGAATCTTCGAAAAACCTCTGGAATCTTCGAAAAAATTGTGTTTTCCAAAGTTTTTAACCTTAAAATAACATATGGGTTTTGTTGGCCCATCTGGGGATTATTACAGGTTCAAATTATGTTTTGCAACGTCGGGCATTTAATATTTCCATTAGCCTTAAGAGGTCCACTATTTTCAGTGGGAAGAAAAGCAGTGATCCGATTCTCATCCGCGGATAGTCATTTTGCTCATCTCTTCTCATAAAATCTATTACCTGAACATTTTGCCTGTTGTGATCGCGCAGTTCGCTTTCTCTTCCGGACAACAGCCTTCCGGCGAGCGCTCGCACTTGTAACACGCGCAAGCCTGGTATGTCGGCGCGCCGCGGCAGATCCCGCGAGTGCCACAATCGGTGTCCTTTTCGCAGGGCAACCCATAGCCCGGTGCAACACCACTGCCACCGCATTCTGCGGGCACATCGGTCGGGGCCTGGAATGCGATCGGCATGAGGCAGGCCAGCACTATGCAGGACAAGTACATTGGGGACATTTTTTGGTTATTTCTTGTCTCTGAAAAATTAAGATTTTAAGATTAAAAATTGCAGAAAAAAGAAAATAAAAAATCATGCAATTAATTTTAAATTTCTACAATATTTTAAGGGTGTTAAAATGCTATACGAGGCTATAGAAGTACAAAAATGGTACAGAAACATCTATAAACATTATATATCTGAATAGTTGTGGATCATATTATCCTAAAAATACACTATTTTGGGGATAGTGTGTTAACCAAGTAATAGATTTATGTATGGATTATGAAAAATTTATTATTCTAAACTCAGAAATTTTTAACATCTAAATGTTGGATTCATAAGTTCTTACATTTTCATTGCCTTTTTATATGGCCAATTTTTTGCTGGATCCAAGCTATGCACCAGCATGGTGGTCCTGAATCCACGATTCTGCGATTTTTTCGAATTTATTTCAGACGTAGAGAAACGATGACTGCACCAACTATGCAAATAACGGCCAAAAAATCCATCAAATTTTTATAAGATTTTGTGTGGCCCATCCTCCCGGAAAAAGCCAATTTTCAGAAAAAGCCAATTTTTTCATTGACCCCTAAAACAGCTATGCTAACATTTTACTAATAAAATTCAACACAAAATTCCCGCATTGGAAAATTCCAAGAGTTAGAAAGTTCAAAATCTGGCCCATGATTAGAAAATAAGACAGAAACGATATAAGACAGGAATATTCCATGTTAAAGTGAGTTTGGAAAAAATTATCAACACGAATACTTAGAGACGAGGGATAGAAGAAATGGCATATTATTTGAGGAAAAGATCAATAGAAATGTGAGAGATAAAAGGAAATTTTTAGTTTCGGAAACTTTTCTAACTTTAATCAAAGGTTCTCACTTTATCATTTTTCTGTTCTTATTTTACAGCTTTTACGGTGCTAGGTATCAAAACTGATCCTTCGCAAAAAATATCAAAATGGGCTTTCCGCAAATAGTATCAAAAAGTATTTTTAGTGAAAATTAGTGGTGAAATAGCTTATGTGATTAAATAAAAAAAGAAATATATTTATCTAATTTTTTAAAGAGATAGACAAAATTAAATTTAATGATGGGAAAAAGTCGATTTTAAGCAATGAATTTTCGTCTCTTACGATAAATTAATTTAGATGTAAGATGCTAAACTCGTCAGAAAAAATTTGGCTTAAAAAATAATATGATGTTTTATTTTATTTAGGAGTTATCAATTTTACAATTATCATTTATCCCTCCCCGAAGTAATAACAAAGGTCTAATAATGTCAAATTTGTAAGTTGTAAAATTACAATTACCTTGAAAGCAAAATATTCATTCAATTTTTGGATATTTTAAATCATGCGAATTTCAATATTTTCGATCTCAATGACATAAATTGGTGCATTTTTTATCTATAAGAAGCTATAATTTGGTAAGTTTTTTGCAATTATTGAGAAACAGTTAAACAATAATAATTTAATTTTATAAATCACTAACAGTCATGATGGATAGTAAATATGAAAATATATTCTCTCCTCCCTACACTATAAATTTTTTTATGTGAATCATCAAATTTATCAAATGTGAATCTCCTTTTTGATTTCCACTTTCCCAAAGTATTGATTCTCAGATCCTTGTAAAATTGTCTAGATTTACATAGTCTTACCCAAAAATTAAAGTTTGGGCTTGCATCAAATTTTATTAGCATAAAAGGGACAATATTTTGAGAAAAGGGATATGGGTCTCGTATGGTCCGTGGACTCTCGATCAAGGTCTCCGTCCTCCCTATGTTCCTGATTAGGGTTGTTGGCGACCGGTTAACCGAACCGAAACCGAAACCGAAAACCGGTGTTTTTGGGCCTAAAACCGAAACCGAAAACCGGGGGTCTCAAAACCGGCCAAACCGAAAACCGGGACCCCAAAACTGCCGGTTTTTCGGTTTTGAAAATGCACCCCTAAGAATGAGAAATTGAGAACAATTAGGTAAGATCAAGGGCTCAGATGGTTAAATTTCTTAAGATTTCACTAAATTTTAAAATTTTTCTTTGGCGACCCCTATTGGTGCTGCCAAAATTTCACAAAATGGTATTTCTTTAAAAACATGCCTTTTAAAAATTTTCCTCGGCGGCCCTCTCGGGCCGCCGAAACATGCCCCTTCAAAAAATTTCTCTTGCCCCCAACTCATCCAGGCACTGAGCCAGGAAAAATTTTCGGGGAGGGGCACCAATGGGGAGGGTCGGAGGAGTCTCAGGGGGCCCTGATATGGACCGCTGGAGTAAAATTTGAAAAAATTTGACGATTTTAAAAAGGGCCATTTTTCTTCTGTTTTCAAGGAAAATTCCTAAAAAAAAACTTTTAACAGGGGGGACCATTTTCATTTTTTTGATCTTGGCATTTCCGGGGTGGGGGAGCACGTGCCTCCATCTCCATGCCCCCCCCCCCTCTGTCTACGGGCCTGCACTCATCCCGAATCCTAGATTTTACAAAATGTTCTGATTTTTTTAAATATTTTACAAAATGTTCTGATTTTTAGCCATGAAATATGATTTTTTTTAACTGAATGTTCTGTTTTTGAAAAATTTTCGATGAGCACCCTGCTTTGGATTTGAATAAGGCAATTTTCAATGTTCAAAATTCAAAGTGCCAAAAAGGAAAATTTTTGAGAATTTCACTGTAAGTTCTAAGAAGGTTGGAGAAAATTTTTGTAATTTTGATTTTTTGAGATATAATGGATATTTTTTGCTTTGAATTAATTTGTATTCAAGATTTTATGTATTCCTGCATCTGTTTGAGAGCAAAATTGAATTTTTTGGAATTTTTATCGATTTTTGGCAGATTTTTGAAAAACCGGTGAAACCGGCGGTTAACCGGGCAAAAAATCAAAACCGAAAACCGGGACCCCCGGTTTTTAACCGGGTGTGAACTACCCTATTCAGCATGCTCGAAAACGCCCTAGTATCGAGCAAAATCCAAAAAAAATCGCAGAATTCATTAATTAAATTCATGCTTTTCCATCTTAAGCTACAATTCAAGTATTTTCCACTCCAAAAAATTAGTCTAAATTGAAGAGGATATTTATGCAAAAAGATAAATACATTGATTAATCTAATGATGTTATTAATTATAGTAAAAAAAAGAATGGACCAGAATTATTGAGAAAATAAATGACAGCTATATTATAGCTTAAATATTAAAAATCATATGGCCATAGTTTATTTATACAAATTGTAGAAGATTGCTAATGGCCAAGCAATTTCTTTGTCTGGTTCCAAGCCGTGCCGCTGTGCATCCTCCAAGTCCGTAGTAAAGAACGGAATCGGAGGGATTTATCACCGATTTCGGTGGTTTTATCCGGGGACATGGGAAATCTATGGACTTCCCCCTCGAAAACGGTTGTAAATCCCATCGGTGGAAATATCTGCCGGAGATTTCCCTCAGTTTCTTTTACTACGGCCTCCAATGATGCATCGAAAAATAAGACCCTCTTCCTTACCGATGGGGTTGCAAAAAGAAAAAACCTCCCTCTCCAAAAAGGACCTTCCTTGGAGGGAAGTTGAAGATTTGAAAAATTGGACCTTCTTGGAGCTCATTTGAGCAAATACGATAAGTGAATTTATTCGTTCAATAACAACTGTATTCATCAATCTTCTATGATATGTATAAATTATGAATTTTCTTTTTGGACAACAAGTTATTCGGCTAAAACAAAATTAGGATCTAACTTTTGAAATTATCACAAAGGTCGAATCGCATAGCAATCCAATCATTTAGACTGTTTCTGAGATAAACAATATTTTCCTCTAGATTGAAATTTTTTGTTTTATGATGCATTTGATTTAATATCCTTACAAGCATCAATTTTTAATTTATTACCAGCTAAATATATGGGTATTATTAATATGTAAGATCTTTTATGCATTTTGTATAAATTAAATTCGATGTAATTAGAAAATGGATTCCAATTCAATTTACATTTAATAAATATTTTTCTAATTAAATGATCATGACCAACAAGTAAGTTGCAAAAAGTACCATTAACAATAATCCATTTGAGTATTATTTCATAGCAAATATTTTTATTATTCTGATTTCCATAAGGAACATAAAACCTATCCTTTATATATAACAATGATCCATTTTAAATTATATAATTTTTTCTAAATAAATTTTGGCCATATTTTCTATGAATTTTTAATATAATTCGCAAAATCTTCGAAATTGTAATAGAATTTAACGAATAAATGGAAATTTTTGGTTTTCAATTTAAATTGCTTTTCTAATTTCCCACTTCTATTTAAAAATATTTACAACCCTATACTCGATTAAAAATAACTTATAGTTAAAGATTCATGATATGGGAATGTGAATGTAGATTAACTATTAAATGAGCCTATAGGCCAATTTCAAAAAATTGGCCAGAATCATGGTGATCGTAACCAAGCCACTAAAAATGCGGCATTTCTAAAAAAAATGTGACAAAATGTATCATCTTTAAATATATTAGATGATAATTGTTTATTCTGTATATTTCACATAATTTTTAACCATGTTAGGCAATTTGTTTGGGAATAAAGAGATCATAAAATTTAAGGGGGCATTATAGTTTTAAAATGAAATTTATTTATAATGAGATGCTGGTGATTACGACTCGGATCTTACCAGAAATTATTTGAAAATTAACACACATAAGTAATTTGATCATAACATAATTTAAAAAATGCGAAAAAATGCGGCAAATGATGCCAAGTTGGTCACCCATGACTGAATAATTATTTCGGCAAATTTATAATTATGTTTATTTTGGCCATTGATAAGCTTTATTATTTTTGTAGATTTGGTGATTACAAAATGTATATAGTGTTGAGATGAAAATGTTTTCCTACTTATTAGTTTAATTGAGTCAGATTATAGTTGGTGCTGAAAGATCGCCTACGATTATAAATTTTATTCCATTTTATTACTAATTAAAAACAATAATTTCAACCATTTAATATTTTTGATATTTATTATTAAGGAAGATAAATTCATTTTCTCCAATTAGGATTAATATTAAAAATAAAAATGCAGTTTTTCACCTTATTTCAAAAATTTATTTTGGTCTCATTTTTGCTGATCATTTTAACGCCGTTCTGCAAAGTCAACGGTTTATTACGCCAAAAATTGGACAATGACCAAAAATGTCGTATCGGCTGTCGCAATACTAAAGGCATTATTGCATCGCGTCCGCGACGTATGCGTCGCTGCGACATGGACGAATGTTGCGACAATGTAAGTTTCTATTTTAAAGTAAAAAAATTTTAAATTCGTAACTTCATTTTAAAGGGTGCCAAAAAATCCATCAAAATTCGTTTCATTTATGATATACGATCTAACACTAAAGTATTATAGAAAATTAATTTTTTTATAAAAATTAATTTAATATGTATTGGATATTAGAAAATGTATTTGTTTGGATGTCAAATCAATTTTATAGTCAAATTGAATTAGCAAAAACTATCATATTCAAATCAACTTACAAATACCTTTCATAAATAAAATAATAGATATTCAAAAAAAAAGAGTTAAAGTATCTACAATATCATTGCTTTTTCTCGTCTTTTTTTGGTTAAATAATTCATCGTTTTTCGAAATTTCTTCACTTTTTTATTTCGATTTTAACCATTTTTTGCATATTTGAACAAACACCTAATACTTTTTATTTATGAAAATTTCAAAGATTATTTGATTTTTTATCATTATACCCTTCTTTTTATATGCATTGAAACATACTAATAAAATAATACCATCCTAATCAATTAATATTGAGAGATTTTTATAAATTTTCTTTAACTTAACAACTCTTTTTTATTTAGGTAGAAGAATGGTGGGATGATCAGCTAGCCGACCCTTATTTCCCGTGCGCATGAAGATTATCATTTATGGGTTCTAAATTTGTAGATATTCTCTATTGTGATGCAGTCATCTACATTGGCGATTTATTCTTTTTTTAGGTAAAATAATTCAAAAATATATCATTTTCTTATGGTCTTAATGATAAAATTTTCGTATAAACATATTAATAACATTAGTAAGTAGTTAGTAAGTTTTGTAAAATAATTCGAATTTAATAGACTAATATATTATTCAAAATAATTTTAAAAAATGGAAACATGTCAATTTTCCCCTATAAAAAAGGAAGTAAAATAGTTAAATTGATTTGATTCAAGAATATTTAATAAAGTTATATTTTTGATCAAAAATTTCTATTATTTTTTTTTCAATTTTCTGTTTCAAATAAACCATTATTGTCATAGTTATATTAAGTATCTAAAATAAAAATTTGCTTTCTGATTAATTTAAATGGGGCGATAACTCAATTTTTATCTTTTAAAAATTAAAAAATTTATAAAATAACCCATATATTTTGAAATATTTACATTGGTTTATTGTTTTTAGTGATTTTAATTTTTTCTGCGAAATAGCATTTAAAATGTTTTTCATTTATTAATCAATTAATAATAACAATGAATAAAAACAATAAAAAGCAAAACAGATCAAATTAATGGAACTTATTTCCATCACCTGCCAACACCACCTGAAAATCATAAAAAAATTGTCACAATAATCTTTCAAGTAATTTTTTTGTATAATACTCTTTCATTATAGCATAATTTATTTTGAAATCCACCTATCAAATTAAATCTAAAAAACATTAGATTTGAGCATATACTCTATTTCTCAAATTTTCATGTCACAGAATGGGTGCGGTTCTGAGAATTTGGCAAGATGCCATTCTTCATCGAGGATGGATGAAGAAAACACACATAGAGATGAAAAATCCTTTATCCGCCCACTTTTACAGAGACGGAAAAATAGAGAAATAATGATAGATATGCAAAGATGGGATGGGAAAAGAAACCATACAAAAGAAAGAGTGTATTCCATCTTCGCTAGCGAAGATGGAAAGATGTGAGAAAAAGGGCCGCTCCCCGACGGAGAACATACAAAAACAGGGGGGAAGGGGAAAGGCTATTGATCGGTTGATCCGTTGCTCATACAGGATGGTAACCCACCCATTCTGTGACATTTCAGCATTTTCAAAAATGATCATTTGGAATTAAAGTCATGATTCTGTTAAAATTCAGTACATCAATCGATCAAAGTCCCATTGCATTTTGAAGTATTTATTAAAATTTTAAATTGGATTTTAAACAAAGTTAATCGAATTTAATTTTTTCATAGCTTATATTATTAGTACTACAGAAAAGGTTAAGTTGGAAAATAAATCGAAATTATTTGCAATTTCCCCTAAAAATAAGTGAATTTTTAAAAATACCTCAAAAATTTTATATTCGAATTAATCTCAATTTTATTTGAGAATTTCTAATACTGATTAACCAAACTAGTAAGCTTATTATTCAATGTAATTGACCTCCGTTCGGGAGCAATATCGGGACCTGCACTGGAGGCACGCCGAGGCCCGGAATCGGTGCAGGCTGGCCTGCAGCCTGGATTTGCAGCAAATTCGGCAATTCCAGGCCTGGGACAGGCAGGTGCGGAAATTCGAAGGCGCCAAGTTGCGGAGGTTGTTGGAATGGGTTTGGCAATGGAAGAGAGGGCGGACAGAAGGGCATACATGCAGGTATAGGGGCTGCACCTGCGAGCGGAGCCTGCATTTGTCCTGGCAATCCTAGTGCAAGTCATGATTAGAAATTGATTAATGTAAATTGAGACAAATCAAGGCAGGTGAGCCTTAAGTGTTTACCGATGCCTGGCGCAGGTTGTATCTGCCCTGGTAAGGCTGAACCTGCAACTTGCGCCTGCACTTGCGCTGGCTGTCCTGCACCTGCACTTGCACCTGAACCTTGACCATGTTAAACTTGCGCCTAAACCATGGCAGAGAGACGTTAGTTTTCCAAACATTAAAATCCCAATCATAATTCGGCTTATTGATGGAAATTAAAAATATGAGATAATAATATGAACAAAAATTGGGATAAATATTTGTGGCTTTTGGAAAACAAAAATTATTTTTCCCAAATGCGCCTAAACAGGAAACTTAGGCGCAATTAGAAATATAATTTGCGATTGAGATTTTCTCTATGTATATACTGGTTTTCGAAAAAAAATCACAGTTCGTCATATAACCTGTACCGACAGTCGGACTTGCAACTGCTGATGAGGGCAAACTTGCACCTGCATTAGGTGGTGAGCCTGCACTGGAACCTGCATTTGCACCCGATGATGAAGCTAAATTAATTACAGTATTTAAAATTAAGACTTTTAAAGCATTTATGGTGCCTTAGGTGATATTCAACAACATTCAAGATTCAATCATGACCTTACTCATTCTCAGATTAATTCAGGGGTCGGTTATGTTCTTATTTATAAGATTTGTTCTTATTTGGAGGACCTATCTTACAAATTTTAAATGTTCTTATTTGTAAGATAATTTTTTCAAAATTTTCTCCGGCGGCCCCTATCGGGACAGCCGGCTCCCTACACAATAAATTTTCTCCTAAAAATGGCTTAAAAAGTGACCAATTTTCTAAAGAAAATCAGGTATAAATTATCAAAATTTTCTCCTACGTCCCCTATCGGGACCGCCGGCAACCTAAACAATATTTTTTTCAAAAAGTCTACTTAAAAATGACCAATTTTCTTAAGAAATGGATCTAAATTATCAAAATTTGCTTCGGCGGCCCCTGTCGGGACCGCCGGCACCGAAAAAAACCTGTTCCTTGAGAAAAGGATTCAAAATTCGTAAAAGATTTTATTTTGCTTATTTCAACCCCCAAAATTACTAAAACAGATTATGGATAAAGAAAAATACAATGTTTTTTTATAAAATTATATGAATATATTGATTTTTTTCTAATTTGGAAGAAAAAACAAAATGTTCTTATTTTTGACTATAAAATCTTATTTTTTTGAGCCTGATGTTCTTGTTTTGAAAATTTTTCAGATCCGATCCCTGGATTAATTCAACATAAAACCTGATCCGCCGGCAGCAGATCCACTTCCTGATGAACCTCCATTTAGACCAGCAGAAGGTGTGGTGGCCTGAGTTAGGGATATTTTTTAGGACTATAATTTATTTATAAACTTTACAAAAAATGGGTAATTTGTGAAGCACAAATCAGATAATAACAATAATTATTATTCAACTCATAGACATGTTGAGAAAAAAAAAACTATTAATTTTTTGTTTTTTTAAACGATTCATTGTCAGGTTAAGTAACATTTAATTATTTTTGTAATTTAAAATTTTATGAAATTATTATTGAAAATCCAAATATGTACTAGTATAACGATGGTGCCAAGACGTTAAAAATCCATCAAAAGCCAAATGGTGGTAAGGTGTTAAAAAAGTGCCAATTGGGCCAATTTGGCTGAAACTAAATTTACTGGGCAGAAAGTACAAAAAGCCATTGTGTAATTTATGCGCTATGTTTTGATATATTTTAATTATTCGAAACTCGGCCAAAAAGTTCGAAATTTTCGAAAATATCGAAAAAAGTATTTCTTTTTTCGGTTGAATTTTGAAAAAAACAATTAAAAATTCCAAAAGATAGAGCGAGCATAAAATTCTGCACAATGGCTTTTTATACTAGAAGCCTAGAAAATAAACTTTTAGACCAGTTCAGCCCATCTTGATCATTTGGCAGTTTTTTAGTACCACCATTGACAACATACCGTTGTTGTTTGTGCAAAAATCACATCCACCAAAGCCAGAAACATTAGAAAATGATGAATTTTAGGCATTTTCAGAGAATCTTGAATCACCCTTAAATGAAAGTTTTATAATTTTCAAGTTGTCAAATAAATAAATTAATTGGGAATACCAGACAATTTTTTCTCAATTTTCGCTGAACAAGATTTTGAAAAGGGAGATCATAAGTATTTAAATAATTTTAATTTCTAAAAATATTTGCAAAAATGCACATTTTTCCATCATTTATAGGTCTCATTTCATTGGAGTTTAGTCACAGTGATTTTTTTTTCTCATGTTGCCGATTCTCATTAAAACGGGATTTTGGGCCAGATCATTTCGTTCTAAAAAGAGAAAGATATGCTTTTTGCAGATTATAATTGCAAACAATTTTTATATCAAATATAAATTACGAAATACATAATGTCTATTCTAATATCTAGTAGTAAAAAATATTTTATAAAAAATTGATTTGATAAATCTCAATTGTCATAATTTTTCATGCATTCTCTAAGTTTATTTTTTAGATTAAAAAAATTTTGCTTATGGAATAAAAACTATAAATTTATTGCATACCTGTCGCTACAATCAAGATTTTACATGTAAAAAAATGAATTTCCCGCAAAAATATGTTGCTCCCCGAATTGTTCCAACCGAATGCAATCACCTTGCGCAACCGCGCCTATCCCTTAAAAACGCGATCAATTTTCTTTCATCCGCCGGATGTACATATACATAGAACTTGAGATTTTGTAGGCAAGTGAGAAACGGCACAATCGAAGGAGCCCCTAAGGTAATTTTTCATATGGAAATTATATATATGGCATCGAAAAACCGAGGAAATCTCCATCGGGGTGCATTTGTGGATGTGAATCTGTGTGTATAATGATCATTCTCTCTCATTTTTGTCTGGCCGTCTGCTCTGCTGTCTCTCACTCTGATGGTCACACTCTTTTAATAGTTTTTAAAGCCAAGCTTGGCCAAAATTCCCAGCGACAAAGTTGTGTGTTTTCGAAAAAATCAAACATAGAGGCTTTTTGGACGTTTCGGCAAATTTCAAACATCGACAAATTTCGAAAATATATTCTTTTAAAAAGTAAAGCAAAAAATTGAATAATTTTTTAACCGTATGAAAAAAAATTTAAATTCTTTAGAAAATACTCACTTGCACTACCCAAAAAGTTTTTCCCGTTAAAATAGAGTAAATAATTTTTGCGTTAAACATTAAGTTGATAAAAATTTCTCGCATGGATATAGCTGCAAAATAATAAAAGAATTTTATGGCGGAAATAGAAAATGGGTGAAAATGGAGTGGTATGTCGACAGCTGTGAAAAAAAGGAATTAAGATTAGCGACTGAGATGAGAGAGATAGATGGAGCTTGCACTGAATATCAGGACATTTCCTTCTTTAGATTAATCATTTCGTAGTTATACTTACATTAATTTTTTTTAGATTTTTTCTTTTTTGCTGCGTAATGGTAAGAAATTAAATTAACTTTTACAATTTTTAAATTTTTTTGAGGGTACCTATGATGCAGAAAACATCGAAGAAATCCTGGCGGAAATCGATGGTGCACTTATCGATGGTATTTTTAAATATAATACATACATATTCATTAAATAGTTTTTTGGATTGCATAACAAATTCTTCCAAACTCAAAATTGGCGCTTTAAAAATTTGGACAAAATCCAATTAAATGAATTGATGCTTTAAAAATGTACGATTAATTAGAATTCGTAGAAAAAAGGATAAATAAAAATAATTTTAAATGTCATGAATTGATAAATGAGATGAAAGATAAAAATTAAAAAACTAAAATAAAATTCTTTTATTCATTTAATCTCAAATTTACCCTAAGTTTCAGCGGTTTTTAAAGTAGAAACAACACATTTTAAAGCTATTTGTCCATAAAAAATTTTAAAATTTTATTTTACGGTCTAAATTTAAATTTAAAGCATCATCAGCATAGATTTATTTTTTAAAATAATTAATTTATTCGGCGTAGAGTACCAAAAGTTCTTCGACATGTTCGACCGACACCACCATGGCTACGTGTTGTGCACCCAGATCGGCCAGATCATGCACGCCATGGACCAGGACTTTGAGGAGAAGACGCTGCGTAAATTGACGCGCAAATTTGACGCAGATGCGTCGGGCAAATTGGAGTTCGGCGAGTTCTGCGCGCTGGTCTATACGGTGGCCAACTCGGTGGACAAGGACACCCTGCGCAGGGAGTTGCGCGAGGCATTCCGCCTCTTCGATAAGGAGGTAATTAGATTAAAAGTGAAGTAAAATGATGAAAATTAAATTTTAAAGGCTAATTTATTTTTTATGATGACATTTTTAATGTAAATTGAAAGGGGGAAGAAAACAATAAAAAAGTGAACAAATCTAATCATTAAACGCTTTCTAAAATATGCATAAACAAAAAAGATCAGTTTCTGATGAATACGAAAGAATTCTGATTTTTTCGCTATCCTCTTTCACTGTAGAAAAATCAGATCAAATTAGTTTTTTGTGAAATAATATTGTAATAAGCTGCTCGAAAGAATGGATTAATTTTTCTTATAAAAAATCTTAGAAATGTTTATTTATAAAAGCAAATTATTTTTCAAATTTTTCGATTTTTTACTCATTAAATTTATGAAAATTTTATTTCCATGGGCAAAAATTTGGCATTTTAAAATTGATCTTTAAATTTAAAAAGATTTAAACAAAACTTTTTTTCTCGAAAACAGCCCTCCTCTCACATCATTAACTTTTTTCAGACAAAAATCGATTTTTCCTTTTCCCCTTTTAAAGATGAACTAGAATATTATGCCTCTGAAAATTTTTTATATTCGTAGGCATAGTTGGCCGAGTGGTTAAGGCAACGGACTCCAGATCCGCGAGGATTTTTATCCTGCGAGGGTTCGAATCCCTCACTATGCAAAGTCTTTTTGAAAGAATTTGTTGCAAAATTTTTTTTTAATTTAAGAAAATTTAGAAACCAATAATTTTTAAATTTTAATTTACAAAATTTCAAACCAAAATAAATGCCGTTAAGGGATAGGAAACTATATAAAAAATAGCTTGAAATATATTTTTCAAGAAAAATTCGAACTTTTTGTAAGAAATTAAAACAAATTAAAAATGGATACTGCACAACATTGCTTTAAATATTTGCCCAAACAAGCTTTAAAAAAGTTTTTTGCCAGATTGTGGCGATTTTTAAAAATATCCTAGCACACCTATAAACCAAAAAACATCGCCGCAATTGTAATTTTCTTTAAAAAATCAAAACATTGGAAAACATTGTTTTTAAAGACACTAATCTAAGAAATGTAATTAAATTAATTTATTATTTTTAATTCCCAGGGAAATGGCTACATTTCCATCGATACATTGAAGAGTTTGTTGCTAGAAATCGAACCTTCGTTGAGCAATGAAGAACTCCAGGCTGCGGTGGAAGAAATTGACGAAGATGGCGATGGGAAAATGGAGTTTGAAGGTGCCAAAAAAAGACATCTATTATAAAAATATATATTTTTTAAGAATTTTGGGAACTGATGGCCGGGGATATGTATTGAAGAAAGAAGAAATCAGCTGATGAGAAATAGAATTATAGAAATTGAGCGTTCCTCCCCCTCCTCCAATTTCTGATATTTCAGTTTTACACTTTCAAAGAAATAGTTAATCAATGACCTATCACATGTATTATTCGCTTATCAGTCAAATAAACATCTTTTAAATGTATATATTATATTTACATGGCTTAATTTTCTAAAGATTATGAAATTAAATCTTGATGTAAAAGATGACAATCACATGATTTTTATTAAATCTCATTTTAAATGAGATTGTATGTGGTAAAATAAATCCATAAAATGCAATTTAATCAACTAAGCCATCACTGTTGTTTAAAAGATGATTTTATTTGATAAAAATTATGCTCGACATTGAGTAATAATTTATTATTTAAAAACCATTTTCTGTGCTTATTACATGTTTATTCTTTTATGAAGCTATCTAGGCAATTGGAATAACAAAAAATCGATTTATGTGTCTATCTCCTTTCTCTGTTGATCAAAAGCACATTCAATTATTCTGGTTTTCCTGACTTCTTCGGCTTTTTTGATTTCTTGTCTGGATAAGATGGTTTCTTGCTAGTAGAACCCTCAGCAATTGTAGTGGTAGTCTCATCAGTTTTTGGCGTACTAGTAGTACAACTCTCGGTAGTTGTTGTCATTTTACTCTCAGGAGTTGCATTTACATATTCAGTTGTGGTAGTTGCCTCAGGCTGGGTAGTGGTGTCCTCGGTTGCGCCAGTGCAATTTTCGGTTGTGTTAGTACTCTCGATTGTAGTCGTTTCAGTGGTTTCAGTTGAATTGCTACAACTCTCGGTTGCAATGGTTGTCTCGGTAGTTGTAGTAGCAGTATCATCGGCTGGTGTGCTACAGTTCTCGGTTGTGGCCGTACTTTCGGAGGTTGTGCTAGTGACAACCTCGGTTGTACCAGTACAATTTTCGGTTGTACTGGTGATGACTTCAGACGATATTGTAGTAGTAGTATCCTCAGAGATTGTGCTAGTACTTTTGGCTATGGTGTTATCCTTGGTTGGAGCAGTACCACATCCGATCTTTGTGCTACTCTCGGAAGTTTCGGTCGTGATTTCAGATGATGTTGTACTTTCGGTGGTTTCCTCAGCAGTAACGGTTGTGCTCTCCTCACCGGTTGTAGCTTCTTCAGGGGTTATGGTAGTTGTCTCGGTGGTTTCCTCAGGGGTTACTATGGTAATTTCAGATGTATTCTCTGGTGTTACAGTAGTACTCTCGGTGTTATCCTCAGGGGTTACTGTGGTACTCTCGGTGGTATCCTCGGGTATTACGGTGGTACTCTCGGTGGTATCCTCAGAGGTTACGGTGGTACTCTCGTTGGTGTCATCGCTGTAAAATAATAAAAATGAAAAAATTAATTTCTTTACAAACTATATAATTAAATAAAAATCTTTTTCCAGAACAATAGCTATATTTGGAAGAAAATGACATAAAAAATGACTGTTATGATAATTTTATATAGAACCCAAACAGCCAGACCTATTTTATGTAACATTTCTTAGATGAATTATTAGGGATCTCTTTATTTAGGGATCTCTCTAATAGAAGGGGCCCCTTCTATTAGAGAGATCCCTTCAATTAGAGAGGCCCTTCTATTAGAGAGAATACGGTAATTACTTATGTATATGCCTAATTCCACAAAAATTATTATTTTCAAAATTCTTGGTATTGATACAGATTTTCGTCAGTTAATTTGTCAGTTCATGATTTGTAAAAAGAAGCTAATGAAGCATAACTTAAGAAAATAATTTGAATAAGATTTTAACTAAATAAAATTTTATAAAATATTTTTGATTAAACAAACATGGATGACGGTGATCCACCGTTGCATTGTAATGCATTTGGATATTTGCTACAGCACAAATCCACGCTCAAATATTCCACACATCGCTCGTAAGCTTTGTCCGGCTGCTCTCTAAATAATCACACTTTTATCTGGTACCATGATGGATCAAATTTTCATAAAATTCAAGAAACAAAATTCGGACATTAGCCATTTCTCTAATAGCACTAAACTAAAACAAAAAATGCAAATATAAACCAAAATTTTTTTTGTCTAAACAAATTTTGTACTTTCCGCAAAAAACTCAAATAAAGTGAAAACTGACTAATTAATTTATCCAAATTGTGTAGATGTGTAGATGTAGGTTTTTAATTATCATTGGTCACTGGAAAGTAAATTTAATCGAATTCAGAACAAATCATAATTTGAAAAAATTTTACCACTTATATATTATCAGAGATACCGGTGTTTCCTGAAACTCAACTATCGATTTATTCATAGGCATTTTTACTTATAAGAAGATTTTGATATAAACTTCAATGTCCGAATGCCCGATGGGATGCAAAACATATTTTAGATAATTGGTTTACAATTAAATATGTATGATAAAAATTAGTCGACGATTGAATTGCTTTGAACCCTCCATCTTTCGAAGCGAATGATTTTCTCTTCTATCTTATATTATCTTTTCGCGGCGAAGAGCAAAAAGGAAAAGTGAGAGATAACATTAACAGTGAGAGATAACATTAACAGAAACCTTCTCTCACCAAAAACTGTAAATTTGGTGAGAGAAGGTTTGGAATTCTCATATTCGGGATATTTTTTAGGAAAAACCATTTATAGTGAAAAATAATTTCCATGCGAACCCACGTTGTTGTTGAGCGCAACTTTTGCGCTGTGGTTGTCTTTGTGGTTCCGCCGGTTGTGGTTGTGGCCACAGTTGTTGTGGCTGTCCCTTCTTCATCCACCGTTATCGGCACTTCGGTTGTAGTGGTGATGGTGGTCCGTTTGGTTGTGCGCATTTGGCATTTTGTTGCCAACGGATATTTGGCACAACAATCATACGGTGCTGGCAAGAAATAATCCTTTATGCATTCTTGGTACCCTTGATTCTGTGCTTCCCTAAAAGCAAAAAAAAAATTTTCTCTGACTTTAACGCACATATTATCCGACAAGAAAATCGTTTAAATCGAAATTTTTTATTTAAATTTTTGTTTAAAACTTTTAAGTTGTCTTTATCGGGGAATTTTGGCAATTAAAGTTCATATAAAATTTAAAAAATAATAATTATGAAATGCACGAAGGACCAATTCGAAAAACTTGATGCAGTCTGGAAGAACTCAATAAAATCAAAAATCTCTACTTTTTTCTAATTGAAAGAAAATATGCTTTTCCATAAAAGTAGCTAAACTACTTTTCTTTCAAAAATGTAAATGTAGAAATTAATTTCGGAAACTTTTTTAAAATAAACTTTACCACCACTTGTTGAAATTAAATTGATATCAAAAAATGACAAATTTTAGAGAATAACTTTTCATATTTACTTGACAAAATTTCGTTTCTTGAACTTTTCTGACAAAAGTATTTTTCGAAAATTTGAACAAAAATTATGCCTAATAATTGAGCATATTTTTTGACATTTGCAATCGGATTAAGCGATATAGCTATAAGCAATTATATAGCATTTAGCTATAAACCAACTTTATTGAAGGAGGCATTGCAAGGTCAACGGGCCAGGCATTGGTGAGCAGGAACAAAAAAGAAGTTGCCAAAATCATAAATATAGCAAAAATCATTTTTACAAGATATATATTTATTTTATTTGACAAATTTGTTTTAATGAAATTCTTTGCTTGTAAGAAGAAGCTTAAATAGACCAAAATTTTTGATATTACAACTTACATACGAATGTCCCTCCTATTCCTCGATTTTTTCATTTTTTGCAATTTAATTTTTTTATCATCGTTGCACTTTTTGTAGCTTAAAGATGAGTAAAATTCGTAATTTTTTGGTGAACAAAAGGATGAAAATTCATGTCTTGATATGAAAATGAATTTTTCTCGGGACAATAGTTTTTTTTATCTGAACGAATCTCATTGTCTAGATTCGATGAATTCGCAAAATTTCAAGTTGAATTACACATCTGTCAAATCATGTGAAGTACGAGCAATAGTTTTTTATGAAAAAAATAATTTGACTCACGATTTGCAAATTCGAAATTTTATTATTAAATGGTTTAAAATATTAAAGAATGGTTTATTATTTAATGAGTATCATACAAAATTAATACATCTATAATAAATATATTTTTATATGTAAAAGTCTTTTAAAAAGAATTTTCTCATAACTTAATTAATAATTAATTTTTTTTCCAAAAACAATTTGTGTGGGCACATATTTACATGACTCACTATTAAAAGATTCAAACCAACCATAAATGATTTTGATGTCAAAAATGGAGCAAAAAATTAGTTAAAAAGAGCCTTTATTAGCATGCCCGTACGGGAGCACTGTGAAAAAGTTATTAGAAAAAATAATGATTCTGGCTAAATTCAAAGTATTTTGGCTATGGCTTTTTTAACAATACTGCATATATTTCTGCGTATAAAAATTTGCTGCGCGACCATTTGGCACCAGAATCGTTAAAAACTTTTTTTGGAATTTTAAATAATTCGAGGAAAAAATTCGAAAATTCACTCATGTTTTTTAATTAAATTCGAAAATTTTACAGAAATTAAAAAAAGAATTCAATATACTTTCATTAAAAATATTTCAATTTGTAAAAATAATTTTTAAAACTAGACTTTAAAAATTTTACTTTTTTATTAAATAATTAAATTATTTATTTTTATTTTATTAAATATGAAGTTTATAATTTTACTATGTGTTGAATCCAGACATCTACCACTTGGTAGATGTCAAGTTCGATTCCAACGGGCTACCCCCATTATTACGGACACAACACTATGATTTAGATTTTTTGAAATACTTATTCTAATTTAACATAAATATTAGATCACATTAGCATAATGCTATGTTATTTTGTATATTTAGAGGCATTCTAACCAAAAATAAATGTCCATGCCATTTGTCTGGGAATATTCAAAAATGCTAAAATCCAAAACATTTGTTTTTTCTTAGGATAGTTAAAAAACCATCCGAACATTTTCGATTTGATGTTTTCGGGTTAACAAATATTTTGAAATTTTTAGAGAAAGTGTAGACCCGTTACGTAAATAGATTTTTTTTAAATAATCGAAATCATACTAAGCATAAATAATATTTAAAAGGATGAAATTTTTAAAGTATACTTTTTAAAAGTTTTTATTATAAATCAGGGGTGTGCACGGCTACGGCTAAGCCGCGGCTAACCGCGGCTAGCCGCGGCTACGGGCGGCTACGGCTACAACTTTTTGAAAATTTGACGGCTACGGGCGGCTAACGGCTATGGACCCCAAAGCCGCGGCTAGCCGTGATAGCCGCTACTAAAAAGCATAATGCTATGTTATTTTGTATATTTAGAGGCATTCTAACCAAAAATAAATGTCCATGCCATTTGTCTGGGAATATTCAAAAATGCTAAAATCCAAAACATTTGTTTTTTCTTAGGATAGTTAAAAAACCATCCGAACATTTTCGATTTGATGTTTTCGGGTTAACAAATATTTTGAAATTTTTAGAGAAAGTGTAGACCCGTTACGTAAATAGATTTTTTTTAAATAATCGAAATCATACTAAGCATAAATAATATTTAAAAGGATGAAATTTTTAAAGTATACTTTTTAAAAGTTTTTATTATAAATCAGGGGTGTGCACGGCTACGGCTAAGCCGCGGCTAACCGCGGCTAGCCGCGGCTACGGGCGGCTACGGCTACAACTTTTTGAAAATTTGACGGCTACGGGCGGCTAACGGCTATGGACCCCAAAGCCGCGGCTAGCCGTGATAGCCGCTACTAAAAAGTTTTCGCAACTTCATATGTATTCAATTTTTCCTTCCCAAAAAATGAACACACGTGCAATAAGTATTATAAAGTATATGAGAGAGAATGTTACAGCGAAATAGTATGGTAAGACTGTCAGAGAAAACAATGGAGGACAAAGACAGAGACACAGAGACCATTAATCATTACTCAATTTTGTGCGAAATAATTATTTCTTTCATCAATATTTTATGTATTAATTTGTAATTTAGATTTACAAAAATGAAAGATTTTCCTGAAAACGACACTTCTGAATTTTCTAAAAAGGATATTGAACAAATTTTATTACTCGAAAATCGTCTAAAAAAGCAAACATTATTCTTCAAACCGAAAAATGAGCAAATGCCTGAAATTTGTTTCGCATTTTACAACAAGGAAGGCGACAAGGAAAAAGCATATGAAGATGGCCGGATCAAAAATTTTGTTGTGTGCAAATTCAAAGAATGTAATACGGTGCTTGGATGTCCAAGCGGTTCAATAAAGTAAGAATTTTTGATTTTTTTGCGATAATGATCCATATTTAGCACTAATTTCAGGAAAAACATCACAAGAAACATGGAATAAACTTTGTGAAGTTGTGTCGGAAATTGGTGTTACGGAAGAAATAATGAAGCAACAATTTTTCGTTTCTGATGAAGGCCAGAATATTTGCACCGCTTTCCTTATGAATGATGTTCGATGTAAGAATTCACAAAAAGCAATAAATTATTACTTAAATTTTAGCGATTCGTTGTATTTGTCATGTTATTAATACTGTGGCAAAACGAACCTTTTCGCCTTATAAATCTGGAAAACAATTGTTACGATTGACTGATTTGGACGAAAATGATAGATGTTTAGTTTCCGAAGCAATGGACATCATAAATGCCGTTAAAAATGTCGGAAGTTTTGTCAGGTATTTTTATTTTTCAAGTAAAAAATAATTAATTTTTAAAGAAATCA
>LDKF01000047.1:143671-161816 GCA_001026735.1 Rotylenchulus reniformis
GGTGGTTGTTCCCTCGGTTGTGGTGGTTGTTCCCTCAGTTGTGGTAGTTGTTCCCTCGGTTGTGCTGGTTGTTCCCTCAGTTGTGGTCACTGTAGTAGTTGTTTGACAGTAGTTTGCACAATATTCAGGCGTGTTATACTTCGACAGACATTTGTAGACGCATTCATCGTACTGCCTTAACTCCACGCTTTTATTCAACCCATTTAAACATAAAGTAATAAATCTCACCCTGTTGTAGTTCCCACGGTTGTGCTGGTGGTACCTTCGTTGCATTCAGTTGTGGTTGTGGTTGTGGGTTCGGTTGTTGTGGTTGTCTTCTTAGTGCGCACTGCATATTCCAAGTTCAGAGCAGAATCAAGCAGGCCCTTCGGAGCAGCCATGGATGCGCCAATCAGACACAGTAGCGCAACAGTCAAAAGCGGAAGAAACGAAGGCATTGTTAAGAGAGCAATTTATGAGTTTTGGGTGATTGGAGGAAAGACCGGAGGATGAATGGATGCTCTGAATGCCTCACTGTGGCCTTTTATAGAGGCCCAGCTAGGACAAAATCCTAACGTACGCGGCGCGACTCATCAGGAACACGACACGTATCATCAATCTATCACAAACAATGGATCACTTCTCCCTTGAATGGGTAAAATTTTAAATTCTAGACTAATTCATGTCAGATTGGTAAGTATCATACCTCGACATAAGTCAAATTTCTGTTTAATTTGATTTTAATTAATCATAAAATTTTTATTTGTTAAATTTTAACAAAAGCCTACGCCCAATAGTTGGATGAAAAAAGGGTTGAAAAATCGGATTCAATAGGAAGTGGGCAAAAAATTATTCTATCAAACTCATAAAATTAAATTTTAATTTTTCATTTTTTTCACGTGAACAATGAATGTGTTCAACCCATCCGAGGTTCTTCTCTCATCAATCATAATCATAATACGTGGTTTTAGGAACCGTTTTTCTTGAATTAGACTGAAAAATTGCCCATTCTATTTTTTCCAAGGAATTTGTTGAATTTAATTTTTTTTGGTTCAAAAATTAAGGCTATGGAAATTTATTTTTATTAATATAATAAAGTTCTAATCTAAACAAGACCAAAATATATAGTGGAATTCAACTTTATGCAGTCTAATATCAATAATAATGTGAAAGTGCCATCCTTTTCCCTATTGTCTTTGACAAAAAATATTAAATTTCAACATTCAAATTAATAAAATGATCAAAATCCTTTAAAAATTTAGAAATTAAAACGCAAAAACTTTGCCCGATTCTTCTGGATGAATAATGCCAAAAAATTCAACTTTAATATAATAGAAAAATTTTAAAAAGTAAAAGTAGATATGGCATTTACCAAATATGCAGATTTTTGAATATTTTTATGTCTGATAAAAATTCATTATTTTATTTCGTCATTAGTCAGTTGAGAAAAATCGTTCATTTTAATTTATATTAATTTTCCATTTTATTTTTATTTTAAGTATTTATAGATTTTCCCAATTATCAAATTTAAAATTTAAATTTTTAAAATTAATAAATTTTTGTTCAGTACAACTCAGGTGTCCCTTTTCCGAATACCAAAAACCTGGTTATGGCACTAAAATCTTGTAAAATCCAGGCAAAAAATCCAGAACCTTGTAAAACCCTTTTAAATCATTTAAAATTTGCGACAATGCATAAGATTCGGTAATTAGTCTTTTGAAGTCTTCGCAATGAAGAGACCAGAGACGGGTTCTGGTCATCAGTTTTGTGATGACATTTAATTTGTGACCCCATTCATCTTTCAAATTTTGTTGTTTGATTCCTTGGCATTCCGACCCCAAATTGATGACTTTTTCCCTTTCGTATTTTTGTATTCATTCCCCGGATCGTCTTCACTTCACTCTCCCCGCTTTCTTTTCTTATTTTATTGCTAAGATAAATAATTTAAGAGATTATTCGGTGTTTTAGTGATTTTTGTGTTCTTCGATATCGACGAAAGATATCGCGTGGCGCTCCTGCAAATTCGGGTGAGCTCAGCGGTTATACTTTCTGATTTNAGTCTTTTGAAGTCTTCGCAATGAAGAGACCAGAGACGGGTTCTGGTCATCAGTTTTGTGATGACATTTAATTTGTGACCCCATTCATCTTTCAAATTTTGTTGTTTGATTCCTTGGCATTCCGACCCCAAATTGATGACTTTTTCCCTTTCGTATTTTTGTATTCATTCCCCGGATCGTCTTCACTTCACTCTCCCCGCTTTCTTTTCTTATTTTATTGCTAAGATAAATAATTTAAGAGATTATTCGGTGTTTTAGTGATTTTTGTGTTCTTCGATATCGACGAAAGATATCGCGTGGCGCTCCTGCAAATTCGGGTGAGCTCAGCGGTTATACTTTCTGATTTTCTTAGAAGGGAAGATCGGAAAGGTAAGAACAACAGTTGCTGAGAAGTGTAAAGTAACCGGGAAAAGTAAATCCCCGTCATCGTCATCTGTGAAATTGGGAGAAGTAAATCCCGCAACCCGACGATAAAGCAAATTGGGAGAAGTAAATCCCAGGGCGACTTTCATCTGTAAAAAAGCGAAGTAAAGCTCAGGATTTTTGCGGATTCCAAAGATTGGATTGCCGCAGCCACAAAGATTGTGGTCGCTGATTGCTGGAGTTCATCGATTTCTTGGAAAAAGTAAAAGGGCGAAGTAATGCCTGACTTGCGGACTCCTTTGCTGACGAGACAGCGAGCATTGAATTTGGGGGTTCGTGTGGACAACGATGGCAACGTGCTGCCGCGGCATTCTCGTCTACAACTACAACAAAATCCGATCGATATCCCACTTTTGGACTTGGGGGAGGGAAATGCAGTTGTGGATGATGAGTTGAATGGACATTCTTCAGATATCTCTCGCACTCTCGAAGATCAAGAAGTTCGACAGCGTCTGTTGCAGATGGACCATATGAACAACTCGAACAATGTGGCGGGGAACATCGATGTTGTCGGGGATGGACAGGATGGACATGAACAATTGTTGGAGCAGAACCAAGGTCACATGGGAGGAACAAACCAGAATGGGACTGAGTGGGGACCTACGAATCAGAGCCAGGAATTCCTAGATGACTTCCCTAACCTAAACGGGGATATGGTCCTTCATTTTCAACCCGTACTTGTCTCCACGCCAGAAACTGATTCGGGTCCGAACAATCAGCGACGAACAAATGCGCGCTTAGGGGGTCAACAGCACGCGATTCAACAGCGAATTTTGGGGGATGATTTTGAGGGCGATCACCGGTATCATAGGACTTTGGGGGTAGGCCAGCAGCACTTGAATGAACTAAATGGAATGGCAATTGGCCAGCAGCCGTGTCCACAGTCCATACAGCAACTTACTCGCCCAAACATCCATGATCCTGGTGCAGTAGCTGCTGCTGCCCGAATTACTCGTCCCGATATCCATGATGCTGGTGCGGTACCTGCTGCAGCTCGAATCGCCCCTAACCCGCAATACCACACCACCTTTCTCGTTGCTGGGCAGCAAGTGCCGACGCAGGCCGGTCATTATCCATCAGCTATCCCGCCCAATCAGCAAGCTTTTCCCCACCCATACCCGGTGTACTTCAATCCACCACCTGCCCAATCTCACCAGGCCTATCCACAGATGCCAGCCCCTTACCCGTACTATGGTTATGGGTTACCTGCTCCATCTTTTGCACCGATGCCGGCTCATCCGCCACCGCCAATTCCGAACCAGTTTTACCCACCAGGTGCCGGATCATATGCTTTCCCACCGGTCGCAACCCAACACCCAAACATCCGGCGTGGTCACCAGGGGCAGAACTTTCATAGGGCCGAAGAGTGTTATGAGCCAAACCAGCAGAGGTTGCCTTCGAGTTCGAATCATCGGCAGTTGGGCACTTTGGACGTGGTACTCACGTTGGACCGTCTGCCTGACTTGAATGGCAGCGAGGGCGCGGACAAAGTGAAGACATTTTTCAAAAAGTTTTCCTCCGCAACCGAGGATTGGCCGGAGAAAAAGCGCATTTCTGCGCTCGAGTCCAAGCTTTCCGGAAGAGTGGAACGGGCTTTCAACACAGCGGTGGGCAATCATCCGTACCGTTTCGACAGCATTCGCCGCGCAATGATGAACAGTTGGAAGCGACGGACTGCAGAGAGATGGGAGCCTTCGACGAGTTGATGTCGGGAGTGAAGCGCAGGAACAATGAGGATCTGGACACGTTGGCTGATCGTGTTTCTGGTTTGGTCCGCCGCGCATATCCGGGGTTGACGCAGAATTTGTGCGATGAGTATTCGATCAAGCACTTGATCCGAACTCTTGCCAATCCTGAACTCTCGCTCACGCTGGAAATGTCACGTCGTCCCGGCATGTCTTATGATGATTTTGTTGCATTGGCTGCACGGGCTGAGGCAATTCAGAGGGCGACGAAGCGTACCACCACCGATTCTCGGAACTTTGAGCAAAGATCGAACTCAGAATTTCAGAGATCGAACCCCACATTTCCCAGCTTCGATCGCGGATCACAGGAGCAAAATTCGACTGCAGTTCAGCAACCACGGAGTGGCATCGTGTGTTACAATTGCGATGAGCCCGGACATTTATCCCGAAATTGTACGAAGCCGAAACGGTGGAATGGTCCTCCAGTGAGCCAAAATTCGGGTTTCATGCCATCTGGTGCCAACAATACTCCAATGGGAGGCGGAAATGCAGGAACCTCGTCAAAATTTGGGCACAACAATGGATTTAACCGCTCATCTCCGTTGCCACAAAACCAGAAGTCCCAGAATTTTCTGAAGCAGAGCTGTCTCATCTTGCAGGAAGACGCCGTTCCTGATGCTTTTTGCGGTGGAGTACAACTCACTCCGGAAGTCTTGGATTTTCTGGAGAACAAGCTGTCGGCGGAAGCTGAAGGAACTCCTCTCCTGAAGCGGAATGTTGATGCTGTCGGCAAAATTGTTGCTCTGAATGTGGATATTTTGGGGGTTGAGACGAGGGCAATGCTCGATGGAGGAGCACAAATTTCACTCATTGGTGCGGCATTTTTCTACAAACTGATCAACGAGCGTGAGCTAAACTTGCGCGATGCGGATTACACTCGGAACGCGGCACGCATAGCTGATGTAAATGGACAAGGACTTAAGTGCTACGGGACTGTTACATTACCCGTGGGACGAAAAGGGTGCTCTCCGGCGCGCGTCTGCTTTCATATCACGAATGCCCCGTTCGGATTCGACCTTTTACTGGGGACAAATTCTATGGGATCACTGGGTTTCAAGCTCTACGATGAGTCGAATCGTGAAATGATCGGCTTCGAAAAGCTGGGAGATGATCAAAGAGACCTAGTAAGGGTCATTTTTTGCACGTCTGTCCAACCACGTTCGGCGAAACTGGTTGAACTAGATGTTGGAAGCGAATGGAGCGGATGTGAAGTGATGGTGTCATCGGAGAGAGACGCGACCCAGGACTTTAAGATCGAGCCAACTTTGGGAAAAGTGGAAAATGGTCGGATTGTGGCGCCGATTTGCAATCTTTCGAGCATGACGAGGACCTTCAGCAGTGGAGCCGTCGTCGGCAGTTTCGATTTTGCTGAGTCTCCAGTGGACGCGGACAATGCTTTGGAGTTAGTGACTTCTTCAGTGGCACTACGAGTGAACGGAATGAAGCAAGGAGGCACCAAAATTTCTCGTCGGGATCATCTGGAGAGATATTGGAGGATGAATTCTGGAGTGACCCCGCGACACGAGAGAGCGGCATTTTGGGATTTGCTTCACGAATTTGAGGAGATTTTCGCGCTCGAGGAATGCGAACTGACACAGACGTGTCTGGTCAGCCATTCCATTGATACCGGCGACTCTGCACCTATCAGATCCCGTATGCGACCCGTGCCGTATGCATACCGAGAGAAAGTTGCAGCTATGATTCAGGACTACCTAGGACGTGGAATAATCCGTCCGTCCAATTCGCCATGGGCATCTCCCATCGTGATTGTGCCAAAGAAAGATGGAAGTCTTCGGCTTTGCATCGACTATCGGGGAGTCAATTCGGTCACGACGAAGGACGCGTTTCCACTCCCGAATATCGACCATACTTTGCTGGCACTCAGCGGAAAGAAAGTCTTCTCCACGTTGGATTTCATGTCGGGATACTGGCAGATAAAGATGGATCCTGATTCGATCGAGAAGACAGCATTCGCCACAGAGTTTGGCTTGCACGAGTTCATCGTTCTCCCGTTCGGATTATGCAATGCGGTGGCCACTTTTCAACGATTCATGACTCGATTGTTCGAAGGGATGATCAACGATTTTGCGTTCATCTACATCGATGACATTCTGATCGCTTCGGAGTCTTGGGAACAGCACAGGGAACATTTGCGGAGAGTTTTCGAGAGGATTCGAGAGGCCGGATTGAAATTGAAGATTGGAAAGTGTCATTTTGCGGCAGGCGAACTTCCATTTTTGGGACACATTCTGACATCGGAGGGCATTAAGATGGATGCGGACAAGCTGAAACCGGTCATGGATCTGCCTATTCCTTCGTCTCGGAAGCAGTTGCAATCTTTGCTGGGATTTTTCGCGTACTATCGGAAATTTGTGTTCGGATTTGGGGCCATTGCAACTCCGTTATACAGATTATTGAAGGAGGGAATTCCGTTTGTGATGGGTGATGAGGAAGTGGCGGCTATTTCAGCCCTGAAAAAGAGACTGATGGAAGACGTCGTCTTGTCCTTTCCGGATTTTGCGGCTGCATCGGGAGACTCGGCACGCCAGTTTGTCATGTTGACGGATGCCAGCAAAATTGGAATTGCAGCGATCCTTTGCCAGCCGGATGTAAACGGGGAATTGCGGCCGATTTACTTCGCATCCAGGCAATGTAACCAGCACGAAGGGCGTTACTGTCCAACTGAGCTCGAAGCTTTGGCAGTTCGTTTCGGGGCGAAGAAATTCGCGCAGTTCATCATCATGATCCCGACAAGAGTCCTCACCGATCACAGAGCGTTGGTCCCAATGTTTAAAAGCAAAAAGGAAACGGGGAACAGTCGAGTGGACAAGTGGTTAATGGAGCTCAATTCTCGCTTCATTCTCCAAGTTGAGTATCACCCGGGGAAATCAAATGTAATCGCGGATCTGCTGTCACGTTCTCCTGCACTTAAATGTCCCGAACAGCAGCTGGACGACGAGGATATTGCTCGAATTGGTCAGATCAGAGAAGTGGAAGAGGGAGATCAACAGCACCAGATTGTCGATGAAAACAGAATTATGTGGGTGGAAAAGACGCGCGAGAGTGAATTGGGATTCTTGGTCGACTTTCTGAGCAAAAGGACTCTTCCCGAGGACCCGAAAGACCGGCAGCGATTGATGCATTTTGTCCACAATTTTGCCCTTTTGGATGGTCTTCTTTATCGCTGTGAACAGGACGGTAGAATCCGTTTATTTGTGCCAAAGCAGTTCAGAGAAAAGCTGATCAGAGAACGGCATTCGGGAATCTGTGCAGGCCATTTGAGCGGGAAAAAGATCTTTCAGCAGCTTGCAGAAGCGTTCTTCTGGCCGAATCTCTACTCCGATTGCGTGAAAATGACGAGGAAGTGTCGAATTTGCGCACATTCACGGAATCCGCGTTCAAATGAGCCACCATTGAAAGTTGTTGAAACAGCAGAACCGTTGGAGCTGGTGTGTCTGGACATCCTGTCGATCGGACCTGCACATTCGTCGAATAAGTACATCCTGGTGGCGGTCGACCATTTTTCGAAGTACCTAGTGGCGGTGCCAATTCCCAACAAGAGTGCTGACACCATCGCCCGGGAATTCGTGAAACACTTCATTTTGGTTTTGGGGACTCCAAAACGACTGCATAGTGACAGGGGAAAGGAATTTGTGAACGAAACACTGGATGAAATCGCCAAAATTTTGGGAATGGACAAGTCTCTGACCTCCGGATACGACCCGCAGTGCAACGGCGTAACGGAGAGGGCTAATCAGACCATTCTGGGAATGTTGAAGAGGTCAACGGGTTCGAATTGGGACTGGGACGACCGCCTACCATTGGTTGTTTTTTCGTATAACTCGACTCCTTCCGAAGTGACTGGCTTTGCCCCGCATCACTTGTTGTTCGGACAGCCGCCAAATTTTCCGTCAGAAGTCATACTACCGGTCGATCCACGATATACTGTTGATGTCGACTCTTATCTTCAACTCTTCCGTGAAAATATTGTCCACTTGGTCGAGGAGGCAAGGAAAAGTGCACGAATTTGTAGAGGGAAAATGAAGGATAATTATGATAAACAGGCAAAAGTAACTGCCAACAAGTTTCGGGTAGGGGACAAAGTAATGGTGATCTTTCCGGGTGCTCACAGCCGTTCCCCCCATCGGAAGTTGATGTGGAATAGTTTTGGACCTTATAAAGTGTTGGAAGTAACCGACTCCACCGCCTCAGTCATCCCGGTCGACAAACCCCACTCCGAAGTTCTGAAAGTACCCCTTGAGCG
Source organism: Rotylenchulus reniformis (assembly GCA_001026735.1). NCBI lineage: Eukaryota > Metazoa > Nematoda > Chromadorea > Rhabditida > Hoplolaimidae > Rotylenchulus > Rotylenchulus reniformis. The sequence continues at coordinate 152,140 of LDKF01000047.1, forward strand.
ACTTGTGAGGGTCCCCGAGGGCATACCAGACATCAGCACGCTTCCCAAAGGACCCCTGAAAAATCAGTACAGGAACCAGTTATGCACGCTAATAACCATCGCTTCGCTGATTGTTCGGGAGGAGAGTACCAGGGGACCAGTAGGAGCTGAGGAAATAAAGGGCAGGGATGAATACTCGCAAAATGAGGAAGATAAAAGGACGGGATTAGTTGGCCAATTGAGGACAATTGGCATTTCAGGTGGCCAGGACGAACCGATGGAGCAGGACTCGCCATTCGCATGGAACACGCAGTGCGGATCATTGGGACTTGAACACCGGCACTGCCACCAGCTCGTTGTTGCGGACCTGGATCCGGTGATGGAACGAATTGGATCAGGAATGAAGGTCGTCGGGACGCCAATGAAGGCTTTGCTCGCCACATTTCTCCTTCGCTCTGAAGCAACAACGGTCGCCGCGGGTCGGAAACTGACGGAATTGGTCATCGGGGCAAGCGTGGATTATGAGATGATCGTCTACAGTGGTGCGCGAGAAGACCATGTGAAGGCGGGCTCCTTTCCTACGGACGCAGATATTAAGGACACACTCACGAAGTGGGTGGAACACTGCTCGCACACCCGTTCGCACCTGGAGAAGAGCGCATTCGGCCCGTTGGTCATGTCGGTGCCAAAAGTCGTGAATGAACTGCCGGAGACCGAGCGAAAGGGATGGCAAAATGTCTTCGAAAAGGCGCCCTTCATCCTGGAGAAAGTCCGTGCCACGGTCATCCACCGTAAACAACAATTCGTCACCAAACAACGGATCATTTTGGGCGACAGCTCGGCGTTCCAGCTGATGAGTCTTTGGCCAGCTTCAAAATTCGTCGGCACTGAGAAAGGACCAATCACCGACATCATTCGCGCATTCGACAACGCCGTCCTGTCATCCAAAGTACGAGCTGCCGTTGTATTGCTCGGCCGGGACTCGTTGCTCAACGGCGACACAGTAGACAACATGATGGAGCGAGTAGAACGACTCATCCAATTGTGCCGGCGCTACCCACACATCCCGTTCCTTTGGCTCCCTCCGCCATTTGTGAAGTCGAAACAACGTGAGTATGAAGAGTTGGTTTTCCGATTGCGCGGGATGTTCGGGAACGGTCGCGGGAATGTTCGCTTCGTGGCCGTCACTCCGTCCGGTCGTTCACTGCTTGAGTTGTGGCGTTTTGGCAACGGCTACAACACAGACAACGTCTCTGCCGACGGGATGATGACAGAGAAGGGGCTCCATGTCTTTAAGGCATGGGTGACCACGCAGATCAGCGGGTTTCCGGGTGATAAGGAGATGGGAGTGGTCCGCAAACGCCCAAATTTCCCCTTAGGAGACAAGAGTTGGGCCTGAAAGGAGCGGAGCCGAAATCCGGAGGCAGTGGACCAGAGTCGTCGGGTCGGGGAAGTCGTGTCCATTCGTCGTCAGTCTACGAGACTCCGCATCGTTCGGGCCGCTCGCATTCGCACCGGGCTCGGCCGTATCCGCAGGCCTCAATCTCGCCGGTTCGCCATCGTTCGGGCGGACATCGCCGCTGAGCTCACTCGACGAACCCTCTTCTCGGTCAGCCCCTTTCGCTCACCCTTTTCCCCGCTTCTGAAATGAAAATGAGGAAAGTAAACCTCAATCCCGTGTTTAGACCGAATTGCCCCACCAATTGACGCTTCGGGGACCTCGCTTCTCAGAGGGGGCGGATGTGATGACATTTAATTTGTGACCCCATTCATCTTTCAAATTTTGTTGTTTGATTCCTTGGCATTCCGACCCCAAATTGATGACTTTTTCCCTTTCGTATTTTTGTATTCATTCCCCGGATCGTCTTCACTTCACTCTCCCCGCTTTCTTTTCTTATTTTATTGCTAAGATAAATAATTTAAGAGATTATTCGGTGTTTTAGTGATTTTTGTGTTCTTCGATATCGACGAAAGATATCGCGGTTTTCACATTTCATATTCTTATGTAATTTAGTTTTTTGGCATTTTCAGAAAAAATATTATTAAATAATGACGGAAATTTTTGGACATTTGAGCTCATTTACTAAAAAATGACCATATTTAAGGCAAAAATAATAATTTTCAGGCTCGAAGAAATTTACCAATCTTTTCGATGATTCAGTTTTTTGATAAAACCGATAAGGAACGAAGAAATTTTTGAAAACTCACATTTTTTAAGAAATTCCGTCAATTTTGCCAGGGGCTTTTTTAAATGCTGTAGATACTGAAGATCCTGATAGGGGAGCCAAAGAAATTTTGAAAAATAACCCACTTTTCAAGTTTGGCATTTCTTAAGTTGAAAAAAATCAGCCTATTTATCAGACAAAACAAGTGATTTTTACAATGGACTTCTGTATCAACTCCCAACTGTATCCTGTTGATCACCTTCTGTCACCCCACTCAGCTCCTAAAGTACCAATTTGCACAGGATTTAGGCCTTCCAGCTCGACCACTTCTTGACATTTCCGCCCGAACATCGTCGAACAGCATGGTAGCCCCCGCTGCACTCCTTGTTCTCCACATGCCCCGGATGCGCGCCGGATGCGCTGCAGTTGCGACTCCACACGCACACATGCCCCGGATGCGCGCCGGATGCGCTGCAGTTGCGACATGCGCTGCATTTGCGACTCCACACGCACACATGCCCCGGATGCGCGCCCGATGCAGTTGCGACATCGGTCTCGGCAGGAGTACCAGAGGACGCCAGTCAAGAAGCTGGTCTTAAAGGGGGCAAATGCGGACTAAAAGAGTAATTGGATAGCAGCGGATAATTAGCCGCAAATATTTTTTTAGTAAAATCTTCGATCGCCATGATTATGTATCAATCTCATTGTGAGATCAAAGTCATCCCGGGTCCGAATTTAAAAAACGGTACCGTTTAACCCATATCTTAAAAGATGGAGCTATTTACTATAGCCGTTTTCCTGCTCTGGTGAAGGGTAAAAATTTTATACTGATTCGACACCTTTTACGCTTTTATAGGGTTAAATCTGAAAAAATGGTGCTGTTTACCCGGGGTAAGTACCACCAAAATCAGGACCCTTTTAAAAGATTTACCCCAATTATGTGTCGTTTACACTGATTTTTTAAGCTAAAACATAATTTTTAACTTTCAAGATAGGTAGTGAGCCCCGGTGAGTTCTGATCAGTATCACGGATCACCCAAATGGTGAAAAATCCCAAAAAAAATCCCAAATCACCCCATTTTTTAATTTTGGCTCACTTGCGGAGTACAACGACTCCAATTTTTGTAACAGTCCGCCTCAACTTCGTATTGTGCGTAAAGACATATAAAACACAAAAAGAACGGCGAAAGGGACCAAAAGAGGGGAGAAGAGCACTTGGAAAGGATTTTTAGAATTTAAAATGAAATTGGAGCGGAATGTACAAAAAATTGCCAATTTTATAGGCAAAGCAATTTCACGTGTTGGGATTATGTACCAGCAGATGATAGAACATGCTAGATGGGTTGCAGAAAGACAGTTGCAAAAAAGGCTAATTAAGGGGATTTTGTAGAAGATCAGTGTGTGGAGCAAAGTGGAAATATTGTTCCAATATTTTTAATTAAATAAAAATATTATTGGCTTATCAAAAATCTTAGCAGCTCACAAATTTTTGAGAGATTCTAAAAGATATCTGTTAGCTCTTCAGCTTAATAAGATCGTAAAGTTCTTACACAACTGGATATTTTTAAAAAAATTAGCTCTTAAATTGCCACTTCTCAACCACCTAGATCAGTCTCGGGTGTCCAAGTTGCGCAACAGTTGTTTGATCATCCGCCGTCTGTGCCGGTCCAACACCAGGATTATTTCCTTCGGGGCTTCCGGTACCCATTATCTCCGGGAATCCGGGTCCGGAAACTAATTCCCTCGGGACTCCATGGACCCGTTCCCGGATTCGCCTCGTCCATCATCCGCTTCGGTCCCAGTCCCTGGTCCATGCCCTTAAATGCCGCGGACATGTCCGGCATCCCACCGGACCCAAATGTGGGCATCGAACCGCGCTATTCGGTGATTCTCCTCCTCCGGAACTGACGGGTGGCGGGGCCCCACGGATCCTAAAATATAACCTGATTTTTTGTGGATTATGTAGTCTATTGAACACCGGAACCGATTTCAGACGAGCACTAATTAATCGTACAACGAATACGAAGACCACAGAAAGTAAGATACGAGTGTGAGTACGAAGTGTAAGGGTTCCCGAAAGGTATGAGTACTGTGAAAGGTAGGAACTTAAAAAATTCTGAATGCCGGCACCCGTAAAATTGCACAACGGACCTTTTTTTGTTACCTGAAAATAGTTTTTTGCCGCAATATTGTCGATTAATCAGTAGAGCATATGAATGATACTGTACTGTAGTTTGCTGTGTAGTTAGGTACTAATTATACTTTACTTCATATAATTACGGGACATAGTATGGTACAGGGATTTTCGGCTTAAACCAGAATTTCGGCTTTCGTTTTTTAGGACTCATCTCTCCATTTTTTCACCAAAAATGCAAATTATGGCACTAGTTGAAAAGCGTTAATTTTTGGGACTCTATTTTATGGAGTACCGGCTTGATTTCTCTAAGGTGGTTTTGGACGCTGATTCAATTCTGACGTCCATTTTGAGGTCATCCACATCTTTTTTTTGACGTCGACGTCAGAAATTTCATTTTTCTTCAGAATTATTTTCTGACGTCAACGTCATAAAGTGACGTCAGATGACGCGTTATGTGCAAGTGGATATTAATATCAGACTCAAAATCCAAGGAAATAAACAATTTTGAGTCCCCTCGGGACTCAAAAAAATATTAGAGTCCCGAGTTAACGCCTTTCAACTAGCGCCCAAATTTTCATTAAATGATTTTTTATGACTTTGGAAAAGAAATGGTGAACTTTTCTATTGTGTATTTGGGTTTAGATAGAAAGGGAATTAACCAAATAACAATAACCAATCGAATAAAATCAATCTTTTATTTGCCAATGTCAAAAAGGACGCGAAGAGTAGAAATAATAATGAACAGAAGAAATGGTGTCTATGAAAGGAAATGAAATGACTTATATAGGAAATGACAGAGAAATAGAGACAAAGAGAAAGATAAATACAATGCCAAAGAAATGTACTGTAAATGAGAAATATAAAAGGTCAAAATGGGATCCTATCCAACATTTCCCCGTTTAAGTTTGACTTCCCCCTCGTCGTAAGTCTTCTGGCTCGGGTCCACCTGGAGGAAGCGAGTCTGCTTACGGGTCCGTTGTGGCCTTGGGGACCTAACTTTAGGATTCCCTGACTCTTCCGAACGATCCTTTGGTTGTGTATTCGGAATACTTCCTGCTCTGATCGGTTCCATCTCCATCGGAAGGCGGCGACGCAACTGGTTGGCATGCCGATGCACATCTNGGCACATTGACGCGATAAGTTGGCGAATTTTTCACGCGTTCAAGGATTGCACCTGGCAACCAATGAACTTTCCCGAATCGATAGTTTAGCAAAAAGATCTGTTCTCCGGGGGTGAAAATAACCAATTTTGTCCCGTGTTTTTGGTCGAAATGCTGGGACATTTTCGAGCAGTATTCCTGCTGGGATTGAACCAGTTTTTCCTCGATTTTGGCCTTGGGCTCGTCTTTTGGCTCGTTTCCAGCCGGATGAAGCAAAGTTAATTTGGTGCGAAGTCGGCGGCCCAAGAAAAGCTGATCAGGCGAATATCCGTTTAATGCGGAATGCGGAGTTGTTCTGTAGGCAAGAAGTGCCTTTTCCGCCCAATCTTTTTCATGCCGACTTTTCTGCATTGCTCGCTTGAAGATGTCGACATATCTTTCAACTTGTCCATTGGATTGGGGGTGAAACGGTGGCGTAAAAGTGTGTTTGATGGAATATTCTCTGCAGAAATCGACGAATTCCGCTGACCTGAACTGTGGACCATTATCTGAAACTATTTCTTTTGGAATTCCGAATCTGTTGATCAAGGATTGCAGTGTAAAAATGGTGGCTTTTGAAGTTGTGGTTCCCATTCGGAACACTTCCGGCCATTTTGAATATGCATCGACGACCAACAGATAGGTAAATCCATCTTGACACGGCCCTGCAAAGTCTATGTGCACTCTCTCAAACACCTTTGAAGGTGGCATCCAGGGACTCAGTGGAACTTTTGGCGGCATTTTTGCTGCCTTTTGACATTCGTCGCAATTTCGCACGAATCTTTCAATCTCTCGATCGATGTTCGGCCAGTATACATGCTCTCTGGCGATGGATTTCATGCGAACAATCCCGGGATGAGCGAAATGGAGTGCCTCCAGGACGGATTTTTGCAGGATTTGAGGAATGACGGTGCGATTTCCGTATACCAAGCAATTTTCCGCCTTTGAAATTTCGTGTCTTTTTGGGTAGTAAGGAGTCAAATCCGGGTCTTTGCACTTTCGGGGCCATCCCTGGATAGTGAAGTTTAGCAATTTCTGAAGGATGGAGTCCTCTTCCGTAGCTTTTCCAATCGCTTTAGCAGTTATCGGAAGTGGATTTGCTATATCCCCGTGAATCGAATTGATGAAAAGTTCAGTTTCAGTGCAAATATTTGCAATTAGGACATCCTCTTCTGGACGTGGATAATCAGCAATAAGTCTAGAAAGGACGTCTGCTTTTCCGAAGGATTCCGTTTTGATGTATTTCACGTCGAAATCATAATTGGTGAGAATCAATGCCCATCTTTGAAGTCTGCTCGCCGCATAGATCGGAATGCCCGTCTTTGAGCCGAAAATTGATAGCAATGGTTTATGATCTGTCTGCAATGTGAAGCGGCGTCCGTAGAGCATCCGATGAAATTTTTGGACGGCGAACACCAAAGCAAGCCCTTCTTTTTCGATTTGGCTGTAATTGCGTTGGGCAGGAGTGAAGGAAAGTGAAGCATGCTCGATGATTTTCTCAGTTTTATCTGGAAAAATGTGGCTAATGGTAGCCCCGATCCCGTGTTGAGATGCATCGGCAGCAACCACAATTGGCAGTATAGGATCGAAATGGGTGAGAAGTAAGTCCGAAGATAGAATTTCCTTTGCCTTTTCGAAGGCTTTTTGCTGTTTTTCGGACCATTCCCATTGGGAATCTTTCTTCAAAAGTTCATCCAGAGGTCCGCGGATTTCTCGCATTTGTTTAATGAATCGGCCATAGTAGTTTATTGCACCAAGGAAGGACCTTAAAGATGAAACATCTGTGGGTGCTGGCATTTTTCGAACTGCTTCAGATCTGGCTGGATCAGGTTTTATGCCTTTCGAAGTGATAATATGGCCTAAAAACTTGATTTCAGCCTTCAGAAAACTGCATTTTTCGAGTTGAATTTTGAGACCGTAATTATGGATCCGGCCGAAAATTTCTGAAATTGTTTGAATATGCGACCCAATGGTCGGATTGGCTATGATGATGTCGTCTAGATAGACGAAAACTCCGGGGATTCCAGCGAGAAGTTGGTCCATCAATTTCTGAAAAATCGCTGGTGCAGACTTTACTCCGAAAGGAAGTCGCTGGCACTGCATTAGTCCGCGATGTGTGTTAATCCCACAAAGCATTTTGGACTCATCATCAAGCTCGATTTGCAAATAGGCATCACGGAGATCCAGCTGTGAGAAGAATTTGGCGCCGTTTACTGAAGCGTAAATATCCTCAGGGCGTGGTAATGGGTGGCGATTAAGCTCAAGTGCGTTGTTTAGCCCTGTTGAAAAATCGATGCAAACGCGTGTGTTGCCGTTCTTTTTCTTTACGGCGAGAATTGGTGCGGCCCATTGGCTGAAATCTACTGGCTTAATGGCGCCGATGGAGAGTAATCGGTCCAGTTCGCCATTGATGGCGTCTTCTGCTCCATATGGGACTGGCCTGGCCTTGCAGAACACAGGTTTAGCATCAGCTTTCAGATGCAAATGGGCTTCCATTTTGGTGCAGTGACCAAGCCCAGGGCTGAAGACATCACTGAAATTTTCTTTCAGCCACTTCCCCAGTGTGTGAGCATCCCATTTTGGGTTTGGATTGAAAGTTGGGAGCTTATGAATTGCAGAAATGTGGGGTGTCTGGTAGAATTCGGTTGGGAGAATACGGAGTGACTTGATCCAGGGAATACCGAGCAGATCATGCACTATGTGATCTGAGACATACGCAGTGAGTTTAATCGGCTTCTGGCCATTGTAGGACACATCGCACTCGAATTTTCCCTGCAAAGCGAAGGGTGTGCCGTTACAGTTTCGTGCATCCAATCCAGCTGTTTCCAGCTTGGGTTTCAACAGCTTTTCCCAAGTTTTTGATGTGAAAACAGCAATCTGTGAAGCTGTATCCAATTTCATGACACATTCTTTGCCGTTGATTTGCACCCGTACAACAATCCATTCCGAATCTTGGGTGTCTGTAGTCATGCAAAAAGGAGAAACCGATATGTTCTGTACTGATCGGTTATTCGATTTTTGGCGTGCGAAGAATGCAGAACGGCAGAAAGAAGCGAGATGACCTTGTTTTTTGCAGTACTGACAAGTGGCCATTCTGTCTGGGCAGTTGTCTCTTATATGCTCTTTGCTCCCGCATGAGAGGCATCGCTTCCAAGTTTTGCCCTTTTTGGAATTCCCTTCGGCCTTTGAATCGGTGAACTTTTTCGAATTTCTGCCATTTTCAAACTTGGGACCAGAGGACTTGTTCGAATTGCTGCCGTTTGGTGCCTTCTTTGGCCTTTCCTTCCACTGCTGTGGTTTGGCGTTTAGCGCATTTGTAGATGGTTCAGTGTTTGCCAATGATTGCGCGCTTTCGCGAAGCAGTTGAAGTGCACGACATTCCTCGCCAAGCTTTTCCAAGGACAAAGACTCATTTTTCTTACGAGCATCTTCCAGCATTTGGAGGCATTTTTGACGAATGTCATGAAATTCGTCGCGTAAACCTGCAACCATGATTAGACATTTCAGTGTTTCCTTCGATAAGGTCAGATCGGCATTTTCACAAGCCGCATTGACCGAAGAAACGAATGTGCCGATGTCCTGTCCTGGTTGTTGCCTCATTTTCATGCACTCGAAGCGGCGAACGAATAATGATCGAGAGTCGCTGAAAAGGGACTTGAGTCTGGAAACTGCATCCTTGAATGGCATTTTATCCGGTAACTGCGGGAGAATGCTGTCGGCAAAGCGCGAATATTCTGTGTCACCCAATTTCCCGACGAGCAAGCGCACTTTTGCAGAATCGTCCAAATCTTTACCGTCTTGTTCGATAAAGTTCCCGTACCTTTTATACCACTGTTCAAAGGTGCTTCCCATCTCGGGATCATACAAAAATTTTCCAATTCTAGCCTCCAAAGTTGAAGCAAGTGTCGCAGCATTTGTAGAACCGGCGTTGGCAGAATTGGCTTGCAGCTGTTGAGCCATCAATTGGAAGGAATCGATCATCTGCTGAAGTTGAGCTGCAGAGATGGAAGCCATGGCGAATCGATTTATCGATTTTCTGATGGGTGAGTGTCGGCCGCTTTTGTACTATTCAGCGCCTAGCTGCAATAGCAAGCGGTTGCGCGTGGTTGATCTAAGTTGATAGCACCTGGCTACTCAACTAGAGCGCGGTCCCTTCTATTAGCTACCGTCTGGGTACACTAATAGGAATGAAGACTATTAGCCACCGCCTGGGTGCACTAATAGGACTGTTGATTGATTCTTCTATTAGCCACCGCC
>LDKF01000047.1:161916-174451 GCA_001026735.1 Rotylenchulus reniformis
CCCTTGCCGAGGTATGTCCCTAAGGTGCTATGTCATTTCAGCCTAAAGTGCAAAAATAACATATCAGTCCCAGAAAACTTTTTTGTTAGAACTGTTAGACCAAAAGTATAAAAAGAAAAGTTGTGCAGAATTTCATGCTGATTCTGATTCTGATGGTATAAAAATTTTCCTGAAATTCCTATAAAAATGTAGAAATTTTCCGGAAAAGCTCGAATTTTTGATCATTACGGCCTTTTTCGACAATGTTGTCGGAATTTCAGTAAAATTTTTATACCATCAGAATCAGCATGAAATTCTGCACAACTTTTCTTTTTATACTTTTGGTCTAACAGTTCTAACAAAAAAGTTTTCTGGGACTGATATGTTATTTTTGCACTTTAGGCGGAAACGCCCATTTTTGCACTGTAAGGGAGAAGAGGAAATGCCTCCCGCCGGGAGCGATTCCCACCCCATGAAAAGCATCCATTAAAGGGCGGGCAAACGTGTCGCTGTAGCTTAATGGTGAAAGCTCTCCCCGGATAGGAGAAATGTGGGTTCGAGTCCCACCGACGGCCTAACGTTTTGCCCAAGCTTTATTGCACTTTAGGCTGAAATGACTCAGCACGTGTCCCTAATTGGTGTGTGTTGTTATTGTTGTCATGTCTCATCAGTAGGGCTCGAAATTTAAGGCAAATGCCTTTTTTTCCTGCTGACTCGGAATGGCCTAAAAACCACGTAAAACGCATTTTTAGCTTTATTAGAACCGTCTAACATCGATTTTTATTTGCCTTTTTTTTGCCTTTTTGACCCTTTTTGGGATTTTTATGCCTTTTTGTGCCTTTTCATGCCTTTTTCATGCCTTTTTTGACTTTTTAGAGCAAAATTTAAAAATTTTAGTGCTTTTGAAAAAACTTATTTCAAAATGGTATAAAAAATAAAATTTTTTGAAACCAAAATAAAAAAGGGGATATTTCGTTAATAAAAAATGAACTATTTTCTTAAGAAGAGAAACCTAAATTATGCAATTATTTGTGTGAAATTGCTTCTAAAAAAAGAAAAATAATTTAAAAAATATATTTGCAAAAGTTTGAATTTTTAACTGCCATTTTTATTTTTTTGCCTTTTTACCTCATCTGGTAAAATTTTTTGCCTTTATTATTGGTAAAAATTCGATATTTCGAATTTTTTCTTTGACTTTTTATGCCTTTTTTACATTTTTTATGCCTTTTTCGTGCCTTTTTGGCGATTTTTAATGCCTTTTTTAGGCGCCTTTTTTTTTTTTNTTTTTTGTGCCTTTTTTTTTCGAGCCCTACTCATCAGAGTGGCCTTTTCCAACCCACTAAAATGCGGCATTTGCCTATTTTCAGCCTAAAAATGCGGCAAAAAATGCGGCAGATTTATAAACCTTGAAAAAATCAAATAAAATTATTTATAAATTTTATTCTATTTTTCACTACTTTTCATTTTGTCAAGCAATTATTAATTGGAAATAAATAGATCGACATTCGACAATCAAAAAAAGCTGGGACCATCACTAGGGTCAAATTTTATATGCAAATGCATATTTTTTGGCTGGCTCAGAACGGCCTGAAAATCACGAACACATTATTAACATTTTTAACATAATTTGAACCTTCTAGTATGGTTTTCTAACTGCATATTTTTGCATATTTTCGTCCTTTTGTGCATATTTGCATATTTCGCATATGATGAGCATATTTATGCATATTTTGGGTATTTTTAAGAAAAATATGCATTTTTGAGAAATTTCTGCATATTTTGAGATTTTTTTTGCATTTTTTGAAATTTTTCGAACATTTTTCAATCAATTTTGTAAAATTCCAGAATGGTAACTATTATAATTTTCAAAGAAAAATGGCCATTTTCTAGAAAACACATTGTTTTTTCAAAAAATCTCCAAAAAGGCATGAAAAAGGCCAAAAATGCAAAAAAGGTATCAAAGTTAATTTTAACCTAAAAATGCCTAAATATGCTTAAATTTGCTTTAAAAATAGTTTACTTATTACAATTTTTGAACTAAAAATTTGCATTTTTAGGTCATAATTTGCAAAAAATTTGCGCATATTTTGTGCATATTTTGAAAATTTTGAGCATATTTTGCGCATATTTTGGCACTTTTTGGTGCATATTTTATGCGCATATTTGAGAAATTTTTGCGCATATAAAAATTGACCCTTACCATCACAATCTGAATTGAATTTTATGAAACAAGACTGTTGAGCATTTTGATTTTGATTCGATTCCGCTCATTGCTTTTCAGATCTTTGCCACCGAAAAATCGATTCGCAAAAAAAAGCTTCACTTTAAAATATGTCTATTAGCGGACTTCCGCTTTTTACAAAAAATTTCTTCGGGTGGAAGGTGCCGGTGGTCCTGATAGGGGTCGCCGGCGAAATTTTTGAGAATTTTCAACCATTTCCTTAAGAAAATTGATCATTTTTAAGGTGTAAGAAGCGACGCAGAAAATTTTAAATATTTAAATCTTTTCTGAAGTAAAAATGGTCAATTTTTAAGATATTTTTGAAGAAAATTGAATGTATAGGGTGCCGGCGGCCCCGATAGGGGCCGCCGGAGAAAAATTTTGGGATTTGGGGTCCTTTTCTTAAGAAAATTGATCATTTTTTGATTAAATTTACAAAAATCCAAAAATGCGGCAAAATGCGGCATTGGACAAAAATGCGGAAAAATGAGGCAGATAGGGCAAAAATGCGACAAATGCCGCATAAATTCGGCTGTTAGACCACCCTGGTCTCAATTCTTGACAAGGTCACGGTGAGACACACGTGAAAATCCTATTGTGCTGTGTCGTTCACCAAAATCGGCAATGCGGGCGTTTCCCTAAAAACCTCCAATGCTGATTCCTAGAAATAAAAACATTTTTTTCTAAGTTTGCTAGGCAATACTATAAAGGCAAAATTGTATAGAATTTTGTGCTCTATCATTTGATCTTTTTAGTTGTTCGCAATTCAAACAAAAAGTTTCAAATTTTTCGAAAATATCGAAAATGGGTTTGTGATTTGTGACGTTAGATTTGGATTAAACGCTCTTAAAATTCATAATACAAAAAAAATCAATGATTTCTTGATATTTTTTGATCAAAAAAGGGTCTCTCCCTTAGTGGTATTTAATTTTTATATGATTTTTTCCTTTTTTGCATTTTACGTTCTCCACATTCCTCCTCCCTACTTTCAGCAGGTTATATTCTACCCAATCGAACAAATTTTTAGGCTCTTTTCAAATATTATTTTTTGGGGTCCAATGGATTTTTAAGGGTCTTAAGAAAAATTCACTTTAAGGGACAATTTAAATAATTTGGTGATTATATTTTTTTTATTAATTCGCATTTGCTCCCAAAATATTGATTTTTTACAATCTAATATTATCTTCTAAAATAAGTTTTATTGGAACAAATATATCGGTTTTAAGTTCGCTATTAGTTCCACGTAGATGAAGTTTTAAAGTTCTTCTGTGTTGTCAAAACTCAAAAGTCCCCTTATTACTTATATAGCATCCAGCCATCGTTTATAAAGCACAGATTGATTGTTTTAAATTGTTGCCTAGCCCCCTAAAATTTTGATTGGACCCTTAAAATTTCGATTGAGTCCCTAAAATTTCTTGGTCCGAAAAATTATTTTGATTATTTAAATATTGTTGCCTAGCCCCCTAAAATTTTGATTGGACCCTTAAAATTTCGATTGAGTCCCTAAAATTTCTTGGTCCGAAAAATCAATTTGATTATTTTAATATTGTTGTTTGGCCCCCTAAAATTTTGATTGGACCCTTAAAATTTCGATTGAGTTCCTAAAATTTCTTGGTCCAAAAATTATTTTGATTATTTAAATATTGTTGCTTAGCCCCCTAAAATTTTGATTGTACCCTTCGTTGAAACGTGAGAATGCTCATGAAAAAGTGTTGAAGAAGACGAAAAGAGTGACCATGAAAAAGAAAGATGCTCATTAGTACTGTAGCACGATCGCTAACTTTTTGGTAGAAAAAACATTACTATTGTACTATTAATGTAAATGGTTAAATATATTGTATTAATTACATATATTGGTCTCTAAATAAGAGGAGCTAAGATTAGTCGTTTTATGCTGTTGATTTTAATGATAGTTGTCGCCGTTAATATCCATCAGGATATCTATGAATTTATACCTTTCAATATTATATAATAATAATTTAGAACAATTTTTGGAACCGCAATAATATTTGGCCAAGATTCAACTTGTTCAATTCATTGTCACTGACAAATATATAATAGGATGACAAAAATCCTCGCGGGGACGGATCTCCGCGGGGACGGGGACTGGCAACGGGGACAGATTTTAGGTGTCCCCGCGGGGTCCCCGCGGGGATAACATTTTTTCGAAGTCTTTTTAGTTACTAAATTTATCCAAAAATCTTTCATGTAAAAATTATTTTATTTAATTAAAGTTATCTCGTCATATAGGTTTTTACTATTAATCCAATAACAGAGCTATCAAACTAAAGAATTTGCTAACGGTCGACAATTATCATGAATTAATCAGAATCCGATTCTTGAACATCATCGGGATCAGGATCAGCAGATCGAGCTAAAGTCAAACTGTCCAAATTGGCTTTAATAACCAGGATATCGTCCACCACTTTAGTCGAAAGTCTAAAACAAAGAAGGCGATTTGGTCGGCTGACTCCAACCATCACATGTTATCGCATAATAATTTGATCCGATTTTGTCTGAAATCTGCTTGCGAGTTTTTTTTTACCATATTTGGAATGACTTTGGTACGAAAGCATTCCCAAGAATGCATCTAAAATTTATAAAAATAAACATATTAAATATATTAACGATTAGAAGGATTAATTTATATAATATATTTTTAAATATTTACGTTTTTGGATGGAAACGCTTTTTTGAATAAAATTTCTAAATCCGGATTGTCAAAAAAACGGAATGCAATTTTGTTTGATCATAATCCGCGCAATCAATTCATTGACCGATTCATCATCCTCTGACTTCAAAAACTGTGTGGGGACAAGGGCCTCGGGGAGGGGACTGGCAACCCACGCGGGGAAGGGGACCCCGTTGTCACCCTAATATATAAACGATATTTTCTTGAATGATAAATTTTTGTTTAGAATGCGTTTCATTTTTCCGAAAAAATAATTTAATAAATAATTTTATTGATTTCTTATTTTTATTGCCAAGATGGGATACATGTTTATTGTACGATCTTTTATGCACTTTGTATAAAAATAAATTTGTTATAATTAGGGTGGCGGAATTCCACGCGGGGACGAGTCACGCTCATGTACCCTATAGGTATACGTATATAACCAGGCAATCCACCTAGAGAATCCTCCAACGCAGACGCTAGTTTTAAAAGGCTTAAAATTTTTGAGCTATCTCCATTAGAAGAACATAGGAAGATTTTTGATTTTGTACTAGCCCATAAAATAATAAATGGACATACTGACTTAAATCCTAACCTATATTCTAGGTTAGGCAAAGGAACAATGAATTATTTTTATATAAGACAATTAATCTGATTTTATTCAGTTTGGAATCATATCTTTATCCTACTTATGCTTTTTACGACTTTATTTAAAAATATATTTCAATTTTGTTGATCATTTTAACAACTTTCTACCAAATTAATAGTTTGTTACGTTATTTTAAATTGCGACAAAAAATGTTCGAAAAAGGAAAATGTTCTTAGCTAATTCCTTTATTCAAAATAAAAAAATTTTATTATATAAAAATAGAGCGATTGATGACAAAATATTGATGCAAAAATTCAGAAATAAAGTGAGACAGTTGTGAGCACTGAAAATTTAACTATGGGACTATTAAGGAATTATTAACTATTGATATAGTAGGAAGAGATAGAAATAAATACTTATATCCCATATTTTAATCTTTTCAATGATATGTTAATTATTAATAAAGGCTGCACCCCTAAAAGTCCATGTGACCCTTAAAAAGGTGTTTAGACCTCAAAAAATTTCTACGACCCCTTAAAATTTATGGGACCCTAAAAATTTGATTGGACCCTAAAGTCATTGTGACCCCTAAACAGGACCAGAGCTATCTAGACTTATTTTTTTGTTTAGATAAAACTTATTTGTGACAAAAAATGGCCCTTCTTGGTTAAGTTTAACCAAGTTATAATAATTGCTAACCAAATTTTGTGATACCCGACGGGGATGGATTCGATCGCCGTGCACAAAAATCGAATATCGAAATCGAATATCGAATTTGGGTATTCAAGTTTTCCGAAAAAATCAATAGCGAATTTTGAATTAAAAATGTGTATTTTAATATATATATTTTTTTATCTTTTTTGGTCCAAAACTTTCCAGAAATTTTCAATATATTCTTTCAAAGAAATTTGATGTTTATTAGATTTTTGATAAATAAATCGAATTCGAGGTGTATTCAATGGGTATTCGAGGGGTCGAAAAAATCGCATATCAAATATTCGGTGGCAAAAATGATCGATATCGAAAGTCGTTTATCGAGTCTATCCCTGGTCCCCAAATGTCGCACGATGTCGTGGTTCACCTTCTGAAATCTTAGCATGACTGAAATCTTAGTGACACCATAACTTCACTCAGGCGACCAAATTCTGACTATAGATCTGATTGATGAGCTTACGAAATCAACATTGACAATTTTTGGTGCGGAATATATTCGAAAACCCATAGCTTTGTCGAGCAACACCACAACAAAAATAATCGGGCAACCCCGAAATAGTTTGCTCAGCATCATCAATATTTGCATATTTGGCATGTGATGTTTTCAGTTTCATTGCATATCGATCAGATGCATGTTGTCGAGCAAGAGTAATTTTCAATTTGAATAAAGACCCAATGATCAAAACATATTGGTTACCTTGTGTACCATCTCGACACCAAAAACGGATTGTTATTCAGTCGAGGATGAGTGAATTGGGAAAACAATTGAGCTTGTTATTGTCAACATTCATCAGTTGAACACAGCTATAAAAGTGTAGCAAGATTCCAAGCCATATACCTATCACAATTACATTCATCCATTTACCATTCCAACTTCGAACACACTCATGGCTCTTCAAAAAATTGCCCTACCGATGTTGTTTGCAATTCTGTTGGCAGCCATCATGGTGCCCAAGGACAGTGAAGCTTTCACCTGCAAAAAGGCGACGGGCGTGCTTTGCCTCAACGATGGCATTCGTTTGAAATGCGACAGTTGCAAATGCCAAGCAGGGGCAACCGGCTGCCTTGTCGCTCTGGACGGCGACAAGTGTGAGCAAGGCTGTCAGAACTGCGTTCTCTGTCTTCTGGTTTGTTCCGACATCTGGTATAAAATCATACTAGACAATTCTTTTCCAGGGCAACCAGTAAACACAAGCAGTGGAATGACGACCGACCTAAGGAAGAGATTAATTGATATGTNATCAAAAGCGAATATTGAATTAAAAATGTTGTATCTTAATATATTTTTTTAACTTTTTTGGTCCATAACGTTCCAAAAATTTTCGATATATTTTTCCAAAAATATTTGAATCTCTCCCTGGTCCCCAAATATCGCACGATGCCGTGGTTCACCTTCTGAAATCTTAGCATGACTGAAATCTTAGTGACACCATAACTTCACTCAGGAGACCAAATTCTGACTATAGATCTGATTGATGAGCTTACGCAATCAACATTGACGATTTTTGGTGCGGAATATATTCGAAAACCCATAGCTTTGTCGAGCAACACCACAACAAAAATAATCGGGCAACCCCGAAATAGTTTGCTCAGCATCATCAATATTTGCATATTTGGCATGGTGCCCTGTTAATGTGCGAAATCCGCCATTATTGGCACTGTGCGAAATCCGCCATTATGGGCACTGTGCGAAATCCGCCATTATGGGCACTGTGCGAAATCCGCCATTATGGGCACTGTGCGAAATCCGCCATTATGGGCACTGTGCGAAATCCGCCATTATAGGCAATGGGATAAAAATAAAAATTCTTTTTGTGTTTTTAAAAAGAAAATCATTTTTTTTGCTAAAATTTATATTCGAAATTCACTTCTTCTGAAAATAATTAAAAATTTCCAAAAAATTAAACTAAATAATAATTTTTACGATTTTGGGGATTTATGGAAATCCTACAAATAAGAGATTTTGGAAAAGCTTAAAAATTTTCACATGAATTTTTTTAAAAAAACAAAGAATACTTGAAAATCATTTTATGCATTAATTTATTATTAAAACCAATGAATTCCTTTTTATTTTTTAATTAAATTACAATGATTCCGTAAAGTCCATTTATTTTCGACCAAGTACTAGCAATTTTAAATTGGAATTGTACCTGGTCACAGCATAAAAAATCCATGTTTTGGTATTCACAAGAACTTAACTCCACAAAGAAAGATTCAAAAAATCTGAAAATTTGGGTAATGATACTCCTACATCTACTCGCCATTATGTTTTTTGGACTAACTAACATTGCTGTTGAAATTCGCGAGAAAAAATTCCCGAAGAGTGGTCCAGGTCAAAAAAGGCCAAACCGGTTTTTCGGGTTTAAGACCATTTGGAATACCGGAAATCGGGTTGTTTATAGACCCAAAATGGAGCTCATTGGATACTGCATCGAATACAAAAAACCGTATATCGATTGGTCCACTCTTTGATTTTTTATGAATTTTGCAATTTTGGCTTAAATTGGTTTATTTCGATTTGTCTTTTTCCAGTGAAATTCACTAAAATCTTTTAAGAAAAATGGCTATTTTGGCTATTTTTTGGTCGTTTTTAGAGTTTGAAAAAATCATAAAAAATCAAAGAGTGGGCGAATCGAAATGCGGTTTTTTGTATTCGATGTAGAAGTTAATGGGCTACAATATGGGTCTATAAACAGCCCGATTCCCGTCTGAAACCTGGTCATAAACCGAAAATCGATTTAGCCTTTTTTGCCCTGGACCACTCTTCGGGAATTTTTTCTCGCGAATTTCAACAGCAATGTTAGTTAGTCCAAAAAGTAAAAATGTAGAGGAGAAATAGGAGTGTCATTTCCCAATTTTTACATATTTTTTGAATCTTCATAAAAATCAAAGTGGGCGAATCGAAATGCGGTTCTTTGTGAAGTTAAGTTCGTGTGAATACCAAAACGTCGATTTTTTGTGCAACGACCTGGTACAATTCCGATTCAATGCCCAGGATACGCCACGTGGAGGCTCTTGGTGGTACAAATGGACAAATTCTCTGGGGGGCTTGAATACCCCAGAGAATCCGGGGGCTAGAATACCCGGTACAGAAACATGACTGAAACGGTTGAACCGAATCCCACCCAACATTTTTAGTCGCGAAACTTCACCTGACGATTTTTCACAAAAATAAATGTTTAAATTATGAAAAATAAGATGACAAAAAATAATATGATAAAACCATAGATAAATACTATATGCTAGTGAAAAAGTAGATTCAAGAGATTTAATCTACTTCTTGTGGATCTATTATAGCTTGCTAATGCCCCCTGCAAAATATATAAAAATTGAGTTGAGTTCACGATCTTGATCAATTAACAACTATTAAAAAGTGATTTTAGAATCATATTTATATATAAAATTACTGAGTCCGTAATCGATGTGGTATACATTGCCCATACATATTTGATGTTTTTATCCACCTTATTTTGTGTATTCGGGCTACACACAATATCATTTAAATTAAAGAATTTTGCAGCTGCTATGAAATCAACATTCGATGCTCATTTACTCCGATCTCCAGCACTTGTAGCTGGCGTTAAATGATTTTTAATGTATGTGCCAATGTTAATTATCTGAATTTGATCAATTGATATTACAAAAATTAGACCTTAATTTATTACCTCTTCACCTTCTTTTGTATAGCTAGTTTCAGCTGGATGGAATAACTGCCACCAGTTATGTTCCTCAAGCCCTATTGAATGCAATCTCACTTCCTCATAAATATATTGGGTTATATCTCTTCTAATTTCTGCTGCATTATCAGTTTTTCGCTTCCAGTTAGAAGTACTGACAACACTATAAAAACAGTTTCCGTCTCCAAGCACATCAATGATTTCTCCTTTAAAATTAATATTATAGTATTCATTTAGCTCCATTACCGGGTCCATATTTGAGTGTCGAAAATTCTTTTTCTGGACCATAATCGAATGATGGTCTTGCTAAATTATATAGCCAGAAAACAGTCTACTTACCGTAATTATATCTGAATTTTACAGTTAAATCCCTCATTTCTGATGAGTCCATTGGGTTAAATAAAAATAAAGTTTCTTCAGGTTTTTCTAAGCCTTTAAATATCTAAATCTTATGATATATTAAATTATGCTATCACTTCCGGGAGGAATGCAGTTTGTTAAATCCTGAATGTCTGGTTCTGGTTCCGATATAGTTGAAGGTTCAATTTTATCAGTATTTTCGTTAATTTCTTCTAACGGCCTTTTTCTCTTTCCTAAATTCAATCATTATCAGAACTTACCTTAATATCTACCTCTCGACATTTCTATAACCTTTTATGTCTAACTCTAATAGTAAATACGAGAGTCTATTTAGTTTGGCCAAAAGTTTGGCCAAAATACCGTGGATTTGGCCTATATCGTAATTTTGGACATAACATTTTTCATAGTCTAATTTTTTTAACCGAGTTATAGAGATAGCCGCAAATGTCGGGGCCGCAAATGCCGTACAACCGGGGTGGGCTAACTAAACCAAAATTTCTTTCTAAAGTAAAATATAATTGGATTAAAGTCCAAAACTTCGAAAAATTAATACATGCTTAATGTTTTGTTCTCTATTATGGCCTGTCCGGTTTTATGAATTGTCTAGAGAAAAAAATTAGAAATTTTTATTAAAAAGCATTTTTAATAAATTCAGAAGTTTCTAACAATGGGAATTCGAAAAAATGGCCAGATAATAAAATATAGCATAATTTTCTGCATATATTTGTTTTTGATATTTTTATCTAACAATGAATTAAAAAATCTTTAATTTTTGTGGTGAACAGATTTTGGGGTGAAATGACTGGTAGCCCAAAATAACATTTTGCAGTGAAAATGGCGACTGAGTCGACTGGCTGATGCGACGACTGACGGCGAACATTCCTGTTTTCTGTTTTTATTTACTCACTCCGTCTTTGTCTGTCATCGTCTGTTTAGACTGCCCCTTTTAGCCTTGCAAAAATTCCAGTTTTTTGTTTTTTACTATATGTAGTACAATATTTTTGGGTAAAATAAATAAGCCTTTTTTGGTTGAATTAGTGTACAATATTTTTGAAAAAAATAAATACAGGCTTTTTGATTAGATTAAGATTTTTATACGAACGCATAAGCATGAAAGTAGAATTTTTTTAGTCTGATATAATGACTGAAAATTTTTAATTTAATTCTTATTTGCACTTCATTTCGCACTGTGCCCATAATGGCGGATTTCGCACAGTACCCATAATGGCGGATTTCGCACAGTGCCCATAATGGCGGATTTCGCACAGTGCCCATAATGGCGGATTTCGCACAGTGCCCATAATGGCGGTTTTCGCACAGTGGCCTAGCACTTTTGGCATGTGATGTTTTCAGTTTCAGTGCATATCGGTCAGATGCATGTTGTCGAGTAAGAGTAATTTTCAATTTGAATAAAGACCCAATGATCAAAACATTTTGGTTACCTTGTGTACCATCTCGACACCAAAAACGGATTGTTATTCACTCGACGATGAGTGAATTGGGAAAACAATTGAGTTTGTTATTGTCAACATTCATCAGTTGAACACAGCTATAAAAGTGTGGCAAGATTCCAAGCCAAGATTCCAAGCCAAGTCAGTTAACACCTTCAACCATTAATCGTCCCCTTCTACCTGGGCTCGAGACCATCGGAAAAGCTCACCGGGATCTCTATCTCCGCTGAGTCACTTTAAATAATCCCCTTATTGCGGCAACTTTCCATATCTAAGTACTCGCTCTAAGATATCAGTGATCGTCTCCTATCAATACTAGGTGTCATAGTCCGGAAGCATTAACACTACCGAGACCAGTAGCCAAAATTTTCAGTTCTTGAGAGTAAAGGAATGCTATTAGCAATACCTGTGTATTATAGTGTAATTTTTTTAAAAATTAAAGAGTCTTTGAATAAATTCAACAATGGTATGCATATCTCAAAATTTTCATCAGACATATCAATTAATCTCTTCCTTAGGTCGGTCGTCATTCCAATGCTTGTGTTTACTGGTTGCCCTGGAAAAGAATTGTCTAGTATGATTTTATACCAGATGTCGGAACAAACCAGAAGACAGAGAACGCAGTTCTGACAGCCTTGCTCACACTTGTCGCCGTCCAGAGCGACAAGGCAGCCGGTTGCCCCTGCTTGGCATTTGCAACTGTCGCATTTCAAACGAATGCCATCGTTGAGGCAAAGCACGCCCGTCGCCTTTTTGCAGGTGAAAGCTTCACTGTCCTTGGGCACCATGATGGCTGCCAACAGAATTGCAAACAACATCGGTAGGGCAATTTTTTGAAGAGCCATGAGTGTGTTCGAAGTTGGAATGGTA
>LDKF01000048.1:32741-63976 GCA_001026735.1 Rotylenchulus reniformis
GGCCCGCCTCCGGGCCGGCCCGTGCACACCCCTGAGCGCCGATTCATCGCCCACGGTTCATCGCCCGTTATTTAGGGTCGTTTCATCGCTCCCCATTTTTCCTTATCAAAAAAGTTGTTTTTCTTAAGGGCAGCTATAGAGGCCTCTGAAATTTTGGAATTTTGAAAATCTATGATCTGTGAAAATTTTATTGAAAATCCTAGGCCTCTGAAATTTTTTTGAAAATTTCAGGCCTATGAAAAATTTTTTGAAAATTTTAGGCTTATGAATTTTTTTGAAAAAACCCGAGGTCTGTGAAATTTTGTTTAAAATCTTAGGTTGTGAAATTTTTTAGAAAATCCTAGGTCTCTGAAAATTTTAGAAATCTATAGCCTGCAAATTGCAATTGGGCGATGAAACGACCTATAAAAACGGGCGATGAATCGTGGGGGATGAATAATCTCGGCGATGAATCATGGGGGATGAATCGGTGGGGATGAAACGACCCTCACCGATCCTATCCTATACTGAAGGAAAGTTTTCGTTGTAATAGTTTCCGATATTTACATGTTCAAACGATTTGAGGTAAAAAATTAATGGATCAATATCTCGGATTTATCTTATGTTCTTATCGATCCTATAAAAAATGCAACACCAAATTTTTTGGCAAAAAACATAATTCATTTTTGTCAATTTTGGCCCAGATTAGCTTAAAAGTTCAACTATGGTTTTTGGGTGATGCCCCACGATCCTGTTTGGCCGAGTAGACGTATCGTGGTGTAGACGTATCGTGGTTTTTTAGCTGATAAGCCCATCTGACAATGAATTGGGCCAGTCTAAAAAGAGTTACGGCCAAGACAATCGCTCGTGCGAGCATTTTCTGTAAACTGGCCAATTTATAATAAGGAATTCGCTTCATAAAATTAATGGTTCAAAGCGTTTCTCCCGGCGCCCAATTTTCATTCTAGATGAATCTTATTAGACGAATATTGGGACGGCTTGAAATTTTTCGATTACAAATTTTAATTATAAGTACATGATTTCTATTTTAGTAATACACATAACATAGAAATTAGATTTTGGGTACTCTTCTGGCACTTGCACTTCATGGAAGCATAAAATCCCTAAGTATCGTTTTTGAGTGTAAATTTTGGCCAAAAAATTACAATTAGGTATTTTATACATATATTCAATTTATTGATTCCAAAAATCAAAAGCAATTATTAAATGGATATTTTTGTGTTTGAGAATAAAAAAGTCACAAAATTGACACATTTTGAGTTTACAAATCTGAAAATTGTGGGATTATTCTGTCCCAGCAGAGCACTCCCCACCATTCCCCATCGAATCCACCCAAAAACATGAGTGGGAGGGGGAGGAGGAAAGCCGAGCAATGACAAATTGTTCAATGGAACAGCTTCCCCTGACTATGGACTGTGGAGGCAAGCGATGGGTATAGACTACAAATGGGTATGGCCAGAAAAACAGCACAAACACACTGGCCATACAATCATCAATCAGTCATCACTCCCCCCTCCCCTACTCATCTCCCTCTACCGATCTCTCCCATTTAAGCTTTGTCCATTTGTCTTTTATCAATTAGTCCAATCTAAGCAAGATCATCCAACACTCACTCCCGAATTCCAAAATGAAGAGTGATGATGCATTGACACTCTATGGTCAGATGGATTCGGTGGCCCATTGGCACAAGTTGCTCACAATCAGTTCTGAAAGATGGTGGCTAAAGCACCAATTGGAAGAGGCAATGAGCCGAGAGCGAAAGGCCAGAGAGCGGCAGAGTGCGAGCAAAGAACACGGGGAAAATTGTTGGGAAAATACGATGGGAACCGTAAAGAATCCCAAAGAAATCCCTCCAACGAGAGATTGTCTTTACAGTACCAAAGGACAAATAAGCGAAAATGAAAAATGGGCCATTGAGGAAGGGCATTCATCGCCAGAGATTGATGGCCAAGAGTGGGGCCTAACGATGGAGGATGGAAGATCCATCGCGGTGGGAGGAGGGGGAAAATGCATTGGGAAGTGGCGCCAGGCATTCGAGTCGGTCATCGATCGGGACCATTTCGATCTGACGGATTGGCGCCGGAAGCCTTTGAACCAGCAAAGGATCAACTTCATCATGGAAAGACTGAAGTTTGTGGTCCATCTGGGCAAAGATCCGCACAAAATCATCCTCCGGGACGACCTGCGCATTCGGGACAAATACGCAATTCGCAAGGAGAAGGGGGGCCCGGAGAAGCTGGTGCTGAAGCGGAACCCGAAGCTGGAGTTTGTGCCGCGCGAGCACTGGTTCAGCACCCTCAAGGTGGTGGAAAAAAGAAACTAAAAGGGGAAGGATTCAAATACAAAAAAAACTTAAGGGGGGGGNCATCTTTCAAGTCGGATGGCCATCTACCATTTTGTGCAAAAGCGGTTCGCCAACATAACCTCAAAAATTGTGCGCACCTTTTTGCGGCTAAGAATGGAATATTTGGCGGACAGCGATAAGAAATAATTTTTTTTGTTTTATTTTCAAGATAATTATAAAATTTTATCATAATTATTTCTGGATTATGGTGTATTTATCAAATTCGAAAAAGCCAAAAAAGAATTTTTCTGCATAGATTATTTTTTTAATTTGGAATCATTTAAGAATGGGAAGAAACCACATATACTGCGGTCGCCAGAACGAGGCCACTTTGTATGACTTTGGGAGGTCGGATGTCCACATTGAAACGAAAATCAACCGCTGAACTACTACCGTTTGCCGTGAGCATTTGTGTAGTTCTCTCTTTCTCTGCCATTTGTATTCTCTTTATTTCTGCTTCTCCTTTACTTAGTGAATTGGACAAGAAGAGGTCAGACATTGCTTTTCGTTTCAATGTGGACATCCGATCTCCCAAAGTCATACAAAGTGGCCTCGTTCTGGCGACCGCAGTATAAATCAACATGTAAACTGCGGGTTAAAACGACCCAATGGGCGGGGGTAAAAGATCCAACAAATGACCGCTGGAATTAGTGCGTCCGTAGCTCAGTGGAAGAGCTGCCCACGGAAAGGGTGAAGGTCACAGGTTCAATTCCTGTCGGGCGCCCAACTTTTTCCATGTCATTTGCTAACATTTGAATCATAAGTGGACATGCAAAAT
This sequence comes from Rotylenchulus reniformis, assembly GCA_001026735.1. Lineage (NCBI taxonomy): Eukaryota > Metazoa > Nematoda > Chromadorea > Rhabditida > Hoplolaimidae > Rotylenchulus > Rotylenchulus reniformis. The sequence continues at coordinate 35,864 of LDKF01000048.1, forward strand.
TAATTTTACCGGCGAATGATTCGGTACAGCCCTTTCGTTGGCTGTACCGTCCCTTTCCCTGCCATGTTCCATGCCCCCATCCCTTCCCTTCATTTTCGGATATTTTCATTTTATAAGATTAATAAAATGTTATAAATGTGGATGATGTGCTTGCTGTTTGTCTCCGGTTCCCTGCGCAAATCCACCACTCTCTCCCGAACTGGTTGCTGTTTCCATCAATTTTTTTATCAACTTCCCATCATCCTTTATTCACATCATATTACCCCTTTGAATATGCAATTATTTTTCCGCAAAATGCGCAAAATCACTTTACCATTTTTTCTGTTTTGCCAAATCGGATTTTGCAGCGCGCAATGGCCGAGATGGGGTGAGTGATGGGCTATGGGTCGCAAACGGATTTGTCTGGTACTGGTAAGCCCAGTGGAATGTACATATATAGAAGAACGGATGTTGGACTGCACTTCGCGGACGGGGGACTGTGTTCTGATAGCTCCGAATGCCCAATTGCCACGGGATCCGGCCCGTTACCGTTGTCGTCGCGAGCCAATGCCCCAAAGCGATTGGAACCCGTTGGCCCGCAACACGACAAGTATGTAACACGATCATGGCCAAATCAGACACTGATCAGTGCTTGCTTTTCTCAACTGATCGGGTGAATTTTGTTTTGTTCAGCTCGATTGGCATGTCCGATTGCCTGCGAGCCGGACGCGGATCTGTCTGTAAGCATTTGGGGCCAATTTGGCATAATTTAATATTTTAATTATTATTTTAATTAATTATTATATACCTTTAGGTGATTCAGAAGAAACCGATACAAAACAAAAATTGCCAAAAATATTACACGTTAGTGGAAGAAAAACAAAGGAAAAATACAGTTGATGTTTATTGTTTAGTTATGGCAAGTACAGAGATCGCGCGGAGGGCGAATGGTATTTGTGGCTGGCTGAGCCATGTGTAGCAAAGTAAGCTAGCAAGCTAGCAATTTCAGAATTTAGGGAATTTCGAATGAATGAGTGCCCCCCCCCCAATGTTCAGTCTGACCACCCATTGCCGCTTCAACGATATTCCATTGCAGTCCAAGCGGGCGAAAGAACGCCGAGAAATCGGAGGGAACTAACAGAAGCAGGGGAGCCGAATCCGGAAACGAACCACGACAACTTCAACACAATTACGCATGACTCCCCCTCCCCCAGGATGCATCGAGGAGGGGGTGTACAATTGGTCCCCATCGCCTAATTAAAAAATTGTTAAGACTAATATTAATTAATATGAATTAAACTCCATCAAATTCATCATAAACGCATAAATTACCAAAAATTGGTTTTCAAGAATATAAAATTTTCAATCTTTTCTAGGGCTAGAAAATATTTTTTATTTGGCCATGCGCTTACTCCCTTCATCCCGAGTCACTTCCGCCCTAAATCCCAAAACCTTGGCATCTTCCCCCAATAATAAAAACATAATCTGTGAAATTTTAAAATTGTATTTTTTGCTTTCCCGTCACTTTGTGATGCTGTACCGCACTCCGATCGTATAGTTTCCCTCCAAATTTGCGTGCGCAATCATGATCACTTCCTGTCCGTACACTTCGGTGAAAAGTGATTCCGCAAGTTTGCCACAGCAAAAACGGGGCCCTTAATGTGCCAATTTTCTGTTCTTTCCCCGAATTGCTTGGGCCCACCTGCATTCGTTTTGCTGCCGTACTTGATCTCCAGGTAGTTGTAGTAGCAGGCCTGCTGGCAAGCGAACCCGTCCAGCCGTTCCAGCTTCACCTCAATGTAATGGTCCGCCGGCGCCTGCACGCGCCAGAAACACGTGAAGTTGGCGGCATTGAACCAGCGGAGTTCGAACCGGGTGGGCTCTTGCTCGGACAGCAAAACATTCAGATCGCCGGGACATTCTGGCAAATTGTGCTGATCAAAGATGCCATTCCCAGATCACTGCAGTCAGCTCTCAGTTGATCCCATCCTTCTTCCCCTAATTTCGCCATGCTACACTCTGTATCTGTATGTACAAGTACAAAGTCGTTTCTCTTTCTATCCCAAACAGCTATCCCTTCCTTGGTGGGACTTTTCTTGAAAAAGTGCAAAATTGGGGGAAATTTTTTTTTGAAAAATACAAGAAGTTATTTTTCTGAAAAATGGCATCCTTCGTTTCGTCCCAAATTGGATAGACCGCCAAATGCCTGTGACCAAATTGTATATAAAATTTTCCTCTGTCCCAAACTTGTCCAAATCTACTCCCCTTCCCTAACCAAACCTTGTCCGTCCTCCAGCAATCTCTGCTGAATTGTGTCGCAATATGGCGGTGCATATCCCTCGGGACAAATGCATTGGGTGCAGTCACTGGGATTGGCGTAGCCACCGTTACGACAGTCCGGCGGATGCCAAGGGAACTCGTCACACACATCTGTGGGTGCCGTGTCAAATATCAAAATTTAGGAATTATTAGAAAATCAATTCTCTTGGGCCTTACGTTCGCAATAGCGATGGTTGATGGCCTTGGCGTCCAGAAAGGACAATTCTTTGCGCCACCCAATGGTGTTCTGGTAGTTCTTGTCAATGGTCTCAATGGTCTCGCTATTTGGGTGGGGGGGGGGGNGGGATGTTTTCTTGGCATTAGGTTTTTGTTTTACTTTTCATTCGACGAGAATGCCTTTGGGTTGTAGTGCATCACAGAACCTTTTTGGCAAAAGTTTGGGTCAAATTTTTTGGGTCGGGTACCGTAATCGTAGGGATTGCCAGTGGGGGACCCGTAGCTCATGGAAAATTGGCCCAACATGTTCTGAAGATGTTTGGGTTGTTTTTTGTTGGCCATGTTCCTCCCCCCACCTCCAGCATGTTCTCCTTGTGGATCCGGATGTACTGGTCACGATCCCATCGGCTTTGCTCATGGAATGAACCGAGTGCGTGCAGAGTCTCGTGGACGGCATTCACCTGCACAAATCCCGAATGGCCAAGGGGAAGGAACACCCCGGGCTTACGGTCCAGCAGCCGGGGCCCAGCGAGATCCACTGTTTGCCGCCCGTTCTTCCGATCGACGAATGGCATCCGACGCCCCAGTAAAAGTGCAGGTGGTCCCCCCGACTACTGTTCCGGAAGCGAATGCACGTCTTCGCCTCAATGTTTTTCAGAGCCGCCAAAATGTTATTCATCCAGCGCTCTGAAAATTCAATTTTAAATTTCAAAAGGAAAGGGGAAATCAGCTTATTCAGTGAATTCTTCGGGAAAATCCACCAGCTCAGAGAAATCGCCACAACAACCCCATCTAACTTACCGTATATGTTCTTGTAATTCCCCATGGGATCTAATAGGATTGCCCTGAGAGAAAGTTCTCTGCGTGTTTTAGAATGGGGAAGGGGTTGAGGACCCGCGTTGGCGTTGATGATCACGTGCCAGTCCAACGTGTAGTTGATGGTGGGCCCCTGCAGATTGCCATGCTGGTCCCGTTTGGTGGTGTCAATGGGCCATCGCAAATTGTCGTCGGTGATCCAGTTGGTGAACAGAACTGTGAGTGATGAGTGAGTTGAGTTGGGCGGATCCTGTCCGTCTGTTGTGCGTTCCTACAGTATCCCTAACCATTGTACTGACTGTACTCTATGTACTGTACTATGCTTCCTTTCTGTCCCTTCAGCCATTCTCATCTTTCTCCTCCCCCTCCCCCGATTACTTGGCACTCATTGTCTGTGCTGTATTGTGCCAACCTGGACTCGGTTCGTCACTGGCAATTTGGCTGGCCCGGATCAGTTCCCATTCGGTGCGGCGCAGATCAATGTCCCCGTCGAACAATCGGTGAGCGATGCCCGCCCTTCTGTTGATCGTGTACTCATCCTCGTGTTCGGCGATTTTCGGCGGAAGAAATAAACAAATGGAGGCAATGAATTGGCAAATTGTGATCAGAAGCAAAGGGACCAGGAGAAGGGCCATGGGAGAGAGGCAGGGGAGGGAGGGGATGCAAAGTCGGAGATCTGAAAGGATTCTGGACAATGATGATCCACCATTCCGGGCAAATTTTGATTTGATTATTCCGCACATTTTGTACAATTGTCAATATGTGCGCAGTTTGGTTTAAAAAAATGTGAAATTGGTCGACAAAAATGGATGATGACCTTCGAGTTAACGGAAATGAACAGTCAAATTGAGTTTAGCACAGCCGACACCGATACACCCATAGACTTCCACCGACTTCCAATCACCAACTGACCTTGTCCTTCTCCTTCTTTCTCATTGATTTCAATTACCTAATGTTTCCCCGATTTTTATATGTGTTGCAGTTTTATGTTATGTATGTACCTATATCTGGACATGCTCTAATATGTAAGACAACTATGGGATCAAATACTAATAACTTTTCGATTTTTGAAAATGATGGGTCCCAAACTTTAATAAATGCAAATAAATAATTACGCTTCTATCAATCTCATCTACCTATTTATTAGACAATCAATCATCTTTGGGATCAGTCAGTCCACTGGCCCTTGCTCATTGTTCTGCTGCTGATGTCCCTGGCCATTGTTGGTGTTGATGGGCATGGAGGAGCTGGCCAGGGCGGGCACCACCCGGTTCAGTTTGGCCACCACTGTCCCCCAAAAGGGTTTGACCGTGAAAATGGTGGCCAAAGGGTTCAGCACGGGAAGCCAATGGGTGCCGAGGGTGGAGAGCAATTGGATGTAAAGGGCCAGGGGGAGGGGAGCAGGAGAAGCAGAAGCAGGGGGGATAGGGGAAGGACCGGCACACACCGAGACCAGGGCAAGCACGACGTGGACGAAGGTCAGCAGCAGGGGCATGACGGCCTGTGGGGGAGAAAATTTGAAAAAAACAAAACAAATCGCCAAACAGATGGCCACCGTGAAAAGATAGCAGAAAAAGTGGAAATGTTTATTATATTTTTATAGGAAAGTTGATGCCTTTCTGGTTTTTTTTGATAGACAAGATGAAAATCAAAAATTATGAATTTGCGAGATTTTGCATTAAGAACATTATAACAAAAATGGAATGGCGAAAAACCTGTAAATGATGCTTAAAGTATAAAATTCGAGTTAGAATAAATATAATCAGCGGACAAATCAACATGATGATCGGAAATTCAGACTGATCCCAACCCGAGTGAATACAGTATGTCCTACCAGACCAGATTGGTCACCCGCTTACCAGGATGATCAGACTGCGCGTGATCTGGCTGTTCAGATCCACAAATCTGCTCCTTTGCTGCTGGTTCCAGGCCCCCGCGGGCATTGCATTCGTTCGCACAAATTTCACCGATCGATTGGCGCAAAAAATGATGACGGAGTAGCACAGGGCACTCAGCAACAACCCGTAGAGGGAAGTGATGTGGCCGGTGTCCCCCTGGGATTGGATTGTTCATTAGTTGATTGCATCGGGAAAAAACACACAGAGACAGCGCTGACAGTGGCGTGGATAAAGGGGGCCGAGGGCACCGAAAGCATACGGGAAATTTGGTCATTGTGGATCAGCAGATCAGTGTTGCCGAAAGGGGGATGACCGGCAATGTAGAAGAGGGCACAGAGGACGGAGATCAGGGAGGTGGGGACCAGCAAGAGCAGCAAATAGCGAGGGAGGGACAGCCGAAAGTCCCTGGGAATGAGGAATGCGAGAAAAAGAGGGAGGAGGAGTTGGTTACCAGACGAGTTGTAAATATCGGATCAGAAACTGCAAACAAAGTCCGTGTATGGACAAGCAGATCAGAAAGATCCACAAGGTGAGAAGCACAAATCGGGGGAAGGTGGTGGAGATATTCCGCACGGGACCATTCAGATAGATGATGGTGGCACTCTCGGAGGTGAAGAAAATCTGAGAAAAAGCGAAAGAAATGATTGGGAAAGGGAAGGATCATCCGACAGGTTGGGTGAGCACACTCATCAGAGAAACGGAAAGGTCCACGATGGCAGTTTGGAGCAGAATGCGACTGTAGAGACGCATTTCCTTGGGGGAGCGGTAGAGGACGAGCCAGATCAGCATTGGGTTCAGACAGAGGGCGAGCAGGAAGAACACGAAGGCATTCCATTGGTGGAGATGGCTGATCATGGAGCTGATCGGATCGGGAATCGGAGGTGTAAAGGCTGATGAGAAGTGGTTAGAAGTTAGAACTGAAATGTCAATGGGCATGTGTCAATTTTGTTAAACACTAAAGTTCCCGGCTCGGGTCGATAAATGGTTTTATTAAGTTTCTGAATGGTGGTCCTATGCCCTATCCTTAGCATTCGAAAAGATAGCTAATAGACCGGACAATTCACATTCCCGGAAGTAAAGAGATTTATTGTTTTAAAGGGGACATTGATATGTATGCAAATGTTGATCTCAACACAAGACAACAATTTGCTGTTCAAAAATTGTTGCTGAAGTTACTTTAAGCTTCCGACGCATTTGGTGGAGAGAAAGGGAACAATGACAAAAAGACATTTATCGAGGTGCCAGTATTCAGATCGCAATTTAACCCATCCCATCTTGGGGTTCTATCTTTCACTATTTTAGCAGCCCAAAAAGGCAAAAATGTACGTTGAAAATTGAGGGTGCTCTACAAAATGGGATGGGCAAAATTGCGATCTGAATATTGGAACCTCGACATCTTGGTTCCCTTTTAGTACTGATTTTGGGCAAAATTATATCTGCGCAAATTGCCTTCGCTTTCGGTTTTTTGCCGATAATTTAGCCTTAAAAATGGTAAATTCTCAGCGAATATTCCCACACAATTCAATGATTTTTTCCAAGAAGGTTCCTCTAGTTACGTACATATATGGTTCATATATTATATAATTACCTAATCCCATTCCAACAAAATTAACTACTTCTTCATATTAATTTTCTGTGACCGTTTCACACACCATTACGAGAGAGAGAGAGAGAGATAGAGAAAGAGAGAGAGAGAGAGCCCAAGCTAGGCAAAGATTTATCGGTCAGCAAAAGATCCTTTTTGTTTTTGTCATTTCTCTGACAAATTGTCCATTCTGCTCAACAATTCGTCATTTTGATCATTCCCGATCACTTTCACAGACAATTAAGCCATTCGGCCGTTTAGTGGCGAATGCGCAAAGCGGCGGCATGGGCAAGTTTGCTGTATCCAGCACCGGCGGGGGAAGGACGTCCTCCGCTGGTCGGGAACACCGCCTGCTGCTGCGGGTAATTACCCGCGCGCGGTAAAGTCGGCGCGGAAGCGCGTGAATTGGCCGGTGGCGGCGGAGGGCGCACTGAAAAAATGGACAAAATTTGCACAAATTTAACCCCTTAAACGACCTGGAACAGGCCCCGGGCCAGTCTCGTGGTAAGAAGCTCGTCCCGGGCCCTCTCCGTTTGACCGTTCCGGACAAGGACAGTATTCCGCATCGGCGCCTCAACGGATTTTTTTATTTTGGAAATCAAAAATTTGTATATTACCTGGTGGTCCGGGTTGCCCGGGGGGTCCAAGTGCGCCTTCCTTGCCCACCTCTCCGGATGGCCCTGGTGGCCCGATCGGGCCAGGCGGACCTTGAGAATGATAAAGTGAAGGAATGAAGGCCAACTTGGTTTTTTAAAGAACATATCGCACAATATGCCAATGGGATGAGTGATAATGGATAAGCGTGAACTTACCTGGAGGCGAGTCTTCTCCGCGCTCGCCCGGGGGTCCCTCCTCTCCAGCTTCTCCCGGGGGGCCGGTCTCGCCCTTGGGTCCGGGCTCGCCCTTGGCATAGCCTATCCCGGTCTCTCCTGGTGGTCCCCTTGGTCCGGGTTCGCCAAGGTCCCCGGACAATCCGATTTCGCCTTCGGGTCCCTCGTCACCTAACAAATAAATTATATTTTTTACAAATTTCCATGTCAATTTACCGGGATGTCCATCGCGTCCAGGGGCCCCAATCGGACCTTTCAATGTCGTAAATTATTTGCATTTTATGCAAAATTACAAAAAAAGTACCAAATGGTCCCTTTTCTCCTCGTGGACCTCGCTTGCCTTTGTAGCCAGGGGGACCGGGCGGACCAGCCGGGCTAAAACATATTGGCAAATTTACAAAATTGAGCAAATTCAATTCAAAAAGAACCATGCGGCACACAGAGAGCCGGACACAGCAGATTCATAGGCAAAGGCCGCGGCACCGGACCCCCCGGGAAGCCCATCCTGGCCTGAAAAATGATGAAAAAGGGAAAATTATTTTAAAATGGATGGAATGGATGGGTGATTGGTAAATGGTGACCTGGTTCACCCGGAAGGCCCGGAGTCCCGGGGACGCCCTTGGGTCCCTGTGGGCAGGACGACGATGTGCTGACTCGGGACGAGGAGGAAGCACCCGCATATGCTCCGCCATCTGAAGAACGAAAATTTCCGAAGGATCAAACTTTGGGAAATCCCGCGGACATTGGCGGCGTCGGCGGATGATGGCCTGCTGTTGCTCGCGTCTGGCCAGCTCGCCCTGCTCCATGATGTCCCTCCACATGCCGTTGCTCATGTCCATGTACACTTGGGTCTTATGGCCAAATTCCAGCTGAAGATTAGCCACATCATTGAGCATCACAGGGACGCCGATCAGAAGGGCGCAGAAGGAGGTGACGGAGAGCAGGGCGGCGGTGGTCAGAGTGCGCGTGGGGAGGCGGGCGGGGGCGGAAGAGGTCATTTCCGTCCGGCGGAAAACGAAGAGGAAGGGGAGTTGGGGTTGGGTGGATTGGACAGATACAGAACAATGATCTAATAAGTGGGTGGGTGGATGGCGCAATACATTCATATTTTGGCTCGTTTTTATACCAATTTTTGGTCATCAGATCATTATCTGATCAGGATATATGTATGATGTGCTTGGATAAGCTTATCGAACAGGATGGCCCATTCCATCAATGCCAATGGAGCGTGAAAGGGACACGTGATGGAAGGAAGGAAAAAGGAGACATAATGAGAGATCAGAGAGGATCGTGGAGTGAGTGATCGGCGGATGACGGATGGATGAGAAGCCAGCAAATTAATTAATTAACTAATTAACGATCAGTTAGCCAATTCGAGCATGTTCCTTTCGTCTTTGATCCTTCCAGCCGAAACTCACTCCGCATCCCCATCCCGCTTTATCTCGCTCATCCCATCATCCACTCATCAAGTGATCCACCCCTCAGCTAATTCAACTTATTGCCTAACGAAAGTTCTCCGTCAACTAATTAGTTTAAAAGCGTAATTCTCCGTTTCTCGATTCATAATTATATGCCCAAACTCTAAATGGAAAATCAAGGGCAAATTAAAAAAAGGAACTGATAAAATTGATTGGAAACATATTTATATGAATGATTATGGTCGGATGGAATGATATAAACTTTTGCCAAAATGGGTGGTGAGGGATCATCTCACTAGAAGTCATTTTTGGTCAGATCACTTGAGCTTTTCCTTGATCTGGCGCAGTTGGATCACAATGTTCTCCATGGCGGCTGTTTGTCGGCCCAGCATGAATTCCTGCTTCAGACGCCACTCCTCTTGGCGTTCCAGGTCCAGCAATTGCTTCTGAAATCATTAAAATTCGACAGTGGAAAAATATGGTAGGGGTAGGGGAATCCGAAATATGGGCTAAAAATTAGTAAAGCTATGGGGAATTTCCAAAAATGTTCTCGTGGTTTTTCGGATTTTCCACTGTCCACTGTAGATTTTTAGTCAAATTATGAAATTAAATGTATTCGAATGACCTCGATGAGTTCACATTTGAGTCGTTTTAAGCGCAGTTCCACGGACTCTGCCCCATCTGCCGAGCAGTCACCGGCGAACCCGTTTAGCAACAAATGCTGCGCTTGGAGTGCCCGTCGCTTCCTGGGGTTGCCCAGCAATAGTTTATTGCCGTTGTGGTTGGGGTGCTCAGAGGCGGGCATCAAATGTTGTTGATGAGCAGATTGGAGAGACTGATCGAACTTAAAACAATCGATACAATTTTGTTACATAATGTCATAAATAAAGTAAAATGAAAATAGCCGCTCGTGAGAAACGCTTTGAATAAGGGATTTTTTGAAACGAACATTTGTTATGTATTTTATGGTAGAAAAAGGCCACCGGTTTTTAAATAAATTATTTATCGCAGGACATGCTTTCGTGTCATAAAATCCTTTCGACAGAAAAATTTTTTCAAATTCTCAGCTTTTTTACGCGGATTTTATACAGTATTTCCTAATTGTAAACCCCCTCAAGAGAGGACTTAAATTGGAGGGAGATTCTTCAACCCTCCCTTGGAGGGTAGAGGGTGTGAAAAATCAAAATATAAAATTAATATTTTCTTCGGCGATCCCATCGGAACTCCGACCTGTCTACCCCCCTACCAAATTTCCATGTATATGTACCCTCCATCCTTCACTTTCCCCGCATTTCCTGTTCTCTGACCATTCGGCCTGTGTTGTGCTGTTGTTGAACAACGATGTTTCTGCCACCTCCGCTCGTCCCCGTTGTCGGCACATTGCGCAGTCCCTGTCCCCCGGTAGATGGTTGGCTGCGTTGATGATTGTGCAAATGGTCCGGGAATGTTGTTGGTCCACCGTGGAGATGAATGGAAGACCCGGAGGAGCTGGGAAGTTGCTGGTCAGCTGGTTGTTGCTGTTGTGGTTGTTCCTGTCGCAAGTGTCCCTTGCTGTCGTTGTTGGTTGGCCCCGTATCGGTGTACTGCTGTGGTTGTGGCAGGATGCCCAGAATGGCATTGGTCAGATTGTCACCCGCTTCAACTGAAATGGTTTAAAAAATTATGGAACATAGCGGATCGAGAGTAGGAGGTGGATTGTTGAGGAGAGTGAGGGAGAGGGTTTTTTGGGGTTAGAAACCGATGATTTGGAGGAAAAGGTGAATGGTGAGGGGAATAGGATAAAAATCTGAAGGCCAATGGTGCATATTTAAAATAAAAAAGCAATTGGTTCTGAATTTTTTAACTGTAAAGTGATTGTTTACAATGAGATTAGGGGAGGAAAGGGATTCTGTGGTCCCTGTCGATTTACTCGCGGACTTTTGACGATGGCCGTGGCGCTTGGCGGTGTTTCGTTTCCGCTTGCGCTCCCTTCGATGCAGCGGCCACAATTGTGGGGCGTCCGTATTGAGAGGAACGCGTGGTCCTCCGCGTTCGTCCAAATGCGTCCGTTGCATGCATTGGGCGCGGATTTCTTTGCGCATCGCCAAAACACTTTTTTGCCGTCCGCACTCGTCCGATCCTTCACGTAAGCGTATCCCCCGTGAAAGTACTTGGGTAAATGTTCCCTCGGCGCGGTTTCATCGCCTCTTTCAGCGGGGGAATGATCTGCTGATGCTGATGAGACTCCAAAGGAAGGTTCCAAACGAAGTTCTTCATCGTCCCCAATCAATCGTTGTTGCTGTTCCATATTCGATTTGTTGGTCCCAATTCAGCAGGTGAAGCGAATTATTAATTATTTGCCGATTTAAAACAAAATTTTTGCTTAAAATTATTCAAAATATGTTTGCCGTTTGCCTTAAAAGGTCTAACCTAAGTAAGTCGTGGTTTTCCAAGGGAAAGTTGGATTAAAACTTAAAACATCAAAATGCATTTTGAAATAAATAATTACATAATAAATGATTGGGCCAAAAGCGCCCATAACCAAAAATTGGACGAAAGCAATGAATGGAATGGTGGAAAGAAAGAGTCAGCAAAAGAGAATGGTGCAATGAATGAGAGAGAAGACGGGGGGGGGGGGAGGAGGAGAGATGGGCGCCACAGCTCTTTCGAATTTGCTGACGAAGTTTAGAAGCGGAGTAAGTAATATGTAATGGTCCAAAGGCAATTATTATTTATTAATTAAAGTTCTTCATCGGGGTGGAGCCGGTATTAAGCCAACAGCGCCCATAACCAAGAATTGGACTTGTTTTGATGTTTAATTTCAAGGTGGTATGCCTGATAGGAATAAGCGTGCAGGTTCTAATCCGTTCGAGGAAAATTTTTTTTCGGTGGATTTTTTCGGCGAAAAAATCTGATTTAGCATTAAAAGTGCCCTTAATTAATAATTAAATTTGTTCCCCCCTTTTTTAAAACAAATTTTTATGGGCCACTTCCTAGTTAATTCTTGAATTCCTTGGGGTAACTTTTGACGGTGAATCCGATTCTGACATCCTTTTTGACGTAATGCCTCATCTACGTCAGTTTTTTGACGCTGACGTCAAAATGTACTCCAATTCATAAAATTGAATTACAAAAACATTTTTTGACGACAGCGTCAAATACTGACGTCAGATGACGCATTACGCCAAAATGGACGTCAGAATCGGATTCAGCGTCAAAAGTTTACCCCAAGGAAGTCGTTTTTTGGATGATTTTATGGGAGAGAAATTAGTTTCCAAAAAAAGGGGAACAAACTTAACTACCATATTACCAAATAGATACAAGGGATAAGTGTAGATTTCAGAAAAAATATTTTTTCCCTAATTTTTAAATCCTTTGTAAATTTTAAAATGAATGAGTAATTAAATTCTTTTTTTTTGCATTCACTTCTTGTAATTAATAATTGATTCAGAATTGCATTTTTTCGCATCTTATGTAAAAGGTTTCGCTTATAACATTGGTTTTAGCTTGCTAAATTTTCCTGTGCTTCTATGACCTTTTGGCAGCTAAAAGTTTCCTTTGATGGACCACATTCGGATAGCCCCTTACTACCCAAATGTAAAAGTTAATGGGAAAATGATCAAGGCAAGGGTCGGTGGCGTAAGAACATCGCTTGCCTGTCACCCGGACTCCAGCAGCAGACCGTTGGGCACCGATGTGCGTTGGTGTCCTCCGCCCCGACATCGTTCCGGCGTCGTCGTCTCCGTCGCCATCCTCCTCCTGCCCTTCCTCCTCTTCCTCCTCCAGGTACTCGCCCTTCAGCGAGATCTCTTGCTCTGCCGAACTGTTGTTGTCGTTCGGCGGATTCGTGTCGCCGAGCAGCATCTGGAAGAGATCCCAGTTGGTCGAGTCGGACACCGGAGGGTTTGGAGGGGCTCCTCGGTGGAACAGTCGGATGTACTCTTGCTCGGCCGGGGTCAGCCGAATCGTGAACTGCTCCATGCCTGGCTTCTGGCGTCTTCTGTTTAAGAAGGTGGGACCAGTCTCCCCTGTTGGGTCCAGGGGTTCTCCCTTCCCCTGCCCCCACTGTGCTTACTTCTCCTGGTCCTCCAATTTGGTTTTGGTCATCGATTTGATATTCAGGAACTTCTTCATGCATTGATCCACAGTCAGCTCTCGGCCATATCGTCTGTTCAACTCCGAAGCAATTTCATGCCATGTCTGACTGCGAACCGTCCAACCGGTGACCGGGTCCAACTGTGATCAGTAGGGCTGGCACTTTTAGGGAATTCCCTATTTTTTTAAAAATAGGGAATCGTAGGGAAACGCTCAGAAACGCGTTTTTAGACATATTTAAACGTATTTTGATGAACTTTTTTTTTCCCTATTTTCCCTATTTCTTAACCCTGGCTGGATTTTTCCCTATTTCGCGACCTTTTCCCTATTTTCTCCTTATTTTGGCTTATTTTTTAAGAAATTCTTTATAAAAATGCAATAAAAACCGAAAATTTTGGATTTTTTGGAAAAATTTTTAGTTTTTTTGGAAAATTTTTGGAAAATTTTTAGTTTTTCCCAAAATTTTGGGATAATTTTTAGTTTTTTATTCAAATTTTTTCGCAATTTTTTTTTGAAAAAATTTCGAAATTTTTTTTATTATTTTTTTTGTGAATCTTCAATTTTTATAATGAAAACATCTCAAGATTTGGTTAAATTGGTTTTAAAAAGGCTTAATATGCTTTTTAGACGAAATTTTTGAATTTTTAGGTCATATTTTGGGAAATTTTTATGCCTATTTTTGCCTATTTTCGCTAGATAGCTCCCTATTTTCTCCCTATTTGGGCCCTTTTTTGCTCCCTAATAGGTCCCTATTTTGGCTTAGGGGAATTCCCTAAAAGTGCCAGCCCTAGTGATCAGATGGCACTTATTCTTTAGAGAACTATGGCGGAAAGATGCTATGCACAGGTGAGGCAGAATAGCATTCTAATTGTGTGAAAGTTGCGGAAACTTGTTAGTTGCGTGAAGTTACGCCGCAATTAAGTTGTATGCAACCAAGTTGCCGAACAACTTTAAACGTTTAGTAGCACAAAAACGATAAAATAAATAAAATACCCTTTTAATTATTCGCTTCTCCAGCAAAATGATTGTGGATATGGTTAATTTCATTTACTAGTGCAAGATTATTAATTTTGAGTTAAATCCTTAATTTTGGATTTTGGGCTGAACTGAACTCAAAATTAATAATCTTCCAGGCCGCACTTATTGAACCGTCTAGCTATCAAGATTATGACCCGCCGTCAAACATACCGACAATATGGATTAGCTGTATTTCTCGATGAATTTGACAGATTTTGTTAACGTGGAAACAGAGAACTCATTTCAGGGTGTTTAACATGATTTTTATGGTGCTATGTCGTTCCTTAAAAACCATCATATGTGCCTTCCTTAAATATCCCTCAAAACCCAAATGAGTCATTCCTTAAATTCCCATCAAAATTGGGCGTTCCTTAAATATCCATCAAAACCAAAAACGAGCATCATCCATAACAAAACATCTCTAAAGACAAAACTTCACCAAAGTCAAATCATACAAAAAACATTAATAATGTTTAATAATCTTTAAATAAATTTAAAACGAGCAAAGGATTAATATCCGCTCCAAAAAGATCCATCCACTTATTCGACGAACTAAAAATAATAATTAAAGGTGAATAAAACAGCGCAAATCCTCAATCTTTAGTTCCTCAATTTTATTAAGAGGAAGATATGTTTAATTATTCGTTTTTTGAAATGGATAATATTAAGGAATTCGTTTCAAAACACTAATGGTTTAACATAAGTTTATATATAGTTTAATTCTGTGTTAACGATGAAGGGTGGCGCCTTCGACGTCACATTTTTTAATTATTTTATTTTTTTTATTTTAATTGTTTTTTGTGACATATAGGCCTAGATTTAATTATTTGTGGAGATGTTTGGTTATGGATGATGCTCGTTTTTGGCTTTGATGGATATTCAAGGAATGCCCAATTTAGATGGAAATTTAAGGAGTGACTAATTTGGGTTTTGAGGGATATTTAAGGAAGGCACATATGATGGTTTTTAAGGAACAACCCAGCACCATTTTTATGAGGTTTTTGTGCCGCTAAACGTTTAAATTGCTCGGCAACTGGTTTCGCGCAACTTTATCACGGCGCAACTTCAGGCAACAAATGGGTTTCTACAACCATAATACTTAAAGCTATTCTGACATTTTTTGCTTGATAGAGACAGGAAAAATTGGAATTTTCAAGGGTCCTGAGCTAAAATATATCCTAAAATTGAATAGCTAAAATATTCTCTGGCTTTTCTGCACTGATTATTTTCATTTTCCCAATTTTTGAAGGGCTCTTGATCATCCATTTGATTGTTCTGTCCATTAATCATTTGTCCTGGTGTTTTTACATATTACCATTCCTCCCACCTTTGTGTGGTTGCGCAAATCTTGCTGTCGAGCCTTGACCATGTGAACAAGTGCCAGAACAGCCTCGAGTGGCATATTAATTTTGCCTTTCATTGGAATTTGAGAAGATGGGAGAGGGGATATGAAGGGATGGCAAAGCGAGCAATATTCTGGAAAAAATGTACAGAAAGTTAGATAGGTGTTGGGGAATTATCGTTAAAAGGGCCAAAAACAAACTAAAGCTTGGGCAAAACGTTAGACCGCCGGTGGGACACAAACCCACGTCTCTCCAATCCGCCGGGGAGTGTTCTTATCCACTAAACTACAGCGAGCACGTTCGCCCGCCCTTAAATGGATGTTTTCCACGGGGTAGGAATCACTCTTGGGAGGCATCGCCTTTTCTCCCTTACAACAATAAATATGAATGGAAATAATAAAAAAGGCCAAGAAAAGTATAAAAATATTCTTTTTAGCGAAACTCTTAAAGGGTCGATCGGTCACCCCAATAGTACCAAGGAACGTGACCAAGAACCGGGGTTGAGAGTCGACCAAGGCGGTGTCGGACCAAGGATAAAATTAAAATAGTCTCTCGATAGAAATGCTTTTTCTAATGATTTTTTGAAGCGAATTCCTTCTTGCAAAATAATAACAAAAAGTGTATAAACAGAGGAAAAAGAAACAAAAAACATAATTTAACATGGAATGTTTATGCGTCATAAAATCATAGTGGCCGAAAAATAATTTCATTTATATGGATTTTTAGCGCTGATTTTACCAAGGATTTCCTTGAGCCAGAGAATCCTTAGTCATCGAGGACCAAGGTCCGGACCAAGGAATTTTTTTTGGATGTTTAACAATTGAAAAAATCATCTGATCAATTGTGTAATGTAAGGTCTTGGCCTAGTTGCAAAGGCATTTAAAAAATTATAGGTATTTAATAATAGAAATGAACGAATTAATAATGCCAATATATAAATGAATTATAATAATTGGGAATACCTACATGTCGTTGTATTTGGGTTTTAATAAATAGATATATATAGTAAACATATGTAAATTAAAAATAGTCTCTCGATAGAAATGGACTTTTCTACAGGGTGCCCACTTTACCCTAAAAATATGGCAATTGCCATATTTTTGGAAATTTGCCATATTTTTGAAG
Organism: Rotylenchulus reniformis; assembly: GCA_001026735.1. Lineage (NCBI taxonomy): Eukaryota > Metazoa > Nematoda > Chromadorea > Rhabditida > Hoplolaimidae > Rotylenchulus > Rotylenchulus reniformis. Next base: position 52,445 of record LDKF01000048.1, read on the forward strand.
ATGCCATATTTTTAGCCAAATTTTTTGAATTTTGATCTTTAGTGAGCAAAAGTTGAAAATTGACCAAATTTTTACGAAAAAACACCAATTTTTACAAAAATCTGATTAATTTTCTTATTAAAAAGGCCTAAATTTCTAAAAAAAAAATTTTCTCCGGCGGCCCTTTTCAGGGCCGTCGGCACCTTCCATACATGATAGTTCTTAAAAATGAATGCCAAAAAAAGTAATCAAATTTCTTAAAGAAAAGAGTTTTTTTCAAAATTTTCTCCGCCGGTCCCTATCGGGGCCGGCGCCACCACCCTTCAAGAAAATGAATTTATTTTAAAAATACAAACAAAAATGATCAATTTTCTTAAGGGACAAGCCTAAATTTTCCAAAAAATTTCCCCGGCGGCCACTACGACCGCCGGCAGCCCTCCATACAATGAATTTCTTATTAAAAAAGAGCTTTTGGATAGTACAAAAAGTGCAGAAAAATAAATAAACGCAAATAATAAATGTTATTATTGATTTTTCTTATCGTTTAAATGGTTGCCATATAAATGCCATATTTTTGCAAAATTTTGCCATATAAATGCCATATTTTTAGCGGCGTTTGCCATATTTTTTGAGGAGTGAGGTGGGCACCCTGCTTTTCTATGATCTTTTGAAGCGAATTCCTTCTTGCAAAATAACAAATAAAAAGTGGATAAATCGAGGAAAAAGAAACAAAAATTATTTAGCATGGAATGTTTACGCGTCATAAAATCATAGCGCCGAAAATAAAATTTGATTTCTGCAGGATTTTTACGCCGATTTATGTATAGGTTAGTGGATGTGGTTTACATAGTAACAGAAGGAAAGGAAGGAAAGAATGAGGGTGAAGGTAAGGAAAAATCGATGGAATTAGCAATGGAATGGAAGGGACTAATGGAAACATACATAGATAGAGCAAAGGGGGAATAAAGAAAGAAATATGTGGGGAGAGGACAGAGGAGAAAGGGATGGGAGGGAGATTAGTGTATTGTACATAGAAAGTGGAAGAAAGATAAGGATGGAGGGAGGGGAGGGGAGAGAGCACGGGGAGTGGAGAGGAAGTGGCTAGAGAAGAGAAAAAGGATGTAGAAATAATACAGAGTTGTTAGCCAAACTATGTTAGCCAACTACAACCAATAAATAATAGGGAGACACAATTAAATAAACGCTTTATTCTCTTTATGAATTGCACGCAGACTTAAGACCGAAAATGCAAAGAGTGAATGAATAACGGAAATAAATTTCTGAACGAGGAAAAGGGACAAACTGTTTAATGGGCATAAAACGCCAAACTAACTAAAATTATGAAAGGGAAATATGATCACTTATGACTAGGGATGTGATTTATATGCGCGGCCGAGACTTTACTGGCTAGTAAATAAGTTGCTCGTCGGTCGAGGCTTATTTACAATTCTTCGCCGTTTTCATCGATTTTTCTTCATTTACTTCCCGTGACTCGAGCAACACCTAGGCGGTGACTCGAAAAAATGGAAATTGTCAGATCCCCGCCAATGACGCGGCAGCACGCATTGAACATGCGATTTTGGGATGCAGAACTGGAACAGAGGGATGCTACCGCCGTAGACCAGCATAACCACAAAATTTGATTTCTTCAGCCCCTGACCAGCAAATCCTTGATCAGCTTCTCGTCGTCGACATGGAGAAACTGCAGCGACTGAATGGAAATGGAGCAAATAGCGGTAAAACAGGCAATACAGTACACTTGTGGACATGAAAAATGTTCCCATTTTTTTAAACTACAGTTTGAAGCGAAATGTCTGAATATCGTTTCTTTTTTCTCTATTGTTCTCTCCTTTTTGCGTGTTCTTTCCTTTATTTTCTTTCTCTTTTATGTTCATGTGCATTGTGCTAGACAGTGGCGCAAAAGACAGGCACCCAAAAGACCGACACTCAGAAGATTGAACGAAAAACTTTTTTTGAAGCTTATAGCCCAGAACTATAAAAAGCTTTCTTACTCAGAATTAATGCACTATCTTTTTGAATTTTTGATTTTTCAACTTTCCCTGAAAATTTTTGAAATTTTAGGAAAAACACCGATTTTTTTTATTTTTCGAAATATTCAGTAAATAATGAAAATTGTGTGTGAGTCCGGGCGTCCGAAGCCGAAGCGGCTAGGGAAGTCAGGGTTCCGAGGGTGACAGGGATCGGGATCACCATTTCCGGTGCCCAAGTCCCTTGGCCAGGCTTCGAGTGGGCGCTGGGCCCATTTTCCACCCGCTCTTGGCCGGCCACCGAATGTCCGCCATGCTCAGGGAGTTTCCCCCCGTTTGAGGACAGCATGAACACTCGGGTCTCCTCGTCCCAGTCCTTAGCATCCGTTGCGCAGTGATCAGCGTGCTGATCAGGTCCATTCCCAGCGGCCGACTTCACCAACTCTCCCAAAGTGTTCGGGCGAGCTGTACCCTTGAATGTGGAGAGCATGCCTTCATGTGGCTTCTCCCGACCCGCTTTTGGCGGCTCGGGGACCTCCTCGGACTTTCGTCCGGCTCCGGACCCTTCACTCCCGAAGTACTGCTTGAACTTCGCGGGAGGGTCCTTCTCCTCGTTCAGGCGCCCAAGGCCCTTGTCGGCCATAATGGCCTTTTCGGGACACTTTGGCGTCTCCGCTTCGGGCAACAAATGGTTTATTTTATTCCTTTCCGATCTAAGATCGACTTGAACTTCCTCGGGGTCTGAATCCCCGTCACTGGCCGCCCTGCGCGCCAGGTCCTTCTTTTTGATCAATTCGCTGTAATACTGCGTGATCATGGCTTTGGGCCAAGTAGAGTTCGGCTTAAGGCCGACGGGTTTGGGTCCCCTTGGACGGGTGATTTTAGTACTTTCCGGCCTAAGGCCGACTTGCAAATTCTTCGCCTTCGTTCCTCCCGGGCACGTGGCCCCCTCCAAAACTCCAATCACGCTCAGTGCCGAAGCACCGCGGTCCACATGGCCCACTTGGCCAAGTCCGTTGCCCTCCTTCCGTTCCGAAACACTCTCGAAGCGTCCCACTTGGACGTCGGAGACGGCGAGGGGGCTTTCCCGGACCAGCTTCGCTGTTCCATTGGCGCGGTTGATCGTCGCTGAAGACATGATGAAATATCAGAAGTGGTTGTTGCGTCGCGTTGTAGAACTCAAACTTAGAATGACTCCTGGGAAGGATCCTTTTCCTTCCTTTTGCCCGCCTCAAATCTCCTCCCGTCTCCTCCCAATGGGGTGGGCGGGGTTCCGACGCATTTCAACACGAAAAGTGCTCGGTTTCCGCACGAAAGTGCAGGAAACGGCGCTAATCTGTTCGTTGAATTGCGAATGTGCAAAGTGGTCACCCCCTCGCTGGGTTAGACATTGCACTTTCCCGCCAAAACGGCGGATCCTCTTTTCCACGCCATCCTCCAGCCGATGGCCGTGTGTGTGTCTGACTCTCTGTCACACACTATTTCCTCTGTTTCCTTTTCTCCCGTTTCTGCGGGGTCCTTTCTTTCCTTTTCCGGCATGTTCTCTTCTTTTCTCGCCATTTTGGCGGTCCCTCTTCCTGGGTTGTTTGTTTGTGCTTCCATGCAATTGTGCATTGGAAGTGACCAATGATCAACCCGGTAATGGAATTGTCGGTGTCCGGGGGTGATGGGGTTATGCCCCATCACACCTCCCCCTTGGCGCGGAAGTGCGTCCTCGCACTTCCACCAAAGTGTTTTGTGCCCTAAGGGCCCTTTTAGGACATATTGAACATGTTCAGACATACCTATACAAATATGCTGATCTGAGAACGCCTGAAAAATTCCGTGAATTTTCCAAAAGGTAATTTTAATACTTTCCATGCTAAGCATGACTTGAAAGGGATGTTGTAAGGCCTACATGAGGCTTTTTCGAACATGTCGAACATAATATATGTTCGGACAAGTTGGCCAGAGGATGCCTGAAAAATTCAAAGAATTTTCCAAAAGATATTTTAATACTTTCCAGCCTAAGGCTGACTCGAAAGGGTTGATTTGAGGCCTACAAGAGGCCCTTTTTGAACATATTAAGGCCCGAGGATGCCTGAAAAAGACGAAGGTTTATTTTATTACTTTCCACACTAAGTGTGACTTGGAGGAAAAATGAGAAGAAACCTAAGAGCTAGTGTCCAGATGATTCTAACCCTGCCGTCCTCCCTTGCGGGATTTCGGGGATCAAATTACAGAATCGACGGACATATTAGACATGTCAAACATTGCGAACATAGTGGGCACAGCGGACATTTCCGTCATAGTGAACACCGCGGACGTTGCCGGCACAGTGAACACTGCCCACCTCCCGTCAATGACGGTCCCCTCACTGTCCTTGCTCGGCACCGGCCGCACCTGCTCCACCTACAGGCATCGAGGCACCGAGCATCCACTGGTTGTCCCTCCCCGGACGAGTGTCAGCCGTGAAGGCCAAGTTCGCGTACCGGGTGTCCATGAGAACACGGCCATGTTCTGAGTATACCAGCTCAGTCTCCNATTGTACATAGAAAGTGGAAGAAAGATAAGGATGGAGGGAGGGGAGGGGAGAGAGCACGGGGAGTGGAGAGGAAGTGGCTAGAGAAGAGAAAAAGGATGTAGAAATAATACAGAGTTGTTAGCCAAACTATGTTAGCCAACTACAACCAATAAATAATAGGGAGACACAATTAAATAAACGCTTTATTCTCTTTATGAATTGCACGCAGACTTAAGACCGAAAATGCAAAGAGTGAATGAATAACGGAAATAAATTTCTGAACGAGGAAAAGGGACAAACTGTTTAATGGGCATAAAACGCCAAACTAACTAAAATTATGAAAGGGAAATATGATCACTTATGACTAGGGATGTGATTTATATGCGCGGCCGAGACTTTACTGGCTAGTAAATAAGTTGCTCGTCGGTCGAGGCTTATTTACAATTCTTCGCCGTTTTCATCGATTTTTCTTCATTTACTTCCCGTGACTCGAGCAACACCTAGGCGGTGACTCGAAAAAATGGAAATTGTCAGATCCCCGCCAATGACGCGGCAGCACGCATTGAACATGCGATTTTGGGATGCAGAACTGGAACAGAGGGATGCTACCGCCGTAGACCAGCATAACCACAAAATTTGATTTCTTCAGCCCCTGACCAGCAAATCCTTGATCAGCTTCTCGTCGTCGACATGGAGAAACTGCAGCGACTGAATGGAAATGGAGCAAATAGCGGTAAAACAGGCAATACAGTACACTTGTGGACATGAAAAATGTTCCCATTTTTTTAAACTACAGTTTGAAGCGAAATGTCTGAATATCGTTTCTTTTTTCTCTATTGTTCTCTCCTTTTTGCGTGTTCTTTCCTTTATTTTCTTTCTCTTTTATGTTCATGTGCATTGTGCTAGACAGTGGCGCAAAAGACAGGCACCCAAAAGACCGACACTCAGAAGATTGAACGAAAAACTTTTTTTGAAGCTTATAGCCCAGAACTATAAAAAGCTTTCTTACTCAGAATTAATGCACTATCTTTTTGAATTTTTGATTTTTCAACTTTCCCTGAAAATTTTTGAAATTTTAGGAAAAACACCGATTTTTTTTATTTTTCGAAATATTCAGTAAATAATGAAAATTGTGTGTGAGTCCGGGCGTCCGAAGCCGAAGCGGCTAGGGAAGTCAGGGTTCCGAGGGTGACAGGGATCGGGATCACCATTTCCGGTGCCCAAGTCCCTTGGCCAGGCTTCGAGTGGGCGCTGGGCCCATTTTCCACCCGCTCTTGGCCGGCCACCGAATGTCCGCCATGCTCAGGGAGTTTCCCCCCGTTTGAGGACAGCATGAACACTCGGGTCTCCTCGTCCCAGTCCTTAGCATCCGTTGCGCAGTGATCAGCGTGCTGATCAGGTCCATTCCCAGCGGCCGACTTCACCAACTCTCCCAAAGTGTTCGGGCGAGCTGTACCCTTGAATGTGGAGAGCATGCCTTCATGTGGCTTCTCCCGACCCGCTTTTGGCGGCTCGGGGACCTCCTCGGACTTTCGTCCGGCTCCGGACCCTTCACTCCCGAAGTACTGCTTGAACTTCGCGGGAGGGTCCTTCTCCTCGTTCAGGCGCCCAAGGCCCTTGTCGGCCATAATGGCCTTTTCGGGACACTTTGGCGTCTCCGCTTCGGGCAACAAATGGTTTATTTTATTCCTTTCCGATCTAAGATCGACTTGAACTTCCTCGGGGTCTGAATCCCCGTCACTGGCCGCCCTGCGCGCCAGGTCCTTCTTTTTGATCAATTCGCTGTAATACTGCGTGATCATGGCTTTGGGCCAAGTAGAGTTCGGCTTAAGGCCGACGGGTTTGGGTCCCCTTGGACGGGTGATTTTAGTACTTTCCGGCCTAAGGCCGACTTGCAAATTCTTCGCCTTCGTTCCTCCCGGGCACGTGGCCCCCTCCAAAACTCCAATCACGCTCAGTGCCGAAGCACCGCGGTCCACATGGCCCACTTGGCCAAGTCCGTTGCCCTCCTTCCGTTCCGAAACACTCTCGAAGCGTCCCACTTGGACGTCGGAGACGGCGAGGGGGCTTTCCCGGACCAGCTTCGCTGTTCCATTGGCGCGGTTGATCGTCGCTGAAGACATGATGAAATATCAGAAGTGGTTGTTGCGTCGCGTTGTAGAACTCAAACTTAGAATGACTCCTGGGAAGGATCCTTTTCCTTCCTTTTGCCCGCCTCAAATCTCCTCCCGTCTCCTCCCAATGGGGTGGGCGGGGTTCCGACGCATTTCAACACGAAAAGTGCTCGGTTTCCGCACGAAAGTGCAGGAAACGGCGCTAATCTGTTCGTTGAATTGCGAATGTGCAAAGTGGTCACCCCCTCGCTGGGTTAGACATTGCACTTTCCCGCCAAAACGGCGGATCCTCTTTTCCACGCCATCCTCCAGCCGATGGCCGTGTGTGTGTCTGACTCTCTGTCACACACTATTTCCTCTGTTTCCTTTTCTCCCGTTTCTGCGGGGTCCTTTCTTTCCTTTTCCGGCATGTTCTCTTCTTTTCTCGCCATTTTGGCGGTCCCTCTTCCTGGGTTGTTTGTTTGTGCTTCCATGCAATTGTGCATTGGAAGTGACCAATGATCAACCCGGTAATGGAATTGTCGGTGTCCGGGGGTGATGGGGTTATGCCCCATCACACCTCCCCCTTGGCGCGGAAGTGCGTCCTCGCACTTCCACCAAAGTGTTTTGTGCCCTAAGGGCCCTTTTAGGACATATTGAACATGTTCAGACATACCTATACAAATATGCTGATCTGAGAACGCCTGAAAAATTCCGTGAATTTTCCAAAAGGTAATTTTAATACTTTCCATGCTAAGCATGACTTGAAAGGGATGTTGTAAGGCCTACATGAGGCTTTTTCGAACATGTCGAACATAATATATGTTCGGACAAGTTGGCCAGAGGATGCCTGAAAAATTCAAAGAATTTTCCAAAAGATATTTTAATACTTTCCAGCCTAAGGCTGACTCGAAAGGGTTGATTTGAGGCCTACAAGAGGCCCTTTTTGAACATATTAAGGCCCGAGGATGCCTGAAAAAGACGAAGGTTTATTTTATTACTTTCCACACTAAGTGTGACTTGGAGGAAAAATGAGAAGAAACCTAAGAGCTAGTGTCCAGATGATTCTAACCCTGCCGTCCTCCCTTGCGGGATTTCGGGGATCAAATTACAGAATCGACGGACATATTAGACATGTCAAACATTGCGAACATAGTGGGCACAGCGGACATTTCCGTCATAGTGAACACCGCGGACGTTGCCGGCACAGTGAACACTGCCCACCTCCCGTCAATGACGGTCCCCTCACTGTCCTTGCTCGGCACCGGCCGCACCTGCTCCACCTACAGGCATCGAGGCACCGAGCATCCACTGGTTGTCCCTCCCCGGACGAGTGTCAGCCGTGAAGGCCAAGTTCGCGTACCGGGTGTCCATGAGAACACGGCCATGTTCTGAGTATACCAGCTCAGTCTCCGCTGGCTGTTCCATCAGCCAGTTCAGGTAGTCCTGATATTGCCGTCCAGCAACCGGTGGTGAGACCACCGAGGTCCGATTGACATATCTCCCAACGGCCGCCAGGGGCTCAGTGTTGGGGTCCACTTGTGGCTGACTGAACTTCTCATAAGGGAAGTCCATGTTCCCGATCACGAATGCGGCTTCTTTGGCTCGGGTGAAAGCCACCGTCGCAATTCGCGCTTCGTGAACAAATTCCTTGATCACCGCTCTCCCCGGAAGAGGACCGGGAGAACTGGTCCGAGTTGTGATCAAAATCACAAAGTCGGCTTTCTGTCCGATGTACGAATGGACAGTCCGCACTTCCAGCCTACGGTTTTCTGGTGGTTGTTCGGGCTCGGCTGCAAGCAGCCTCGCCACCACTTCCTCCATTTTCCGCGCTGTACCGGTGTAAAAGCACACCACTGCCACAGATGCATGCGGCACTCGCTTCCGGAGCATTCTGAGGATTGACTCAGCCACTTCTTCCTGTGCTGGGTTGGACCATGAGGTACCAGCCGCCGTCTCCTCCACCTCTGTGAGATGGATCAGGGAGATCGGGTTTCTTTGGGACACGACCGGAATGTGGTGGGATTCCACCATCGTCCGGGCGTTGGCGTCTCCCAGACCATGTTCCACGTCGCCAGCGTAAAACGCCTGACTGATGATCGGTACCATATCTCTGTGGAAGCGGTAGACCTTCCGCAGGGCCATTGTTTTGTTGCGCAGCCATCGGTCAAAGAATTCCGCCACAGAGTGCTGTGCGTATTTGAACCGATCGCTGTCCACCCAGTCATGTTGCACAAAGGGTGGCAACTGACGGATGTCCCCGGTCACAACCAGTTGATCAATGGATGTGGCCCAGATCAGGTTCTGGACGTCTACCATCCGGACCATTTGGCATTCATCAACCAACAATAGGCTGAAGTCCTTAAGCAGTTTGGTCAGCTGTTGTGCTTTTGCCACCGTGCAAACCACAATTTTGATGGTCTCAAACTGACGTGTCAGGACCAATCTGGTCATTTTATCATCGTCAGTCAGGTCCCCCGGATGTTCCGTCTTGTTGCGGACATAGTTCCGGCAGCTATCTAACTGTGCCTCTGACAGGACCGTCGCATCAATTTCGTCATTCTCACGGCGTCGAATCAGCTCTTTCACATGAGCCACCACCCCAATCCTGTTGAGGAGGGTTTGATTCGTCCGCGGGCCGAATTCCCGAGCTAGCTCGGAAATCATCGAGTACGTCGACTGGACAGCCAGGACCGACGGGATTACTCGGTCCGTTCCATCTAGCAGGTCATTGGCCTTGCAGATTTCCTCCGCCAAGTGCATGGCTGCAAGGTTTGTCACCGCCACACCCAGGATGCACTCCTTGGGGCGACTTCGTCCCATGGCCTGTGTGATTTTCCCAAGCAGGACGGTTTTACCCGATCCCGCTGGTGCCTGCACAAAGATGCCAGGATGGAGCCCGTACACTGGTGCATACACAGCCAGCTTCTGCTCATCATTCAGATCCTGGTCATCATACAGTGCCCTGACATGCTCCACCCGATCATGGATGTTCCGTTTCTCTTCAAATTCCGCTGTACAGCCGGACAGATAGGCCAGTTGCCCTTCTTTGTCGCCCGGTCTGACGGCGTACCCCATCTCACCCTCAAGCCAATCAGGCGGCGGCCTGTGGTACTTGGGGCACTCACCCAAAGATTTGGGAGCATCGCGGCTGGTAGGGATCAGCTCTTTCGGATCCTTCACATCCGCGGTCGGGATGAGCGTGCAAAGGAGTTCCTCCCGCATGGAGCGGAATCCAATGAACTTGCCTTCTTCGGCCAGGTGAGGCGACGGACAATTCGCCAGAAGCGAAATCCGCTCCTCCAGGCCAGTGGCCTGCTCATCAATGACCAACCGCAAATTTTTGTGGTGTGGCCATTTGAAGGCCAACCATTTCTCTTCCTCTTCTTTGGNTTCGTCCATCGCAAGGAGGTCCACCATGTCATGCTCAAATTGGTGCAATGACGGGTTGCCATCCTGGTCCTCGCCTGTCGGTCTCCGGTCCCCTCCTCGTCCGTATCTTTCCACAATACGACGGAAGCGAACTTGCCGAATTCGACCCTCGGGCGCAATAACCGCCTGGGTGACCACTGGGAACATGACTTCCCATTGACTTCCCTTCTGTCTTTCCAACTTGGCCATGGTGCCAGGTTGAATGTGTCTCATGCACGCTGTTACGTCGCGTGGGGCCAAATTAGTCCATGTGGGTTCAAAGGTGTAGGACCGGTTGATTCTGATTTCAGAGATCTCCCCCGGTAGCTTCACCCGTCGCATCTCCTGGACCAATTTCTGGCGTTCACCAGCAGAAGCAGCTGTGTTCGCCATTTTGATCACGTCAAAGTCCTTCCGAAATGAAGTTGGGGTGTGGTCTCCCCTTCCAAGTCCTTTGTTGCGCTCCATGGTGGTTAGGGTGTCCGGGGGCAGCCTTTCCATCCACATGAGAACGAATTCCCCGTTCTCTGCGTAGTCAGCATAGTCAGACCATGCCGCAGGAACGTTCAGATCCCCGATGTACAGGGTCTGATTTTTCTGCTTCCCGTACGCGTTGATCCACGCGTACTGTCCTGACACCGGCGGATATGTGAATCCTCCCGGGTGCGATCCATCCAGGATGTGGGCATTCTTGGCCACACCACCCTTCTGGAAGTGTAACGAGGCAAATTCCGCCCTCCAACTGAATTTGTCCCTCGTCTGCTTCGGCTGACCCGCCATTGTGATGGCGGCCACCTCGCTGACCCGCATCAGGGTCGAGTCTCCCGACTTCCTGAATTTCAGGGCCACACAGCTGGGGACAATGGTCTGCTGCTGTGGGCCCAGGAAATAGCTCCGAGGGTTCGTGTTCCCAGGCTGGAACTCTTTCGGAGTGCCATCAGTGAGCAATCGCCCAAACTGATACACCATCACGATGTCCCCGACCACCAATCCACGTGCAGCTCCCGGTTGATCCACGTGTCCGAATTGCATAAAGAGTGGGCAGTGTTGTGTCACTGTCTTTGTCTCTGGGCTGGCCATGATGCCAACAGCCAGGTCCCCCACTCTTTTGCCAATGTAGTACCGCGTGGGCACAAAATACTCCGGCATACGGTACGTCAGGTCCAGTGCGTCTTCAAAGCCCAACGCACGGTACCGAGAACGGTCCCCTTCTTGTTGCGTAGGCTTGCCCCTGCTCACATCACTCGCGGATTGCTGGGTACGTCCAGATGATCCGCGAGAGCGACCACCGGCCGAAGGTTTAGGCACGTAGCCGGCACCTCTGGTCAGGCCACACCTGATCATCCCGTCTCCTGGGGGAGGGGAGTCCTCGCGCTTGACAAATTTGTCTTGCGGCCGGCAGGGTTCTGCCTGGCGTCCACCGCGTCCTCTCCCTCTTTGTGAGGTCCTTCCTCGCTGGGTGCTACGTGAGCTGTCCCGGCTTTTCTCACTCCCGGATGGAGTGGCCCGAGCATCTGCAGTGCTCCATTCTCGATCACTCGTGGTCGGACCTGGTCCT
>LDKF01000048.1:66142-77140 GCA_001026735.1 Rotylenchulus reniformis
AGAGTCCTGTTTCTGCCGGCGCTTCGGCTGATCCCGGGAGTTCTGGCGACTGTATTTTTGATCAGTCGCCGGCCTTTTCCGTTCCCCTTGACTTCCACTAAAGGTGGAAGACACCGACGGGATGTGCCGTCTCTCCGCCGCCTTGGCTTCGGCCAATTGGCGTTCCTTGACCTTCACTTTGGCCCTGGCCAAGACTTCTCGTCTTGCCTCGTTGGCGGCTTGTTCAATCGCAGGTTGCGCTGCGGCAGCAGCGGCTTTGGCCGCTCTCTCTGCTGCCTTGAACATTTCGCCTCTAGTGCGACATCTCTCTGTGGGGTGTTTGCCCCAACATTCACAGATGTCACAGTAGTGCCGTTCTTGGAACACGCTCCCGTCAGATTGCTGACGTTGTGGAGCTGGCGTCTTCTCACGCGGTATTTGACGCGCGGACCTTCCACCTTTCTGGCCACCGCGGCCTCCATGTCCCTTACCATGCTGGTGCTTGGGGCCAACCTTAAGGTTGTCTTGTGCCCCCTCAACCAAGTCCTTCATGGAGAGGTTGTCTCCCATTTCCTTGATCAGTTCGATTGAATCATCGATTTGCTGATCTTCTCGATCGATTGATCGGTCCCTTTCCTGAGTGTTGTCCGGGTGTTCAGACCCTAAGGGTCTCCGGGCTTCACCTTTCGTTGGGATTTTGAATGGCCCCAACATTTTGTCCAAGCGCTGTTTGAACTTCTCCCTGATCGGGTCCCTTGCGGCTTCTCCGCAAATTCCTTCCATCTTTTCTCGGAATCGCATCGATTGTTCCATCTTGATGCGTTCCTTTTCCTGTTCCGCCACTTTATCCGCCACTGCCTTGCGGCGTTCTTGCTCAGCCGTTGGCTGTACTGCTCGAACTTGTGGCCTGGCCTTTTCAACCACCTTCGAGGTGGTGACCGCTTGCTCATCAGTTTCCATAGCAGTCACATCAACAGCTGGCTGCTGTTTATTCTCTGGAGCCTTGCCCGATTTCGGCGATAGGCCCAGGACCTGCTTGAGCTGCTTGGATTGCTCCTGCAGTTCAGGCTCGGTGGTTTCCACCGCGGAGGATTCCTCCTCCGTTTCTTCTTCGTCCTCTTCCGGGACTTCCTCATCCTCGTCCTCGTCCATGTCACTGGTTCCAGTGCATGTACGATCATCGCCACTGTACTGTTCTTCCGAAGCAGTGCCAGTCTGGCTTGTATTCTCGGTGGTCTCACTGGTCCCCTGTTCATGATTTTCCTGTTCAGGATTTTCTCCGGATTTCTCCGGGACCTTTTTCGAGGGTTGTTTCCTTTCGCTCATTTTTATTTGAACAATGTTCACAAATAAAGTTGTTTTAGTACTTTCCGAACTAAGTTCGACTTGGAAAAAGAGTTTGTTTTATACTTTCAGCACTAAGTGCTACTTGGAGAAGATTTTTTTTTTTTAAGTGTTCGCTAAGCGAGTTGAAGAGAGCTGTGTGTGCGCTTTTCTCGTCTGAATGCAGAAGAGTGATTTTGTGTGGATGATGGCTGCCTTTTATAGGCTCCCATTCCACACACACCAGAGACAGACAGAGCAAAAAGAGGAAAAGAGTGCACTGCATCGGAGCAGAGATGCAGAGAAAGATGAGAGACTATGCATTAATAGTCATCATTTTTCCTGCTCTCTGCTTATCCCGTGCAGGATACTGTATGTATCGGCACGATTGACCATCACGCGCCAAGTTCAAATTTTTCAAAATTTGAACCAACGGTCCATTTTGCAAAATTGTGCGGTATTACTGTGTATCTCCATGGTTTGCATGTAAATGCTTACCATGGGTCCAACTTGAACAGTTTTAATGAGAAATGTGACATTTCTGTCAGCATTTCTTAACGTGATGGGATTCACCCAAAATTTGTGTATTTGGGGGCCATTTTCGGGCAATGCCTCCCCCTTGGCGCAAGATTTGGCCGGGGTTCATTAGTGAGGCAAAAATTCCCTGAAATGGGTCGGTTTTCTGACCGTACGTCCAGTCCTTGTCCTTACCAAGTTTTCTTGGCATTCTCGGGCTTCTCCCGGTCCTGTTGGGGTGGGATCTGGGTCCCTGCCCTGTCTTGGGTCCATAACCACCATTTCTGGTGGTTGGCCGACAGGTACCTCTTCAACTTGCTGGTGCCCAGCATCCCAGCCAAGTTGGTCCGGCATGGCGCCTCCTGGTTCATCACCAGGTACGTCTTGATCTTCTTGGTCCGCGATTTCGTGGTCCAGTGCCCGAAATTGCTTGATTTGGTTGACGTGGACTCTTTTCCCTTCCATTTCCGGGTTTTCTACCGGAACAATGGAGCAGTGAAGTCCATCGTCTTCCATAATTTTCACACGGAAGATTCCGGTCCAGAACGGTCTGAATTTCTGGAATTCACCGACTTTCAGTCGGTAATTCCGGAAAGTGACCAGATCACCCAATTTGATCGCGACGGGTCTGGCCCGTTGGTCAAACTGAGCTGCCATCCTCAGGGCGTTCGCCCAGGCCGTTTCCTCTGCTGTCCGCCAAGCTTTGGCCATATTCATCGTGAGTTCCTCACGGAAGTCCCCCACTGCCCAGGAATGTCCCTGAGGGACCGGGTACAGTGCTTGGTCCGCCGGCAGGATTGGATCCCGCCCAAACATCAAGTAGAAGGGCGATTCGCCCGTCATGTCATTGACCGCCGTGTTGTAGCAGTACGCGGCTGCTGACAACAGGGTGTCAAAGTCCTCCCCCTGCTCTCTGGTCAATTTGGCGATGATGTCTCGCCATGTCCTGAACGATCTCTCAACTACACCATTGCCCTCCGAATGGTAGGGGGTGCAGAAGACCTTCCGGGTGTTTAGATCCCGGCACAATTCCTGAAATGAGTCCGCCCGGAACGTCGTGGCATTGTCCGACAAGAGTTCCATGGGAGCCCCAAATTTCAGTACCAGTTCGTTCACGAACAGTTTTGCAACTGTTGCGGCCCTCGCATCCGGTGCAGGCACCGAAATGACGAATTTCGTGAAACAGTCAATGAAATTCACGATGTACTTGTTTCCCCTTGCCGTCGGCGGCATGGGACCACACAGGTCGACCGCAACCCTCTGCATTACTGTCGTGTAGTGCATTGGTCTGAGCGGTGCCTTCGGCTGTGCCTTCTTTCGGAGCTGGCACTCCGGGCACACCTTGATCCATTTCACGAAGTCCTGTAGCTTGCGGTACCACGTGAATGGCCGCGATTTTCTCAAGCTTTTGGCAAGCCAAAAGTGTCCTCCACCCATTTCTGATCCATGTACCAAATCGAACACCCATTTTTGTAGGTGTCGTGGTACAACGACCTGGGAATGCTCTTTCCCATCTTTTGCACGGATGTGGATCGTGATGATTCCGTCATCCATGATCCTTGTGTCCTGGTTCATCAGCCAGAACACTTCCCTCGGGATGTCTGCCTCATTTTCTGGCAGAGTGCCTTCTCCTGTAAAACAGGTGGCAAACATCCTGAGTGCCGGATCCTCTCGTTGCTCCTTGACAATGTCAAACCTGTTGAAGGTTTCTCTGGCCATTGTCCTGAACACGCAGTCCTCCTCGTCATCCAGTGCCTCCGAGCTGGAGCTGGAGACGGTCCTAGTTCCAAGGACTGGAAAACACCTCGGGAATTCCATGATGTCCTGAAGCTCATCCGGGGATGGCTCTCCTGGCTCAATTCTTGACAGGGCGTCCGCAACTGTGTTGCGTTTCCCGTCAATGTGCTCAATGCTCACATTGTCGTAGCTCATGAGTTCCATGAACCATCTTGTGAGTATCGGCGCCACTTCTCGGCTTCTGGCCAAGAAAGTTAATGGTTTGTGATCAGTATGGACGATTGTCTGTTGGCCATAAATGTACATGATGTACTGGCGCAACGCCCATATGATCGCACCAAGTTCCAGTTTCACTGGCGCCCAACTCCGCTCATTTTCCGACAGAGTTCGGCTGGCAAATGAGATTGCCCTGTAGTCCCGAACTTGGTCGTCCCACTGCATCAGGGATGATCCCATCCCGACCGTTGACGCATCCACAAAGATGTGAAATGGTCTCGAATAGTCCGGGAACGTCAAGATCGGTGGCTCTGTTAGCCTTCTCTTGACTTCCTCAAAGGCCCGTTGTTGATCCACACCCCAAGAAAATTTGTTTTCCTTGTGAGTGAGTACCTGTAGTGGATTTACCAGCTTGGTAAAGTCCCTTATGTATTTTCTGAAGAAACCGGCCATGCCTAGGAAGCTCATCACTTCTTTGGCATTTTTTGGTCTCGGAAACTCCTGAATAGCCTTCACATTCTCCGCAGATGGCGAATAGCCCTTCTGCGAGACCTCATGTCCCAGAAACTTGATTGATTTCCGGAAAAATTCGCATTTCTTTGGAGACAGTTTCAGGTCAAACATCCTGAACCTCTCCAAGACCTTCCTGATGTCCTCCAAATGGTCTTCGAACCTCGGGGACTTTGTCGAAATTAGGATGTCATCGACGTATGCGATTGCATTTTCGTCAAGTCCGGTCAGCACTTGGGCCATTGCCCGTGCGAACATGCTCGTGGCATTCTTGAGTCCGAATGGCATCTTCTTCATTTGAAAGACGCCGTCTTCGGTGATTACACCGCATTTTCTACTCGCATCCTCGTCTAATGGGAACTGGAGGTACCCAGAACTCATGTCCAAGGATGTGTACCAAGATCGGTTTGCGATCTTTTCCAAGACCGAATCAATGGTCGGCAGTGGGTAATGATCAGGGATCGTTACCGAGTTCAAAGCCCGAAAGTCAATGCATGGTCTTTGGGTCCCGTCCTTCTTGCGGACCATGACCCAGCATGACACCCATGGAGTGTCAGAGGGTTCCATGATTCCCTTCCTGACCATCTCCTCATTCTGCTTGCGCAGATCGTCCTTCAACCCGTAGGGTATCCTCAGATACTTTGACGCTACGGGGACCTCCGTGGTTGTCTTTATAGACATTGGTGCCACTTTGGCATCTCCCAGGTCGTACTTGGACCTGCTGAATACGTCTTTGTATTCATCAATGAGCTGTGTCAGTTTCTGACGCTCTTTTGGACCAATTTCTGCCTTGGTCACATCCACCTTGTAGGTGGGGTCCTCTTCTTCCGCGAGTGAATACACGTGGAAAAGTTTGACTCGAGAGTGGCACTCTCGGGACGCCTCCTCAGATTTCCGGATTGAGTTCTCGGGGCCATCTACCCGAGAGTCCGAAAATCCTGCAAGAATCCCATACTTGATGGTTCCTCATCATCCTGTATGTATATTTCTTTCAGGATGCCGCCTTCTTCTCTCACAGGCCTTGCCTGGGCCACTTTTGTACCTGGGTACAGTCTGATGTCCACCTGCGTAGGGTTCTGGACGTACAAGTGCGTCTTGTCGTCCGCCCTGACCACCATGGGCACCACTTCTGTCCCATTCCTTTCTTCCCATGACTTTCTACCTTCTATGTGAAGCGCAGAGTGACCATGGAGCCCATTTGGTCTGTCAATCGCCACCGGTACCATCATCTGATGGCCGGCTTTGATAGTCCGATTTTCATCAACTTTGACCGCAACCGTATTGAAGTTTACGGAGTTGCAGCAATGTATTCTGGTGTACCGGCCGTTCATGACAAACCGTCTTTGTGCGGTGTCAATAGTCCAGGTCGGGAAATCGACCAGGTCCCTGAAACCGATCAGGACCATGAACACGGTCTTGTCAAAGACCTCTTCATGCCGTGCCACGGCAAAGTCCACTTGATGCNGGACGTCCAAGTTCGTGCCATTTATCATCGCCTCCACTAGGAGGAGTCCGTCCATGGGCTGAGCACCCTCCGGCACGATCTTTTTCCTGAGCGATCTGTCGTCAAGTGCATTGACGTGATCACTGGATGTCGAAGGCAACGCCTTGACACTCTCAGGTGAGGTGATCACCGGTCCTGTGTTCTGTTGGTGTCTGGGCTGATACGAGCCTTGCGGCTGGAATTGTCCCAGGAGCATTTTTCCTGCAAATTCTAGGGCTATGTCCTTGTAGGCATTTGCCCTGACCATTTCTTCGTTGACCTGCTGATCCTGTTGGGAGGGTCCCGGGCTAACTGAAAGTTGCACCGTATCCCTTCTGTTCTCACCACGTGATTGCCCACGCGATGGACCACTGCCATTCGGGCAGTTGTTCGCATAATGGCCCAACTGCTGGCATGCATAACACGTCGGTGTTTTGCACTGATCAGCTCGATGTCCTGGATTCTTGCACTTTGTGCAGAAACCTCCCGACTGTTGTCGGTTCCGCCCATTGTTTTTGGGTTCCGACCGACATTCTCTGGCGAAGTGTCCAGTTTTCCCACAATTGTAACATTTCCCAGATGCTCTCTTCCCAGTAACTAGACTGGACCTCAATGGTGGTTGTCCGGGGTGTCCGGCCACATCACCGCTCCATGGGAATTCTCTTGGCGGGTTGAAATCCCGACCAGAGTCATACCATCTCCCAGGCCCAAGTGGCGTGTTGTTTGCGCCGGAGGACGAACCTCGCGCATTCCAAGTCATCGCAGGTGGCTGCGGTGACTGGTACACCATGTGTTCTTTGGCCGGTTCCTCCTTCCTCTCCTCCATCGTGGCAAATGCCAGTTTCCGCTCCTTCGCCTTCGAAGTGAGCATGGCCTCGCTCATTTTGAGCACCGTTTCATGGTGAAGAGCTGTCTCCAGCAGTTCACCAAAGTCCTTGCAGTTCTTCGCCTTCACAAGCTTGAACAACTCTGGGTCGTTCAGCTTGATTGCGAATTCCTCCAACAGCCAATTGTCCACATAGGCTTGTCCATGGTCGGCGAATGCACGCCTGGCCATAGCCGAGAGTCTTGAGGCAAATTCGCTCACCGACTCCATTTCCCTCTTCTTCACATCTCTCAGCTCCATTTTGAGCCGGTCCCTGTTCAGCACAGAGTTGTACACCTTTTTGAGCGCTGTGACAGCAAGGTCGTACGATCTCTGCTCATTGTCCTTCAGGTTGTCGNATTCTCTTGGCGGGTTGAAATCCCGACCAGAGTCATACCATCTCCCAGGCCCAAGTGGTGTGTTGTTTGCGCCGGAGGACGAACCTCGCGCATTCCAAGTCATCGCAGGTGGCTGCGGTGACTGGTACACCAAGTGTTCTTTGGCCGGTTCCTCCTTCCTTTCCTCCATCGTGGCATACGCCAGTTTCCGCTCCTTCGCCTTCGAAGTGAGCATGGCCTCGCTCATTTTGAGCACCGTTTCATGGTGAAGAGCTGTCTCCAGCAGTTCACCAAAGTCCTTGCAGTTCTTCGCCTTCACAAGCTTGAACAACTCTGGGTCGTTCAGCTTGATTGCGAATTCCTCCAACAGCCAGTTATCCACATAGGCTTGTCCATGGTCGGCGAATGCACGCCTGGCCATAGCCGAGAGTCTTGAGGCGAATTCGCTCACCGACTCCATTTCCCTTTTCTTCACATCTCTCAGCTCCATTTTGAGCCGGTCCCTGTTCAGCACAGAGTTGTACACCTTTTTGAGCGCTGCGACAGCGAGGTCGTACGATCTCTGCTCATTGTCCTTCAGGTTGTCGAAGTGCCTTTTGGCAGGTCCCTTCAACTTCCACCTGAGCACATTCGCTTTCAGCTCATCAGAGGCTGTACAGTCAAATAGCATCATCGTGGCTTCAAATTCGGCCACCCATTCCAGGAAGTCATCCTCTGCTTTTCCCCAGAATTCCGGGATCCGGTCCACACTGACCACCCTCTTGGGGATTGATGTGTCCTCGTCCTCTGCCCCATTTGCCATCATGATGACATCGTCTGGGTCTGATTTCTCAGATCCGTCCCGATCACTTTTCTCACCATCGTCCTTCTCGCCATCCTCACTGTGGCGTTCCGTCCGATCGTCCTCATCTTGGGACTCGTCCAGACCTTTCTCGAATGGATCCGGGGACTTTCGGTCCCTGTCCCGACCTTCCATGGCTTCTTTGCCATTCTTCAATGCTATGCACTGAGCCCATGCAGCTTGACAGCTGGCTTCCTTGGATTCGCGTTGCCGAATCCATACCGCAACTGCGTTCATGTCCTCCTGCAACTTCGCAAGTTGCATGCTGACTGACCGGAGCGATCGCCTCATTCCCTCTTCAAATCTCTTGAAGGGTTCCCCTTGATCAACCAGGAGACTTTTCTCTGGCTTTTCCACCCCTTCCAGGGTCCTCGATTCCCTGGCCCCTTTCGCTCTTCCCTCCTGCACCACCTGATTGAAGGTAGGGAGGTCCGATGCCAAGGTTGCCAGCAGTTCTTCCACCGTTGCCTCCCAAGGTCCTGTGACCTGGTCCATCTCTTCCCAACTTTTCCCACTGCTGGAGTGTCCATTTCCGTCACTAGACGCGAACATGAACACCCTGTCCAAGTTGGGGTCACCTTCCTCGATGTCATCATCACTGATGTCCTCATCATAGAGGTCCTCGTAACACCAATTGTTCAAGGTGTACTTTCCGTCCCTCCATATGATTCTATTCTCGGCCATGAGCCGGTCCAAGACTTGTGTTTCCTCATGTTCCATTAGGCCCATGAGTGCCATGTAATTCCACCAGATAGTCCGTTCCTTGATGAGTCGCATACCCCTTGGGTTCTCCGGCCGTGTCGGGAACCACAGGCTTCCGAATGCCAGACGGTCCACAATCTGTGCTGTGATGCGATCCCCTTCCAGGGACACACCTTCTCCACGTGGTGTTCCCCAATCCAAGGGTTCCTCACCCGTGTGCGTCCTGCACCCGTGCATTACGGCTTGAGCTCTTTGCCGGGCACCGTATGCTCTGTCCCACAGTTCTGCATCCCAGTCCTGGGTCTGCGTGATCCAATTGTCCGGCTGCTCGCCGTACCCTCCGGAATCTATGATGATTCCGTCCTGCAGGGCTTTGCCCTTGGTCTTCTTGTCCATGTTGGCAATGGCTTTGGAGTTGGCCTCCAGCACCCTGCCAACGAGCCAGTTCCTGTCCGTGTCTTGACACGGGATCCAGATTGGGTACAGTAAGCTCTGAGACTTGTACCGTATTTCTTGCATCACTCTTGCCCTGTCCAGGGTCTGAGTATGCAGTCCCAGCACTGCTTTTCTCTTCCAGTTCTCTACCAACGGACGGGAGTACATGTTCCCATCCATCAGCTCCTCTTTGTCCGGGAACATCCGGTCTTGATAAACCGTGTTCTTGTCCAAACCCGGTGGCATGTAATCCATGTCCACTATTGGAGCATCATGCGCTCTAAGGCGCATGTCCTGAACACTCACTGGATCATGGTCGTCGGCCATGTCCGGTCCATGGTCACCGTATCTTATGATACGTGTACCTTCCTCCTTCATTTGACGTGAGCGCAGTGAACTGCTCCCACTCGTGTCCTCATCTTGCAGTCCGTGCTGGGCACGTACCTCGTCAAATACGGCCTTAGTTGTGCACAACTTCGGCATCGTATTGTCCTCACTCACCTGCATCATCTGCAGGATTCGGTCCATTTTCCTGTCCAAGTTGTCCAGACGCTTGTCCGTCTGTCCCTGGTGCGTGTCCATCCGTGATCTGAGATCATGGAGGTCCCGTTCCAACTTCAGGATTCTCCTGTCCTGTTCCTTGTCCTCACGCTTTTCCATTCTGGTACTGCTCGCGCCTGAACCTTGGGTACAGGTGCTACCAGTAAATAATGAAAAATGATGCTTCTGCCCACATCCGGGGCGACCAGTAAATAATTGAAAAGGCGTGTGGGTTCGGGCGTCCGAAGCCGAAGCGGCTAGGGAAGTCAGGGTTCCGAGGGTGACAGGGATCGGGATCACCATTTCCGGTGCCCAAGTCCCTTGGCCAGGCTTCGAGTGGGCGCTGGGCCCATTTTCCACCCGCTCTTGGCCGGCCACCGAATGTCCGCCATGCTCAGGGAGTTTCCCCCCGTTTGAGGACAGCATGAACACTCGGGTCTCCTCGTCCCAGTCCTTAGCATCCGTTGCGCAGTGATCAGCGTGCTGATCAGGTCCATTCCCAGCGGCCGACTTCACCAACTCTCCCAAAGTGTTCGGGCGAGCTGTACCCTTGAATGTGGAGAGCATGCCTTCATGTGGCTTCTCCCGACCCGCTTTTGGCGGCTCGGGGACCTCCTCGGACTTTCGTCCGGCTCCGGACCCTTCACTCCCGAAGTACTGCTTGAACTTCGCGGGAGGGTCCTTCTCCTCGTTCAGGCGCCCAAGGCCCTTGTCGGCCATAATGGCCTTTTCGGGACACTTTGGCGTCTCCGCTTCGGGCAACAAATGGTTTATTTTATTCCTTTCCGATCTAAGATCGACTTGAACTTCCTCGGGGTCTGAATCCCCGTCACTGGCCGCCCTGCGCGCCAGGTCCTTCTTTTTGATCAATTCGCTGTAATACTGCGTGATCATGGCTTTGGGCCAAGTAGAGTTCGGCTTAAGGCCGACGGGTTTGGGTCCCCTTGGACGGGTGATTTTAGTACTTTCCGGCCTAAGGCCGACTTGCAAATTCTTCGCCTTCGTTCCTCCCGGGCACGTGGCCCCCTCCAAAACTCCAATCACGCTCAGTGCCGAAGCACCGCGGTCCACATGGCCCACTTGGCCAAGTCCGTTGCCCTCCTTCCGTTCCGAAACACTCTCGAAGCGTCCCACTTGGACGTCGGAGACGGCGAGGGGGCTTTCCCGGACCAGCTTCGCTGTTCCATTGGCGCGGTTGATCGTCGCTGAAGACATGATGAAATATCAGAAGTGGTTGTTGCGTCGCGTTGTAGAACTCAAACTTAGAATGACTCCTGGGAAGGATCCTTTTCCTTCCTTTTGCCCGCCTCAAATCTCCTCCCGTCTCCTCCCAATGGGGTGGGCGGGGTTCCGACGCATTTCAACACGAAAAGTGCTCGGTTTCCGCACGAAAGTGCAGGAAACGGCGCTAATCTGTTCGTTGAATTGCGAATGTGCAAAGTGGTCACCCCCTCGCTGGGTTAGACATTGCACTTTCCCGCCAAAACGGCGGATCCTCTTTTCCACGCCATCC